>WBNH01004368.1:1063176-1230238 GCA_013401255.1 Urocolius indicus
GGGGCAGCAGAAGGCAGCGTCCGCTCCAGCGGCCCGGCGGCGGCCCCCGCGGGACGCGGGGCGGGGGAGAGGCTCCGGGCCCCGGCCCCGGGCAGTGGCGGCGGCGGCGGGCGGGGGGCGCTGTCTCGCGTGCCGGCGGAGGCCGTGTCCCCTCCCCTCCCCTCCTCTCCCCTCCCCGCCCGGCCGCCCCTCGCTGCTGCCGCCGCTGGCTGTGGGTGGATGGTGTTTTCCTCCTCCCGCTGTCGCCGCCGCCGTCTCCTTGTTTACGCTCCGCGCGGGGCTCCCGGTGCCGCGGGAGGCGGGCGGCAGCCCCGGCCCGGGGAGGAAGCACTGTCCCTGCCCGTCCTCGCGTCGCTCCGCCTGGCGCTGCCCGCGCGGCGGCCCCGCTCACCCGCCGCTCCTCACACACCCGCCTCTGCCTCTCTCCCCTCTGACAGCAATGGCGGCCGCCAGCCGCAGCTCGCCTCGCCATTGGCCGCCGCCGCCCCACGTGACGCGCGCAGGGGGGCGGGGCCCCGGCTATGGGGCTCCCCCCGGCCCCTCCCTCTATCGCCGCGGCGCCCGCCGGGCCGCTGGGGGCGCGCTGCGCCGGGGCCGGGATGGGATCGGGATCGGGATCGCGCCGCTCGCCCGGCGCTGCGCCGCCGCCGCTGCCGGTGCTGCCGGTGCTGCCGGTGCTGCCCTCCCTCCGCCGCCTCGCGCTGCACAAACTGTCTCGCTGCCGCCCGGCTCGGGTTGCTCCCCTTGCTCGGGGCAGCGGTAGCAGCGGAGCCCTCGGCGGTGCCCGACCCGCTGCCAGCTGTCGCGCCGCTTCGCTTCGCCCGTGCGCCGCAGGTCACCTGCGAAAGGTTCTGCCACAGCACTTGCGAACTGTCAAAGCACTTCCAGGCTGTCTTGGGAACGTGTTCGCTCCGGTTTGCGAGCCGGAGCATCCCTCCCAAGAGCTCCCCTGCAAAAGGCAGGGTCAAGCCCGAGTTCTGCAGAGCACCTGAAAACGCGACTTGGCCAAAATGCAAGAACGGACCCGCATTAGCAGCAGCTTTTGAGATACGTGTAGTTGTTTCTTTTAATAAAAGGAACTTGAAAACACCAAACGGTTTAATAAACAAATGGAATTTATTCCTCTAGTAGCCGTGTTCTGGCAAAGAAGAAAGGAGAGACACAAACCAAACAAAGATTAAAACAAACATACAGTTCATAACGAGTACGTGTGTTCACTGTTTGTAGTGACCCTTTGATTCTAACCAGTGGGAGCCTGATCTCCTTCAGCAGATTAAAGCTCACCTGCCTGAGTGTTTCCTGGCAGGAGTATTCCACAGGTGATACAAAGCAAAGCTTGCTGCCTGTGAGATGAAGATTGTTTGGCAATTCAACACAAGCTTTAATGCAGGAACGGAGCTGATTCAGTGGAAAAAAGTCCTCTCTCTGTGCTCAGTGGCAGCTTTCTTTGTCATGATTTTAATCTTATTCAGGCATCGTTTTTGCAATTTACTTGTCTTTGTAATAAATTAAGATTAGCATCTATTATAGCGACTGAATGGAGTTTGTTTGGACTTACCTCATAGTAACAGTAACAGGCCATTTAGGTCATTTACGTACACAGTGACAGACATCACTGAGGCCACCAGACAATTTCCACCAAGACCAGTGTTCTTGCCACGTGCATCCTTCGTCTGACACAGCCACTTCCCTTCACTGGCCTGCCCATCAGGGATCCCGGAATCACACCGTCACAGAATGGTGGGGTTGGAAGGGACCTTTAGAGATCATCCAGTCCAACCCTCCTGCCAAAGCAGCTCCCATCTAGATCAGTATTCCCACCTGTGATGGGATTCTGTCCTGTAAAGACCAGGCCTGTGGTAGTGAGAGGGAAAATGTTTTCAAGCACAGAAAATAAATGTTCAGATTCAGTTAAAACTGCAAGTTATTTTTTGATACCTATTAGTTGTCCAAACAAAGCCTAGAATCGTCCTAGGGAGAGACTTTTGACTTGTATCCTCCTTCAGCTCATCTCAGAGACTCCCAGCTGCACAGTGATGCTGTGGAAGCACCAAATTTGGTAAGAAGCAAAGCTGTCAAAGTACCCAAACTGCCATAGATCAGAAAGTGCTTGCCACAGCCTGGCCATCCAGAACCAGGGAAGCACTTTGGACCATGTTACTGCCCTTCCTTTTGGCAACAAGTCTTATACAGGCAGAACACAAGCTTACACCTGTAAATATGTACAAGCAGCACAGGAAACACATCTGACTGCACTGAAAGAGCACTGCAGGATCAGCTCTCTGTCCTGTCACTGCATGTTACCTAGGGTACAACCAACCCTTTGGTGATGTATCCGTTCTGTTTCTGGAATAAAAGAACATCACTTCTCATGGAAAAAAAAAAAAACCAAAAACGCTTTTCTTATCATAGGAATATTTGGAAAGTGAGAATCACATTATTCCTTACCCCAGAGAGAAGGAACAATACTGGGCAGAATTCAACACTGCAGATTTCGTGTCTCTTCCATATGCTGCTTACCCTCCAAATGGTATTTCCAGTTGTCTACATTTCTCTGATGGATCTTCCAAGCAGAGATGACTTATTATGCTTGATTTTCTCGGTAAATGTGGGGTCTAACACATGATTCAGATCCCTTTTCATGGGGAGAAATGTTAATATGCTCAAACTGCTAATTTGGCCATGTTTCAAGATTCTTGTGACTGTTAACTACTCTTTCAATTAAAAACCTTTTACTCTAATTATCTGTAATGGGTCAATGTTCTGAAGTTGAAGGGTTGCTGCTCACATTGGTGAGAGGCTACTGGTCAAACACTTTGATCACATCCCTGCATTGCAAGGTTCATTTTGTTTTTAAACTGAAAAAAAAAGGAGATAAAATCTCTTTTAAAGTAGTTCACCAGTCACCGGACTTTACGTTATGTTCAGCCATCATAAACAAGAGAAATCACTCCAGTCTAATCATTCCCTCCACAATACCAAACTAGGAAAGTTCCTTTGCTGTCTTCTGACCATAGTGTTACTTAGAACAGAATTTGTCCCACTTGCAGATCTCACATACAAGTGACACTGGCTCACACGTAATTATCCTAGATGGTATGTGGTGAAACGTGTTTCCCAACTTGAGGTATTCAAGTTTTATTCCCCTTTTTCTTTTACTTCTTCTCAACAAATAACCATTTTTTTCCTGTAGTAACAAGATTTTAAAAAAAAAAAAAAAAGCTTCTTAATTAATACTGACAATGTATTAACTTGTAACTTCAAAGCTCAGGCAGAGAAATGACTTTGCAGCCTCCTGGAGATCAGCTGGGTCACAGCCCTCACCATGTTCACACAGATTCACAGGGGCTGGAAGAAAGCTTGAAAGCTCATCCAGAGCAGCACCACCTAGAGCAGGTCACACAGGAACTCATCCAATTGGGTTTGGAATGTATCCACAGAAGGAAACTCCACAGCCCATCTGGGAGGCCCATTCTAGTGCTCCTATCATTGCTCTATCATTGGCCATCACTGAGCACAGCCTGGCTCCAGCCTCCTGACACTCACCCTTTATTGATTTGTAACATGAATGAGGTCACTCCTCAGGTTCCTCTTCTCCAAGCCGAAGAGCCCAAGCTCCCTCAGCCTTTCATCACAAGGGAGATGCTCCACTCCATCATCTCTGTGGCCCTGCACTGAACTCTCTCCAGCAGTTCCCTGTCCTTCTGGGACTGAGGGGCCCAGAGCTGGACATAATATTCCAGATGTGGATTCACAAGGGCAGAGTAGAAGGAGCAGAACCTCTCTCCACCTACTGCCCACACTCCTGCTAATCCACCCCCGGATACCACTGGCCTTCTTGGCCACAAGGGCACGTTGCGGGCTCATGGCCATCCTGCTGTCCATCATGATCCCCCAGGTCCCTTTCACCTACACTACTCTCTAAGAGCTGATAAGCACTCTGGGAAGGAGCCAGTTACCTGCTCTTACAAAATTAGTCCAAACTGTGATAGCCAAGCTTGGTTTCTTCTAGCATAAACTTACCCAGAACTGACAGTAATGATCAAACCTGTTCTTCCAGGATGGCTCAGCAGTTCCATAGACTTTGTTTTCACCAGCAGGTGTTGCTTATGCTTCAAACTAAACATGGAGGAAGAAACAAAGATGTCAGGAGGCTAAAGCAAAGCTGAAATATCAAGCAGTTGCTTGGGTTTATCTTGTCTTAAATTATGACTGCTTTACTGTACTTTCAAGTACCTCCAATTTATGAAGAGAATACTTACTGAAGGAATACTCAAGGCTTCAGTACTTGGTTCACACAGGCCTCTCCCAACTCTGGATATGGACAGTTTGGCTCATTTTTATACCCATAGCAGAACTGGGGTTCAGCCAAGTTTTGTCACTGTGAAAGTATTGGACATTGTGGTTATTCACCACCACCAGTTAGTGCAGTATAAGCAAAGACCATCTTGTGTCTAATTTAAACTAGTGTCATTTTTACTGTTTTCTATTTTTTTTCTTGCCAGTTGTCTACAAGACACAGTGATGGAAAGGAAAGGGTGGGAGAAGGTCACTATGAACATTTCATACAAGCAAAGGGTCTTTAACTATTCCGCATATCAAAAAGCAGCAAAGAAAACAATTTTGTTCTGCTTGAGTTAGTCTCAAGTTAGTGATTTCACTGACCATTACTGAATCTCAAAGAACGTCAGAAGTTCTTTGTCCATTACTGATGCAGTTTGGTACTGCATTTTCTTGCAGTACAGTGCACAGGAGCAGCCTGATGTCAGGTGTGTTTCCAAGGGTCTCATTATCTCCTTTTTCTGAGGTTGCATTAATCTTTTAAGTGTTTTTTAATTCATCCAGTGATGACTTTTTTTCTTTGTTAAAGTGTTTATAAATAAGAACATGTCACGATGTTGCTTGTGAACCAAAAATCTTTCCTTCCATACACTGAAGACTTAGAGGGAAAAAAAAAAAACCAACCCAAACCCCACAACAAAATAACCAAACTGGCAGAAAGAAATTAACAGCATCTCATTTGAACTTAAAAAATTAATAAGAACAACCTCACTCATTAAATCCATCCTAAATAGTTCTCTTTCTTTTTAAACATTGATAATCCACAGATCACCTGTAAACTAACGTTTTTATGTGATTAAACTACAGGAGTGGCTACATTAGTAAGTTTATTTATTCCTAGTAAAGAGTCAAAAATTACTTGAGTTTTCAAACAAGATCTGAGTTTTCTGAAGGGAAGAGTCCCTCTGTCTAAGAGGAAAATAAATACTTGGGTGAAAGATTTGTTTGGTCTTTGAATTAGTCATCCTTGTGCACCATCATTATCAATAAATCCTTTAAGAGAGCTCTGTGGAGTCTGTTTTACAACCATCTCTAATCAGAGAAATGGCTACCGTTCATCAGTATCTAGGCATCATCCTTTGACAATCAACAGCAACCGGGACAATCAGCTGGGGCTTCATGCGGTTTCTAGATTCTTTTTCCTTTTCCAGGATAGAGAAAAGACCATCTCATTGCTACTGCCAGATGTGATGCTATATCTCACAGGAGTTATACTGCAGGGATTTTGCAATTGCTTTCACAAATAAATAGCTTCAGTTGACTAAATCCGTGGATGTCACTGCGACTACTCACATGAACCAGCTTCTCACAACCGTCTCAGGGTCAGAATTGCAGAGATATCCAGCAAATCACACCCATGGCAGAGGTCGGTGTTTCAGCACACCTCTTGAGAGCTACACACATGGAAACTCCCTGAATTTCATTTGCTCTTATGAGTACTATACTAACAGCACCTATTAAGGAGCAATTTAAGGAAAGATTAATGACCTGGAAAGACAATTTGGGGAAATTTTCCCACCTACAAGATAACATTGAAATAAATCTGCAAGCTGTTGTAGAGGACTTAGATTAACTGAAGGTCATATCATTAGGAAAGGGAAAAGAGAAAAAGTTCAAGTTACTAGATGAGTCATAATGACTAGAATGAGACATTTCAGCTTACTCTAGCAAAGCAGACCTAAAGCTGTACACACAGTTAAAAGCAAGGGCTCTTATATCTTTATCAAAAAACAGACAAATTCTCTTAGTAGCCCCTTGTTCTCTGTATTGTACAAGACAGAGGAAAGGCAGGAAAAGCAGCACTGCAAAGTAAGAGGAGCCTAGACAAGGTCTTTTACTGTCTAGAAAGAAAAAAGGTCGTCTCTTGCTGTTACAGATGAAGTAGCAGCTGGAGCTGAGTGAGGGTGGTGAAGACTGGTATGAACAGAGGAATGAACAGTGAAAGGAAGGTGTCAAGGGTGTCTGACTTGTTATAGAGAGTAATACCAGTAGCATGATGCCTTTACTACTGATGGAAGTGTGCGGGAGTCAGGAAGAAAAGGATGGCTAAATTTGGCCATGTGAAGTTTAAATTGCCAGCAACCAATTAGAGAGAAGACAAAGAAGGTGCCTAGAAAGGTGGCTTTGGATGGAAGGATAAAAACAGGTCAGGAGCCGAGTAGATTGATTTCTGTCCCACATCACGGTGATATTTAGATGACATTTCAGGTATAACTGGTAAGGATGAATCAAACAGCAAAATGCAAACTGTTACACTCAAGAAAATGTAATGCTAAAAGTAGAAGTTGTTGAAAAGAGTGATAGATAAGATTAAAAAATGAAGCTTTAGGCAGTCCTGCCTACAATGTCCTATCTGATGCTCCAAACGTTGTTGCCGTGGTAGCAAGGGGGTTTTTTAACAAAGGACCAGATGTTCTGGGTGTCACAGAGGCCTTTGAGAACTCAAGGTGTAAGTGGGGTAAGTTTCAGTATAGAGTGCGCTGGCCAGCAAGATCTTTCAAAGGCAACTACCAAAGGAAGACAAAGGAGTGTGTTTATTTTCAGTTGGAGGTGAAGCAGAGTTTTGTGCACCAGCATGTCCTGTTGGTTTCTGTGAGATATGACTTTAAAGCCTCATTTAAATATTCTGCAGAACCAAAGCAAATTAGCTATTTGGGAAAAAAAATAGAAGCAAATGACAGCTGAAACTCTTCAGGAATAAAAGAGAAGCATGATTTAGGCAGAGCAAAATGGCAAATGCTTTTTAATTGTAAATTGTTTTTGCACTCAAAAGAAGTGTGATGATGGCTAGATACCTTGCATTATGAATAAACATACCTGAGTTTCTAAAGGATTTAATAATCTAACATGAAGCTCCTACTAGCCCTCCAGGCAGAGGATGGGCCTGTTGGGTCATGGTTTCATACCATCAAAGAGATAGATTTCATCTTTCAGATGTTGTTGTGCTCGCTTGGTAAGAATTCAGCTTATTAAAAGGTGTTAAATAAGATACAGGATAAAAATACTACAAGAGAGGGGAAAAAAAGGAAAATATTTAAGGCTAAAAGGCAAAGTAAATATGGAAATAACATTTGGCAAACACATTCTGAGAACAAAACTTCTCAAGTGTATTTATTTACTGGAATAGATGATAGGGTAACTCTGGATGGGTGATATAGCTTGACATACTATGACCTTGGAAGCAGTCAGTCAGGCAACACCCCATGCTGCACATGGGGAATGTGCAGCTTTTGGCATGGCAGCTCAAATATTCAAATTGGCCTATAAATCTGAGCACAGTTTTCAGTGTTTTAAGAATCTTATTTTATCTGGATTAAAGTCTTCTTCCCCTTTGGCATTAGAAGGTGTTTATGGCTGTAAAAATAAGAATTGCAAAATACTGCCCTGGAATATATCTGACTTCTGCCAAACATACAAGGTTTACTTTGCAGCTTAAAATTGAAACAGAAAAAAGTCTGCCAGGGATAGTATTGCCTCTCTAAACAAAGTGCAGGACAAGAATGGGCAACTGGCACAGAAAGTATATCACTCCAAAACTGGTTTTTGTGATTCTAGAAATTGTTTTGCTTCACTGTGGTGGGAAAAGACAATAGAAAAGCTTTTGGTGTAAAGCTTTTTAAAAAGTCATATTCAAGTTCTGTTACAAAAAAAAAGACAAATACAAACTATGTCTTATGGTCTGTGATCACTGCCCACATCAGAGCCTGGACTAATGCATCTCTCTCTCTTTGTCTTCTGTTATATTCCAACTCTCCCTCCTTCAAATATTTATTCTTTCTTTTCTGAAGCTATTATTCCTCTTGTTGCAAACTGTGCAATTTCCAAGAGGTGGTTTTAAGTGCATCTAATGGATTCCACAGTTGTTCTGCTAGGTGAAGCACGATGAAGAAACTTTAAAAAAAAACCCAAATAGATTTGAATTGAAAATATTATGTTACCACTAAAATGTAGGAAAATGAGCTGATAGCTCTCAATTACAGGTTATTTTGCTTTTACATTGATGAAATGGAATGATACCTGTGGCCCGATCCTGCAATTATAAGTAAATAAAAGCTGTGTGAGAGTTGACTTTAACACAGACTTATAATTGCTCAGCTTTGATTGTGCTCTGGTGTAAGCACTTTCACACACTGCTGGAAGACACAAAAATAGGATCTTTTAAAAGACAGAGAAGAACAGAACCTAAGGTGCCATCAAAGGCTTGGCTTGAGCGTTTCTACATGCATATATAGGAACAGTTACCTGGTATGATAAAATCCTTCCAGACGACAGCTCTGGAACTTCAGGACTTTAGCAACCAGGGTGCAGATTCTCTGTAAATAAGGGATAATTTTTAATATTTCATCATATTTCCACCCATCATTCACATTCAAGTCCTTGTAGGCACTAAGATGTTTGAATTTTTCCTCTCCTCTTTCCCCTGGATCTGTTTTTCTTATGATTAGAAGTTTGTCGTATCGTTACACTCCCACATTTTGTTCTTCTAGACTTCTGAGGCTAAAAAGTGATGTTGCAAACCAGTATATACAACAAGGTGTAAAGTTTTGGATCTGAAAAGGGGTGTGCAGATGTTGCCACTCTATGCTGAACAAAACAAGCAGCCAGTGAGTAGTTATGAAATGAACAGCAAATAGTTTGCAGTAGATGCCTCTGTGGTGGATATCACCACTTAAAGCCAGATTAAGGTTCAGACATATCTCTGAAAATAACTCATCTAAAAACTAAACAAGCTGGCCAGTCAGAAGTGTACCAACAGAAATGCAAAGGCTCTGTCTGTGCATTTCACTCTGAGCAGGCACACAGACTTCAGTGCTTGTAATACTTTCTATATTGTTCACAGTTTATGCCTGTTACCATTTCTGTCTTTGCCTCCTCACAGTCCATTCCAAACTGAGAGTCTGAACAACTAGCGAGGACCCATCGGAGGCTCATCAGTAATAATGAGATTGAATATGAAATGTTCTGTTTTACATTCTGTTACCACTCTGACCTCATTAAGGCTCTTTTGTTCTGGAAACCTTAGTATCAGGCCTTCCCTTTGGCCACAAAGCTGTCAAGTGCACTTAGAGTTCGGCTGTAAGAAATGTAAATCAAAGCAAAGAGTAAGCTATAGCTAAATTCTGCCTTTAAAAGATATATATATATACATAATAATTTTACAGAAAAGAAAATACATGGAGGTGAAGCTTGCTCTGTGGAAGATCCAACCATTAAAATAATTTACTGCATATCTTTGATGCTCATTCTCTTCAGCTGTAAGCATTGGGTGATCCATCAACTGTAGATAAATGTTGTGCTGAAAGCTTTTGTTTATGAGAAGGAGTAAAAGAATTAGAAACAGAAGACTTCCATAGATGCTCTGTGTTGACATCTTGGTTTCCAAGCCCTATTAAATGAAGCAACTCATTTATCTGAGATTTCAAGGTTTACCAAGCCCTAATTTAAAGAGGAGTTACAGAGCAAATCCTATTTTACTACCACTCCTACTACCAAAAATGTTAAATATTTGCCTGGTAAGAAATTATCATAATCTTCAATAAAATATTTCAACTGCTTTTAATTTAATCAACTGCTTTCTTGATTACTCAAGAAACTAGCTGTGGCTTGAAATGTTTGTTTAAAGGGAACCTGCCTTTCAAACTGCTAGACAAGCTTAGAGATATCTGCTCATCCTTCTGGTTTTCTGAGGGCCAGTGAATATTGCATGTTTGGATTTTTTCTGACACTCACTTCAGGAAGAAACTGAAATGGTTGTCTTTGCTTGACATATGAAGAAAAGAATGACACAGTGATATTTATTGCTTTCCTATGTGGAGACTGAAACCTCTTGGCCTCACCTAAGACATGGAACATAACTACTACCCACGTAGCAGCTGAAAACCCTTGGACTGAGATTTTCACACAGAAGGGCAATTACAAATTCTAATGGATTTGCAAAGCCAGATGGAAAGAGCAGCAATGACCTGATCACAGCAGGAGTGTGATCTCTTGTCCAAAACAAGTCGCTGTCCTTGCCTTTGAGGAGTTTACCTTCCACTGCCCACTTTGCCTCAGAGGCAGCAGTTCATACAAGCAACTGTGAAGCCACAGTTGATCCTGTTTCTGGTCAGCCTAGTCAGGGATGACCTTCAGCTTTCTGGCACCTGGACCTAACCTGGGCAAAGATCGACTCAGCTGCTTTAAACAAATCCTTCTACTCATATTAGGAAACAAGTAATGTTTGTATTTTCTGATTCTTTCCCATTTGATGGGGTTTTATGAATACAAACTTACCCTGAAATGTTGGGTTTTTTTTAGTTCAAAGTATAGTGAGTGCTGCCAACAGAGATTTGTTTAAATGATTGACAAAGCTACAAGTCACAGCACACTGCAGTATCTAAATTGTATTCTAGAACTGCAATTTAATACAGTATTTGACAAAACACAGTTGGTGTGCCAAATTTGTATTTGGAAGAAGTACTTCTGTGTAAAATCTAAAGTAAAACTGTATGTTTTGAGCAAAAAGGGAAACTTAAGTGCAAGAAAGCAACTGAATCTCTAGTTTGGTCTTTTAATATTAACCCAGCACGATGGAATGTATGAATACTCATAAACCAATCTTTTATTGTTGTCTACAATTTAAATACACTAAACCTTCACTAAGATTCAACAGGATGCAGCTCAGTGAGTTGCAGGCTGAGCACATTCCCAGTGCACAGTTCAGCATTGGCACTTGTTTGCAACCGAAGCATTAGGCACGGCGCTCATGGATGCTGGTGGTACCTGCCAAAAGGTACAATGTCTCAAGGTGCAACATTATGATCACTTACCAAAAGATTAAAAACTTGGAAGGTATTAAAGCTGAAGGAAGGAACTGGGAGCATGAGAGCTGGATAACATTTCTAGCATTATCCTCAGTTCACTTTGTGGTTTCAGGCAAGCTCGTTGGCTCCTGGATGACTGTAATATAGGCCAAGCATTTTATGTAGCACTCACAGATTTGAAGCGAAGGATTACATTGTTATTGTAAAAAGTTACTTTAGAACACAATTTCTGAAGCAATTATACCATTTAAGTATCCTGTTTGTAACTTTGGAGCCAGGAGGCAACTTGCATCAGTTTTCAGAAACCATGTCCACAGTGTCATGGTTGATTCAGCTATAGGCCAATGCTGGAGGTCAAATCCTCTAATCACACATGCTGCCCGTATGCTGCTGTGTACTCTGGCTCCATCTTGGGATTGATCAGTTATCTGTCTGTCAAGGACATTCTGGCACAGGGTGGGAATCAATACTCAGACACTCTTGGGCAACAAGGGTACAATTTGCTGGAGCTGCCAGCCTGTGAGCACTCAAGCACGCTGAATTCTGGAGGTATCAGAGTCAATAGACTTACTGAAACCCAGTTTTCAAGCCTAGGATGAGCTGTGCTGTGCTGCTTTAACCTGTACACAAACTTCAGGTCTCAACAGGTGGAAAATCATCTTGGTATTACATTTGTCTATCAGCTGCAAAAAAATCTGAGATACATTCAGTCGTGGTTCTGATGTTCCACCTCCCCTGAAGAGACCCCACGTTTAATGAAGTACTTGTAACACCTCTGCAGAGTTTGCATGTTCCAGTTAAAAAAAGCCCAGCAGCCCAGCTCAAAAGTACCATATGTATCAACCCCAGTATTTGGTCAGCAACGTTCTTCAGCTCAGTTTCTGTGAGCAGTGGTCAGTGGGTTGGGCAGTGCAGAAATAACTCCTGAACTGTACTATCTGGACCATTCCTGTCTCTTGTAATTACTTCTACTCAGAAATGTCTGCCAAATTCTTCCCAGTGGACATATGGTCTCGGCAGGTAGGAACAGGCCAAAAGTGCTTTCCTTGCACTGACGTCAGTGCGGGAAATACAACTGAATTCAGCTCCCATGGAAATTCAATATTACCTGACTCTTGCCTTTCTTTTTCTAGACAGCAGTAGTTTGGCCTAGTTATTTCTCCGGCTCCTTCAGAAGTCTTCATCTTTTTTTTTCTTCCAAACAGAACAATGTCTTTACAGCTAATTAGAAGATAATACCAGGCAGCTTCTGCTAATTATTTGTATTTTTGCTTAACGCTTATAAATCTACTTGTTCAGGTATTATTACAAGCTAATATTTGTCTTGTAACACACATTACTCATTACAATTAGCAAGTAGAAATAGATTAGTCATGCGCAAACAATCTCATAAATGAAGTATTTATGCCCCCCTTGGGGATGGAAAGGAAGGTAATTTGAACCCTTTACGATTATCAAGGGAAACCTGACTTGTCTCTTCTGTTCCTATCATTGTTTCACGATTTCTTTTTAGGCAAACTAACTGGATGTGGGCTTCCTTTAAAGTCCAGTAGCACCACTAGAAGCTGTGTTAGCAAGTTAATGAAAACCATCAGGTGTTACCTTTTCCCGACTGCCAGTCTGCACTGATGGAGCAAGTGTCACTCTTTGCTTTCAAAAATCTTTTCAGTTAATATATCTGCCTTTCCTGTGTCTGGATTCACCTAAATGAATCTAGGCGTACTGTCTGAGCAGTGAACATTTACCCATAGACTTTGGGCTTCTATCAGCCCTCTCTGAGAACAGAAGACTGAAGATTGTAAAACTGGCTTGAAGGCTGGGATGTCACCGTAATTGTGTGACTGTGTCATCACAGAGTTATTTCAGTTAGAAAAGACTTTTATGATCATTAAGTCCCAGCTCTCCCCTCGTCCTGCCCAGCCCACCACTAACCCATGGCCCTCAGCACCTCACCTCAGCTTTGGGATACCTCCAGGGCTAAAGACTCCCTGGGCAGCCTGGCACAGGGGCTGACAATCCTCTCAGGGAAACAGTTCTGCCTCAGCTCCAACCTCAACTTGCCCTGGGGCAACTTGAGGCTGTTTTCTCTTTTCCTATCACTTGTGCATCGGGAGCAGAGACCAACTCCCACCTCACTTACAACCTCCTGTCAGGGAGTGTCAGAGAGGGCTCCTGTCTCCCCTCAGCCTCCTCTTCTC
This sequence comes from Urocolius indicus, assembly GCA_013401255.1. Taxonomy (NCBI): domain Eukaryota; kingdom Metazoa; phylum Chordata; class Aves; order Coliiformes; family Coliidae; genus Urocolius; species Urocolius indicus. The sequence goes on from WBNH01004368.1 coordinate 1,076,519, forward strand.
CAGGCTCAACAACCCCATTCATTCCCTCAGCCCCTCCCCAGCACCCTTGTGCTCCATCCAGCCCCTTCCCCAGCTCTGTGCCCGGCTCTGGCCACGCTGCAGCCCCTCAGTGTCCCTGTGGCAGTGAGTGAGGGGCCCAGCACTGAGCACAGCCCTGGAGCTGCAGCCTCCCCAGGGCCCAGCACAGGGGACAATCCCTGCCCTGCTCTTGCTGCCCCCCCAGTGCTGATACAGGCCAGGATGCCCTTGGCCTTCTTGCCCACCTGGGCAAACTGCTGGCTCCTGTTCAGCTGCTGCCAATTAACATCCCTCGGTCCTTTTCCACAAGACAGCTCTCCAGCCTCTCTGCCACAGCCTGGAGCGTTGCCTGGGGTTGGTATGGCCCAAATGCAGGACATGGCCATTGGCCTTGTTGAAACTCATCCCATTGCCCTCAGCCCATGGCTCCAGCCTGTCCAGGTCCTTCTGAAGAGCTTCCTGTCCTCAAGCAGATCTACACACTCACCCAGCTTTGTATCATCTGAAAATTTACTGAGGGTGCACTCAGTCCACTCATCCAGGTCATTGATAAAGATGTTAAACAGAACTGGCCCCAACACCGAGCCCTGGGGAACACAATGGGGACTGGCCACCAACTGGATTTAACTCTGTTCCCCACCACTTGCTGGTCCTGGCCACCAGACTGGTTTCCTCTCAGTTAGGGGTGCGTCCCTCCAAGCCATGGGCAGCCAGTTTCTCCAGGAGGATGTTGTGGAAGACTGTCGAAAGCGTTACTGAAATCTTGGTAGACAGCCTTCCCCTTATGCACTAAGCAGGTCACCTTGTCCTAGGAGATTAGGTTAATCAAGCAGGACCTGCCCTTCATAAAGACATACTGACTGGGCCTGAACCCTTGATTGTGCTGTATGTGCCTCATGATGGTGCTCAGGATCATTCTGCTCCATAATCTTCCCTGGCATAGAGGTCAGGCTGACAGGCCTGTAGTTCACAGGATTCTCTTTCTCTTCTTGTGGATGGATGTCACATTTGCCAGCCTCCAGCCTAGGTGAGCCAGGACTGCTGATAGATGATGGAGAGTGGCTTGGTGAGTACTTCCACTAGCTCCCGCAGCACCTATCCAGCCTCACTGACTTGTGTGAAAGCTCCCAGAAAGGCTACACTCAAAGCAAATCAAAGCTATGAGCATGAACTTCCAGATGTACCTTCCAAGAAAAAGATTATGCAATGAGCTGATGAAAAATGTAAGTTCCCAAGTTTGCTTAGAGGAATTATGAAAGGAGAGAGTCTGCAGGAGTCCATGATGAGGCTGCCTATTGCTTTTTATTCCATTTTCCAGTGGCTTCTCTTTATCCCTTCAACGTAAAGTTTCTTCCTTCCACTCATTCCTTGTGCATGTGCATAAAATCTCCTAAGAAGCCAGTTTTAAAAGAGTTACACTAAGCCAATACACAAAACCATTTTAAAATTAAAACCTTAAGTCACTTCATGTGAATAAATTTAACAAATACAGGAGTGTTATTACTGTCTTCCCTTCTTACTCGCCCAGAGCACAGGTAAGTGCACTGTTACTGACTGTAACAACTCACCCCATTCCTACCCACCCTTGCTTTTTTCTCTTTGCTGTCCTTCATTTACTCCAATATTTGCAATAAAAAACACAAACAACTCACAGCTCCTCCCCAAGGAAACATTTTCTCCAACAAAAGAAGTTGTCAGGCTTCCTGAAGAAAGCTGGGGAAAGAGGAATATTTGTTGCTGTGTTTAGCATGATTACAGAAATAGGTCACATATTGTTTCTGAAAGAAATGGATCACCAGCATACAGGCCCCCACAACTCATCCTGGTGTCCCTCCCTCCACCCCCGTACATGGTGCTTGAAGCATTCCAATATCCTTGCCAAATTCCCTCACAAATACTTTAATTCTTTACGTGCATGTCTCATTCCATCTGTTCCACATGCTCTTTATGCCATTTACATTCATTGGCAGAGTCTGCGAGATGACACCACACATTATAAATTTGCCATGTTTTAAAGCAGCTTAGGTATCACATAAGGGAAATGTGGAGCAGCTCGAGGTCTGTGGTTTTTCTCCTAGAGACCTGGGTTAATTCAGCTACAGGGCAAACTGCCTGTGAGTGTCACCAGCAGGTTTGCAGATCAGTAAGGCTGTGGCTGTGAAACACAACATTATGCCCTTCAGGTTCAGGAGGGGGAAAACAAGCTTATCCTTTGCAGGATTTATGGAGTGACTGAATGTATTAGACACCTGGTGCCCAAATCACCGACACAGAAAAGGCAAAAGTGATCTAAAAGAAAGAGTAAAGAGTAATAATGCTCAATGGGAAAGGTGGTGTGAAGAAATGTGCATTGGTACCATGCATGAAGCAAATGCTCTCTGTCTGATCCTTCACCACAGAAGCAAACCACAGAAACGGGCCCACAAACTGTGAGTCTTTGGGTTTTGCCCTTGGGAAATATGCTGTTGGTTTCAGGGTTTTGCTGTGGGGTCATCCCAGCCCACAACCAGCTCTAAGTCTGACTTAGAAGATGCAGAGGGGCCATTGTAAATACCTGTTGGATCCCGATTTAAGAGTAGTTTTCAGTATAAGCAGAAAAAAACTCCACAAAACATTTTCGGGTTCCAATAGAGGACGTTTGCAAAAGCAAAACACAGATCAGCTGTCTATTTGGCCACATGCCATAAACTCCATGAACAAGTGATATGAAAGACTCAAGCCTGGAAATTTCAATTATGTTCTAAGTGCTGGACACCAAATCTTTTCTTTCACCTCTGTAAGAGTACCTCATATAGAAGAAACGTGCATTTACGGGACATCTATGAGTCCAACAGAGATTCAGCTAAAAAGCACCACAAAATCTGAAGCATGGCCATGACCTGCCCTGTGGCACCTGCAGTATACCCCTGCAAGACACTAATCAGTGTATCCCTAAGGAATCCTGACAGAGTAGCAAGTCAGAGTGTTAGAAATTAATGATAGAAGTAACCATTCCTCAGACCATTATGCAATAGAATTCCTTTACTATTATTATTATTAAGATGTTGTGAAAATACACACCATATTTCATCAGAGGCCAGTCAACAGCTCTAACCTTCCCTTTTACCAAAGTGAGACACCACAGCTTGCTTACCTGGCAAGACAGATTTCTCAATCTTCACCTCTCCATTTTTTCACATTCCATTCCTCATCTGATTTTTCCTGTTTAGCTTGTGTGCTCTACCCATTATCTTCTACCTCATCTCTCTCTTTCTTCCCTGGCTGTTATTACTACATTGTTTTTAACGTTTTCCTGATCCCCTTGGTTGCCAAGCTATAGTTTTCAACTGATGTGCAAACGTTTGATTCATATAGTTCATTGTTTCTCCTGCAAAGGAATCATCCTCTGAAATAAACTGCATGTGCTCGAGCAAAGACTGCCATTCCCTGCTCCATCTCACAGTTTGAAGCCTTGCAGGCTATGGCATAGGAAATGAGAAATAAGAAAGATAAGCAACTGTCACTGTCTTGAATAGGAATGGAACTTGAGACAGTCTCTGCAGCGTGGCATTAGGCTTTTTCATCAAGGCTTTTCATGCTGAGGGAAAAGAAGAGTTAAATTCTCCATTATCCAGACACTCCGTCCTTTGTACATGTGCCAAGTCAACCCAGAATAACATGTCTTTGATTCCTGACCACTTCATACCTGCCTGTTAAAAAGCGGAGGAGGGTCAAGAGCTTGAGGTGATAGCATTAATTCAACATCATATATACAGTTGGTTTGGTCTAAACCTGAGACCTATCAGAGCTGTTAATCTGACAGGAAAAGAATCAAGGGATAGACTTACAATGGACTTAGGCTGATGCATCATCCTGTCCAAAGTGAGGCCAAGATCTTCCAGATGGTGTTCAGCACATTTCTTCATGATGAAAGTTTGGTTCCTCAGTAAGGCAGTCACCGAAGACAAAGTGCTGCACCCAGCTTAGCCAGTGGAAAACACTGAAGCAAGACGTATGTATGAAGTCTCTTCCTTCAGCAGGGCAATATACCTCTTGGTTCTCAGATACAACCTGCTGACCTTCATGATCACCTTTGCTCACTTCTAACAGAACTGGATCCCCAGCTAAGAACATTCTCCTCACATTTAGGTACCTAAGGTTATCCTTTTAGTATAGTAACAAGGAAGCAGGAGGCATTTGCCTAAGGAGATTCAAACCCACATCTCCCGTGAAAATGACCTAACTACTAAATTACAGGGTGTTCTAGGTGGAGTGTTCTCCACTTATCCTTTGATGATAGGCCAGTGTGTAACGCGGTGAAAGATACATTGGGCAAAAGAGAAGGAGAATTATTAAAGCCTAATGATAAAGGCCCAGACTTATTTTGCCTTGTTTTACCAGCTACTGCTTCAACTAATGACATCACATAAGGCTCTGTGCAAAAGCATGCTCTTTGATGCACAGAACCACTAGAACTTCAGTGACTTTCTTCATCTCATGAATATCACTTCCCTACAAGTTAATTTCCCTTCTAAGGGATGTTCTTCATATTTTATGTGCCTATTGTCTTTGCTAATTGCTGCATTACCTTTACGTTTGAACACTTCTTCCTTAGCATGTGCTGCCTGCAAAAGGGTGGAGAGAAAGAAATCGTGTCATCAGATCATTTAGTATACCCTTGTGGGGAAGAAAACAATACCATAAATGATCAAACTCAGTAAAATCTTCCAGGTTAGTATGTCCTTCTAGCTGTATTTCATCAAACTTAAGCTATTCTATATCACAACAGGTTAGTTTCTTTTACATTTTGCCTTCTTTCCAGGCAGACTTGAAGTTTTCACTTCTTCACCTCATTAAGAATCAGAGAATCACGTTATACACAGTATATATCATTTATGTTTTCCTATACTATTTTTTGTGACCTTTTATGTGGGAGTCAGGACCACTTGAAAATGACACCTTTGAGAAATATTTCCTGTTCTCGATCTAGGTCGCCAAGCTCACATACGAACAGAGAGAGATGGGTGAGAAAAGTTCCTAATACAGATGTATCCACAAAATCACTGCCAATACTGAACAAACTGCCACTTACAAACTTACCAGCTTAGGGTAGAGCTCAGAATCTCTTGTGTTTTAGGTATAAAAAAAGTCTTCTAAATGGGAGGAAGGACTGGTTGTGTATAGTAGGTAAAAGAGAAACACAAGTAGTTAAGACAGGAAGTGAAGCTGCAGCGTGGGGACAACATACTTTGTGTTCACACTGAGCACCAGTCACACAGTGAGATGAGTGAAATAATTCTCAGCAGTAATCCCAGTGGGACTTAGGCCAAAAGGGTGAAAGGAAGGGAACACATTTCAGTTGTGATTCAAGAAGTCCTGGAATCCTTCCTGACCCGCTGGGTTGGAATTTCTGACTCGACACCCTGCTTTGACTCAGAATAGGAAATTGTATCCTGACTGCAGGTTTCTTTTTATAGAGTAAACTTTATTGCCAACTTCCTTTGGAGCACAAGTTTATTCTTCATAGTCTTTAAGCAGCACTCCAATCACAAGACACAAGCACAAGAAAACGTGATCTCTGTTCCTCAAACACAACACAGTCTTCCTCCAGAAAGCAAACAAGAAGACCAAAGCTTGTCTTTATTACCCATCTCAGCAAATACAGTACACAGCGATGGCTTTTAAAAGCAGCTGGCTAATCTTTCTCCTCCGCCTTCTCCCCCTTTAAACTTGGCCAACGTGAAAGGAGAGTGATATGGTCCAAGAAATGATTGCCAGGATTAGAGGCTAAATTGGAGGTTTCTTGTGTAATGCAGTGACAGGCAGGGGATGGGAAAACACGCACTAGCAGAGATGTGGGTCACAAGGACTTTCGCTACATTCATGATGCAGGATACAGGCTGTCCTGGAGTATTAAACCAGACAACCTCCAGCTAGTTTAGGGGCACTGATAACTTCACCAACCACAGAATCCATGCTATGAAGTGTATTCTAGCTTTGGTGTTGATTGCATCTTAAGAAGGGACGGGTTTAAAATAACTGTCTTCCCTTTTGTTTTATTTTAGAATTGAAAAGGTTGATTTGATTCTCTCAGCATTTCCACAGAGTGGAAAAGATTGATAAGGCTTTTTTTTCAAAGCACATAAATCATACGAGCAAAGCAATACCTCTCTGACCCTTTGCTGAGGTTGAGACAGCACCTTCTCTTTTAAAAACATCCATTTCACATACTTAAATTGACATTGACCATTTAATCCCATTGTACCTCATACACAATTTTTTGGAGTGAATGATTAATGCCAGAACAAGTGATATTAATCTTTCAATTTCACTCTTACTGAGGCTTCTCTCCAAGTCTATGAAATGGGCAAAGTTAGCAGGTAGGTCCCAGCTCTTGGCATCCATTTGAGGTCTGAATGAAATGCAGTATTAAATGACTTGGCCAAGGTTATGACAAAAATTAGAGAGAAACAATCCAACACAGAAATCCCAGAACCAAGTCAAGCACTGAAGAATCATAGAACCACAGGATCACAGAATCACAGGATCACAGAATCACAGGATGGTGTGGGTTGGAAGGGACCTTCCAGTCCAAAGCATCATCCCTTTCCAAAGCAGCTCCCACCTAGATCAGGTCACACAGGTCCAGGTGAGCCTTGAAGAGCTCCAAGGAAGGAGCCTCCGCAACCTCCTTGGGCAGAAAACGCAAGCAACTGCACTCAGTAACTATTTGTAGTACTAATTCACTACATGGATTTAGCCCTTTCTTCCGTTTGCAATACATGAAGAGTTCAAGTGTTGGGGACTTGTTTCACCAACTCTCCTGAACCAACTTCAGTCCCTGCAAACAAAAAATAGCATTTCAATCTGCTAAAATATACCATTTTCAAAAATGCCCAATGTGCCCACGCCCCACTCATTTTTGGGGGGCTGCTTGGGACTCACATCTCAAGTAGCTGCTCTATTTTTTTTTTGTAAAATTCTCTTTCTAAATTGCATCCTGTGTCTTTCATCATTTGCCACATCTACCATGGAAATCTGAACTACAGAACTGTCTCAGGGTCATGTGTGTTTTAGGGAGGAGAAGGGAATAGATTTGAACAAGGCTGAAACAATATTTCTGCTGGAAATTTCTACCAAAAATACGTTTTCGCTGATGTCAGCAATTTTTTATTTGCTTCTTCACACTTCCTCAGGCACGGACACACATATATAAATGTATTTGTATGACTCTTTACAGACAATAAAAAACCAACAGAAAAACGCCAAATACATCTTGGTGAGATTAGGGGGTGTATTTCAATTAATATTCACTGCTGCTATTTCATTAGATTTATTCATTCTAATTAGCAGTGATTTAAAGAGAAAAATCCTGCTTGCATTGCCTCAAGGCACACAGCAACAGCAACTGGTACCAGCTTTAACACATTCTTCCTACACAGGGGAATGGAGCTTCCCCTGTACAAATACCAAAAGGATTCATACCCACTTCATCCTGAGGGGCTCCTCCCTGTAGAATTTTTGCACATTATCTTAAGCGTGTGACAGAAGGGATGGCTTGGAAGGACAGTGGTAGATTCACCAGCCAATCACTTCAGCATAGCTGCTAATGAAGGACACACTGACACCTTTAAGGCAGCACTATAAGGAAATTATTTCTTCCTGCATGCTGGTAACAGCCCCACACATGACACAGACAACAACCATTTAGTTTTAATGGCAAACTTTGGCTAGTAGGTTTGCAGAGTTATCACCTCTTGTTCAATTCAGAGGAGATAAACTCATCCCAGAATTGTGCTAACCCTTGCCAAAATATCAGCCTCTCCAACAGACCACAGCCTGTTCTCAATTATTCCAAGGAAATTCTCTGATTGTGTAAGAACCATCTTTAAATGGTTGCTACCAGCACAACTTCAATGTCTGTCCAGATTTTAGTCCTGGGCATTTGAGGTAAATCAAGGGAACATTCCTCCCTCTGGCCTGTTGTGTGTTGTCTGAATGGAGTCCACGCACGGAGCTCCCACAGACGTCAGTGGAAGCTTTCTGTACGAAATGAATGCAGAAAGGCAGCTGAAATCTGCTCTGCAAAGAAGGCATCTGCATTGCAGATTGGAGAGGAAAATTTTGCCCTAAGTGCCAAATCTCATCTTTTAAGGACAAAACTATTTTTGTTTTATACAAGTGTAGAAAATGATCATTTGTGTAATACAGAACTGAGTAGTTTCACAGTGAAAAACAAAGAAGTAACCTTCCTGTCATTCTGAAAAGTATTTTTTAAGTGTTGACTTTAAAAACTAGTTTTAAAACCATTTTTGTTCCCACATGTGTGGGATATATATTTGTTTCATTGCTAATTTCAAAATGACTCAGAAAACCTAAGCTAACACACAGGGATAACTGTTTACTACTGATGTGGTGAAAGAGATCACCAGTCAGGAACAAATGCTAATCAACAAAGTTAGCAGAGATCTTATTTTGATAGGAATGGTGTAAAGCCATATCAGTGCAGCAACATTCATAGTGGTTTAGAACAAGAAGAAAAAAATGTCTTGTAAAACTTACATGTTGAAATTGTAGACAGGAACTTAGAGGTGGGTAAACACATTCTCCTTCAATTAAATTTTGAGACAAACTTCATATGTAACACATTTGGCCAAGTCTATCATAGGGACCATGGGACATTTCATTCCATCTTCATTGCGAGGGTTGGTGTCTGAAATATGAGCAATGGGAAAACAAAAATCTTCCTTTTTCTTTTATTCATACACTAGACAATGCTTTCTCCTTCTCTCCCTCACCACCCCCCTTAATGACAAATCCAACATGCAATTTTCTGCCACTTCAAAGCCCAGTTTAAGTACAGGTTTTACAGACACAAAGAGTAGGTACATTTACTGATACACCTGATAATCTGAAAACCAGGTACTTAGGCTTACAAAGTAAGTATAGTGGAAGCTTTGTGTTATATTTCAGATGGAAAAGGGTTTCTTCTGTAGAAATATGTTTTGTGTCAATTACTTAGAATGAAGTGCACAGGGATGGAGCAGTAAAACAGACAGGTTTGGCAGTGTCAGCGATGGCAGGGCTCAAAAAGAACTTGCTTTGGCAGATAAACTACTTTTAAAAATGGAATAGACTGAGCCCATACAAGAAGCTTTGAGAAGAGTGATAAAGGACAGCCTCACGTTGTGTACACAAGAAAACACTTCAAGAAGTCCTGCTACTCTTTGTTTGTCAGTCTGACAGGGGTGATGCCTTTAACCTCCATCAATGGTAAAAGATATTATTTACATATTTGTAACAGCTCTGTATGTGAACAGCCATCTATGAGCAGTGGCCCCTTACCTGACTTTGAGAAATCTCAATTAAGTTTTTTATTGGCAGTTGAATTGTAACCTTTTTATGGGCATGTGAATTGTAACTTACTCTGATCTATTCAGCAAACCAGTGTACCCAGTAAAGAAGCAAATAAAACCCACAGACCCAAGGATTTTTGCTTTATGCAACTGATGAATGTTCCTGCTTTTCACCACTGAGCTTTCCTTTCTCTGTTGCTAACACGTACTTTAAGTAGCTTTTCCTCCCAACAAACCCTATATTAATCCAGACTGTCTCTGTTGGCTTGGATGAAGTAGATAATGACTTAATCTGAGACTTGATGTAACAGTAAATGAAATTTGGCCCTGACACCAAAAGCATTTTAGAGAAGGGACATGGTCTTAATTATTGCCTGTAAACAATCCATCTGTTCCCCTGAAAAAGAAGGTTTGTTCAGTGTACAGTCTCACAAGATGGGATCCTGCAGTGTTTTCTGTTGGAGATGGCTCTTCATCATTCTTACTGTGATCATCCTTGTTGCATATGCCATAAACTGTCAATTAATGGGCAAATGAACAAAACTCACCTATCAACCAGTGTACTTTTCTATCCAGAGAAATGATTACCTCACTATCCGCTTCACAAAATGAGATCAAGAATAAAACGAACTCTTCCTGACACACTTGTTTTGAACGCTGTGTGCATTTCTTTCCTCCTGTATCAATACAGTTAGATCATGTTCTTTTTTCATCAGGTTACAGTACATTTCACTCTGTCAGCATGATATAATTTGCAACAGAGATGATATATCTCCCTTGCTGAAATAAAAGATCTTCTCATACCACTTAGCAAAGGTCTGATCCTAATCACATTCATCACTATTGGGTTCTGAAATTTGCTGGAATGTTTACATTAAGTAAAACAAAGTGATCTGAAGAGACAATCTGAAGGGGAAAAACAAGATTTACAGATGTAGAAACAAGCTATAAACAAAGCCCTGAGAAGAGAACCTGGTACAACTTCACAAGTTGTCATTTACAATCTTTGCTTATAGTGATCTGTCTGTCAAAGATTTATCAAGGAAAAAAAAATGGTACAAAAGAGACAAATCTGAATTTAATTATGGTAAAAGGACTGGAGAATTACTTACTCATTTACCCTTTCTTTGGTCCAAGAATGACAGACACATTGTATCAATTGTGATTCATGACCGAGGCAATGAATAGAGAGGTGTGGGAGACCTTTCTTTCAGTTAATACCAGCTAAAGTTTTGAATGGGCTCCCTGTCTTACATAGGAGAATTCTCGTTTTAGAGCCAAGATAATTGTGAGAGTGTGTAGTAACATCCAAATGTGCAAACACTCCTGCCTGTACATTGATATCTGTATTTTGTAAGAAAAGCAATTTGTGGATGAGAATGACCAAATGTATGCATACAGGTGAATTCATTTATAGGCAGCATTTTGAATGTCACAGCAACACCTGTTCTGTGTAACAGTCCTTCAGTTCTCTACAGGCACCAATTATCTTAGGGAGTTTTGTCTTCATTTCACATGTACAGAAATTGAAGAGCAAAGCCACACAAGGACCCTGTAGCAGTGACAAAAGTTGGATTAACTAGTTATCTTCAGCTCAGAGAGGAGAGAATGAAGAGAGATATAAATCCAGAGTGTTATGGATAAAATTAATGAAATGGTATTATTTACTCTTTCTCACATTACAAGGATCAAGCAGCCATGGTGAAGAACTGTGAGAAATTAGTTCAAAAGTAGACAAAACAAAGATTTTTCTTTCTAACTGAAGCTGCAAATTCATTGATGCAGAACATTGTGGAGGCATTAGGATATGAAAGGACTTCAACTATTTTATGGAGGACTGATCAACTGATAGTTATTAAACATGATGGCTTATATGCATTCCTCATGTAAGGATACATCACAAACTACCAGTGGTGAGGAGCCAGTGGTGAGGAGGATATAAAAGGAGGACCTTACACTATGTATAGATTATATGCAGCTCTAGTTCCTGGTTTTATGTTAAGCATGTGCCACACATACCCAGAAGTCAGGTGAGCAGCCCTGACATTCTCAAAGTGTTTTCAAAGAAAGTTTCTGATTGACTAGGAGTAGGGGGATAGTTATGGGTACAAATCTCTGTATCAAAGCCTCAGAAGGAGATCTGGATTCTAAATCAAGTCCATAGCATAGCTTTGGAATCTGGCCCTGGGGCAGAAGCAGGAATCATCCCACCACAGGAACCATCAATCTGAAGTTCCAAGGCAATTTAAACACTTTAAAAAAAACTTCTTACCCACAGCCTCCAACCCAAAACTCATCTTAAACCTGATTCACATACAGTCATTTTCCTCCTTTTCTCCCCTATCCTGTGTCTAAATTCTTTGAGTGTAAGCAAAAAAAAAAAAGCTCAGAGCTGTCCAGAAACTTAGATATATGTTCAGTATGTAGAACTCACACATCTCAATATAGAGACCTAGCAAGCTTTTTCTCTCTACTCTCTGCTCTAAAGAACCTCACTCTTGAGAGAGGAAGACACTAAGTCCCAAAGAAGAAACTTTTCTGTAAACTTTGCAGTTTTTATCAAGCCTGGCTGATGGCTATGTGCCACTGAAGAGAAATCCTCCTTCCAGTAGCCCCTTGGGGAAAGAATGTGCCCAGTACACAGGCAGAAGTCTCCAAGTGCTTTCCCCAGCTCACTCTGAACTTTTGACCCCATTGTACACTCTGATTACTGGAACCAGTAGGATTATTTCCACAACCTACCTTCTAGTATGTTTTCCTTCTGCAGAATGATATGGCCCAAGTGCTACTTGATGCTGTAGCTTTAACGTGGTGAGAACAGTTCAAGTGCCACATTAAAACGTGTGTGCAATGGAACAGTGCTCATGAACTCTGTACAGATGCACAACTATTGCTTCCAACAAAATAACCATTAAAAAACACATTTTCTGCTACTGGAAGATCCCAAGACACTGCGGTAAACAGTTTTTAGGTAGATCTCTGTTCCTCAGACTCCTCAACCCTGAAGTCACAGAGGAGAGAACAGAGCCAAAGAGAACTTTCCTTGTGGCTTTATTTATTATCCATCCATTCCCGTGGGACCAGTACGTGTATGCCCTCCTCCAGGGGCAAATGTATGTTCTGCCCTTGATGAACAGCAAAGTATTGTCTGTATCCCACAAAACTGTCAGAATAACTACCGCTACAGAAGGTATCAGAGATGAACTCTAATCCTTCCCATTGCCTATGGATACATCCTTTTAAATTGAAGCTGTCCTCAAACTGCCCTGGCCTCTTAAGTTCATCATTTCAGGCACCTCAAACACTCTAATGCTCTAATGGGTGGGGTCATTCACTGTGGTCCTGCTTTGTGCAATGCATAGGTATGAAACTGGTATGTTTGCTCTTTGTAGGCCTGAACTTACCCATTAAGTTACACTGTAAGAAAGGTAGCAGTCGCATTCTTCTGGATTGCTTTACTGCTTTGGCCTCAGCTCTCAAATTCCATTCTCAAACCAGATTGTAAAGAATAGATTGTGTTGAAATTCCCAGTGAAGGAATACAGAAGCCTCTTCTGATTCAAAGACTATAGACATAATCCATTGCCATTAATGATGCTGGCTAGAAAATACAGAGTGCAGGTACCTGTGCTGCTGTATAAGCATGATGCTCTAGTCAATAGTATCCCTGTTGAAATTAATGGAATTACGTTGGCAGAATGGAAAAAGACCAGGAATGAACTGTGGCTTGTTATGCACCAAGAGGATTCTTCTTGACACAGCCATATATTTATGATATATATAAAAATAGGTCTGACTAAATCTGACTAAGTAAGCAGGAGCTGGCCCAGTCAAGCTGATCTTTACCTTTGACTGGCAGGTTTGAAGCAATATCTATTTTAAGTTTCTTTTCAATACCAGTATAACTGAGGTTTCCCTTGTAATTCTCAGCCTAGCTTTAATCAGTATGTGAACAGCTTCCATCTAGCAGCTTATCTACATTACTGCTGCTTGACAGGACTGTAAAAGTAGAGATAAACCCAAAAGCAGGAGAGGAGGTTCACTGCCTTAGTGGTCATTGGCCTCAACAATTAAGGAGCAAGGAAAAGAAAAACAAATACTTAGCACAAGGCCAGGCTGAAGACTCCGAGTGCAGGGATGTCTTCTCACTCAGTGCAGTGTCCAGTCATACAGTTTTCATCTTACGTGATGCCTCTTCCTTCCCAAACACTTTCTCCAGTGCCTAGCACTACATAGTCTCCGCATCTCCTGACAGACTTCTGAATCCCTTTGCACTCCCTTTCCCTGCCACTGTCCCTTAGCCCATGCTCTTCCCCCTGTTCTTTGGCCCTATTTCCCAAAGACAACACCACTGACATGCAGTCCCTGTAATTGCTGTCCCTCCATTGTCACACTGCTCTCCATCTCTCCGTCCTCTCAGAACCAAATAATATCTGTGTTGAGATCAAATCATCCCAATATCTTTAAAAATGGCAAAAGTCATGTGGAGATCTAATTAAATGTACATCTACAACAACACTGTAAATGATTAAAATATTTGGGTTTGTCCATGGGCAGCAACTTTTTGTCCCTTCATGTTTTGAGTTGAACAATTGCTTGAAGCACTCCAGAATTATGTAAAACTTCAAATAAGGTATGGAATATTCCTTAAGAGAAGCAAAGAAGCAAAGACAAATGATACAAGAAATGTCTGAATAAGGCAAACATCCTGGGGTTATGGCAAAATAAGAAACGACTTACAAGTGACATTCCCCCCTGAGTTTACACTGGGCTTTCTGTATCTTTCAAGCACAGGAAACTCATGCCACCTTCTGAAGGTGCAATGTCATCCTAACACATTTCTTCCAAAGAACAGCTGGGAAAACTTTTGGGATGGTTGTGTCCTGAAAAAAAATTTCCCAGGCTTTGTTCAAACGAGAAAATGAAACCATCAGTGAATAACCCTGAAGCTTAACACTGGTTTAAGCTCAAAGACCTGAATATTTGCAGAGCAGACAGGCTAAAGTGCTTCCAAGCCTGGCTCATCTTCACAGTCACCCTATTTTGAAGCAAGTGAGTTAGGATGGCTCCTGCAAACCCCTTCTGAAGTGTCTGGCCCCTCATGAGATTCTGCAAGAGCACTGGTGTACCAAGGGGCAACTAGGTGAGTTGTTTCAGCCAGTTTGCTTCCCCAAAAACTCTAACACAGGGCAGGATGAAACAACACCCAGAAAGTGAAACTAATCTAAACAGTATTAGGCAACACTGTAAACTTTTTAGAGCACTTCTACAATGCCCAAGGAAACACAGAAACAGGATCTGTTTGTGCTTCCCTAGTAAATAATTCTGCTGTGGAAATTCACAGCAAACACTTTTTAAAGAGGTATAGCCCTGAGTAATCTAGATGGCAGCCAGCCAGTATCACTTATTCTGTAGGAGGTCTAGTTGGAGACATATCTTGACTGACTGACACTTATCCTTCTCCCTCCTGCTAAAAAAAGTAAGAGTACATTTGTCTGTGTGTTGTTTGAAATGTGCTGCTCTTGCCAGTGTTATGGAGGAAAACTAAATGCACACGTTATTAACAAGCCACTGAGAAAAGGCGTTGGAACGGCAGTGTCTGCCTTTCAGGCTTCTCATAATGCAAAGGAAAACCCCAAAGTGGCTGGTTTATTAACATGCAGAAAACACCAGAATTAGTCACCAACTTTTGACTCGTGTTGTTCTTCCCCAAATACATCAGAAAAAGAATTCACATAGGTATTTTCCAGAGGTAGAGCATGGTCTGATCTTAAATCACAGGTGACTGGAGAGGCTGCCTTAGCAGCCAGAATAGCCATGTGGAGCTCTACGGCGCAGGTGGTTTGCTTCTCTTGAAAGCGTTATCTCTCCAATCCTGCCTCTCAAGCCCTTTCATCACCAAATATCCACATACATACAAGGCTGCTCCCTTGTTTGTAAAGCAGCCAGTAAGTCAAAAAGTTCTTGTAGTGTCATCTTTGTGATTCTTTCATCATTCTTCACAGCAACAGTAGTATTCTCAGGACCCAGAAACTGGAAATTCTGTCATGAATTAAACATATTTAGGCTTAAATGATTTTAAAACACTCCCTATAAAACAGTATTTCAATTTTATGGGATATACAATTAAGTTTAGTACAAGTTCACTGAATGCTTCAATCAACACCTGAGCACTGCGCTTGCTGCTTCCACTCCAGCTAGAGCTTAACTTAGAAGTAGCCATTTCTGCATAAAAGGATAGGACACATTCAGAACCTGGGGGTGCAGGTTCATCTGAACATAAGAGAACACTGTAGAAATCACAGAGCAGCGAGATTGCTGTTTTGTTCAGAAATCTGTCATGACTCCAAAGCCAATGTTCATAGGACAAAAAATACCGAGCAGGAGTGGGTAGAGAAAAGCAGTGAAGTAGGAACTCTGAGCTGGATTGCAGAATTCTGGAGTGACATAACAAGTGAGTGCAGATAAGTTGTCATAGTTCCAGGAAATCAGCCACAAAATGTGTCCTTGAATCTCACTTTCCTTTGCAGGGCTGTAGCTAAACTCTCCCTTCCATGACAAGATTTTCCTCATTGAATATAAAGAGATAGGTTATTGCCTCTGCTCCCCACTAGAGAGGTGTCCACTTTCTCAGCATTATCTCTGGGTGTTGAAGAGCCATTCCCAGGGATGAAGGACTCGAAAGAAGGAGATGCAAGACAAGGATGGCAGGGGATAAAGAGCCACAAGCATCTCTTGTGGCCCAGCACAGCTGTTAGAGCTTACTAATAAAACAGCAGACTCAGGTTGGGTTACTTTTCTATGTATGTTGCTACTTTTAGGCCTGAAAATACAACTTTACAAGAAGCCTAGCCTACAAAGAGCAAGAAATTTGGGAAGATCTGAGCCAAATTCTCATCAAGGACTCAAATATGATCTTTAAAAAAGCGTCAGAAAACCCCAAACAAACATAGTTTTCTTTTATTTTGCTCCATTCCCCTGGGAGCAGGAAATCCATCCCAAACTTACATTTTCTAAGCTGCTGATGTCAGGTTTTTTCCTCCTCTCACTTGATTACACTGACATTTTCATCATTCAAGAAAAGTTAATTTATCCACCCTGAATTTACTTTCCTTCAGAGCGAGTCGCTTCAGCAGGCGTCCCTCAGAACAAGGTTCCCCTGCCAGCACTGTGATTGGGCTGCTGTGACCTTAGGGAAGATATTTAACCTCTGGATGTCTCAGTTTGCCAGTCTGATGAATGGTGATGAAAACTACTTCATGATAATACACTTTTTAAAAAAAGTGATTAAATACTTTGCAATTACTGGATAAAGATTATTCTCAGCCCTTCAACACGATTCCATCTCTTACCAAATATTCAAAGTGGCTATTGTCCAAGGTTGGTGCCCAGTCACTTTTGAAGTGACAAGTTAATTTTCTCAGCAGAACAACACCTTATGCACAGGTCTCAGCTGTGTGTCCTCCTTTCCCAGACACGTGGACTTTTCTGCATTTATTTCAGCAGAGTGAAATGCACATTTCTGGCTGCTTACTCAGACAGTACTTGTTTCTAGGTCAACCAACCGTGGTAATTTATCTGAAATGGGAATAAAACAAAGGCTTGGTGTGTTTAATTTTTTCATGTAAGTGTTCCATTCATTCCTTCTTCCTAATCATTCACTTTCAAGAATCATCTTTGATTCCACTTGCCCTTGTGTAATGTTCAAATTACCAACAGCTGATCAAATATCACAGTTTCTGAGCAGTGACCCCAAATTCTTGGAGAACTACAGAAGACACAGAAATGTGACCTGACCTGCTTAACCCTGTCTGACCTTCCTCGCCACGCAGTCTGACCTGACCTCACTCCTTTTATTCCACCCAACACACTTTAATAGAATCCACCAGAAGAAAGCAGTGGGGGAGAAGGCAGAAGTCTGCCTTAACATCTTATTTCAGAGAAGTGTTTCCTTAACTAAACATTATAACTCTCAACAGTGATTTCCAAATTGCTGGAACATTACCTCCCACCTCTGTAATCAGTTCTTTGCCTGGTACATATTCAAGAGTATTCTCGAGCCACCATGCCTTTGCCAGCAGCACCTTAGAGCAAACAGAACACATTCCTGAGTAAGGATTTCTTGATACCACAGAAAATTTCCTTATTCAGTAGATAAGAGTGTTTGGGAATTTTATCCATCACTCTGATACACCCTGTGACTCTGCTTGGATTTGTTGGGAGAGGACGAGGAGGTTTCAAGTTTGTCCTCACACTTCGCTGCTACATAATCCCCATTGTAACACGATAAAGATAAACATGAAGAGGTACAAAAGCAAACCATCCCTTGTAAGAAGAAGCCAGGACTAGCAATAACCACACCACTGGATTTAAGCCAGTGACTCCTCATCACTTACTCCCCTCAGAGTTTCAAAAGTACACAGATACTTCTGTCTTTCCAGGAGACCTGTATTTGCAGGCAAACTTGAAAACTTGGAGACATAACAGATGTCTCCCTTCCCTTTAAATTTTTGCTTTTCTCTCTACTTACATAATGCTAATTAATTTGGGCAGAAGATAGCTGAAATCTCTCTTATTCCTTGCTTCCACAGCACACATTCCAGACTTGCTGCTCTCATAAAGCAGTCTGATCAGCATTGCGCTGCACATTCCTGCCAAATTCAGTGTGCTATTTTAACTAAACTCAATGTCTTGCCCCCATAATATGGAATATCACTCCTTTTGTATGGATGTAGCGTAGCAAAAGCACTCACACAAAGAGGTACATGTTGTTTTCCACAATCTACATCCAAAAGCATTTCCCAATTACTACAAAGAAAGTCATCTGTCTTTTCAAGGAGAAAGGACTTAAAAATTAGGTACATAAAGAAAGGAAATAAACTCACAGAAATGGGATGAACCTAAGCCAAGGAGATGCTATGTACAGAAATTCAGCTACATGATGCAGTTCTAGCAAGGGGTGGAAAGGAACTCATGGGAATATCAAACATGTAATCTAAAAAAAAAGGGTTATCTCATGTCACTGCATGGATCTGGAAATGCAGATGACGCTGTAATTTTGGCATTGCACGATATGTGGGACGAGTTGGCAACATGAACCCTTAGCACTCTTCAAGCTCAGCTGCCATCAGGAAGGCCATGTCTGATAGGCAAAATGGATGCTAGAAAAACCAAGTACACCACAACCTGAGACTTCAGCATGCCCAGAACAACAAAGCTGGGTGCTGAATGCAGCACCCATAGCTAGAGTGCGCTGTTAAAAGCCATGCTAATCTTTATTGTCCTCCTGAAGAGAGGTTTGCAATACAAATCACTGTCTCAGCAGACTTAGGAGCAGAGGTTTTTTTTAAGAAAATGAGAAAGCAAACTAGCTAATGAAAAGAGTCCTCCTGTAGTGAGAGTTCCAGCTCCCAAGACTCTCACTAAACTTGTTGCATTAGTTCAATAATGCCAATAGTCATTGCAGAACACTGGGTGTCTCATTTGGAACACCCACAGCATAACGTTTGCCTTGCAACACTTCTCAGCCCAAGGTAATCTACATATTTCTATTGTTAGCAAGAGTCTAGGGATCTGTTTGACTACTGAACTTGCCTGCTGTGCTTGCTCCTCTTTAATTCTGCCTGCCTGCTTGTTTAACATTATAAATCCTTCAAGATAGATTGCTCATTTTGGTGTTTGGAAAGCACATGGCACAGAAATAATGTCACTACTGCCACAGCTACCACATCATGGTGACTTAATTCTTTATCCTTTCACCACTAGGGAAAAAAAAAGCAGATCAAAGAACATATTTTAGATATTTAAACTAAAAATTGGATTCACCAGTCTTACCCTAGCTCTCTCTTAGGCACATCATGAAAAGAGCATATTTTAGTGAAGGACAGAATCTTGATCAAGAGAAGACTCAAGCTGGAAACCTGAAGTGGAAATCATAATCCATAAGAGAAACTGTAACAAGCCAATGTGATATGCACTGACATAACTACTCAGGGAATCCTGCACAGTAAATTCTTCCTTGGTGCCTGCCAAAAGCCAGTGCCATCATCCTTCAGTTTGCTGTAGGAATCCACAAAGTAATTACCATTAATATTATTTCTTTGGATTGAGGATGGTGCTGAACCGTCCATCAGGTAATGACAGAATTCCTAAATGTTCTCCACATTGCCCACGTGTTCTCTGCCTCTATTGGGGTATCTTTTAATGAGTCTGAGAATGTATAAGTCTGATTGATTATTGACTTATGCAGTGAATTATCTCCAGCAAAGTCCTGAATCTGCTGTTTTTAGCACACCTCTGTTGATCTATTGTGCAAGACAAGCAGCCTTGGACACGAGCACACAGGTATGCTACTGTGCTAGCAAAGATCCCTGCTGGACTGGAGAAGAGAATAGAGAAGTTTTATTATTTCTGGTGGTGCAAGAAAATTGCCTGATGAACAGTCCACATCTTAGTACCAACCAGAAGGAAGAAATGAGCCACATGGAGAAACTGCAGAGGAAGCTGTAGAAAAGTGGCAGGAAAAGTATATACGTCCACAAACTGAGACAGACAGGAGTTCCCAAAGTCTGACAGACATTTCCTCATGCTGTTTTGCTCGGTCATCCAGATTTTCACTGTTCAGACCCTAGGCTCATTCCACACTTGTCCCTGCCTTCCTTTCCTGTGAACTGCCTTTTCCTATCTTTGATTCAGTTTCAGAGATCTTCTACCAAAAAAGCCCCAAGAAATGAGCATGAATTTTGCTGCCATTGCCTTCCTTGATCACTTTATTTTAACCCTTTGAGTTCTCAATAACTATGTATTCCTTTGGAGACAGACTATCTACTATTTGGTTTTGCTCAGTAGGCTCAATTTCGGACTGTTCAGTCCCCTTTGTCACAACAAATATATTTGATTGATTAAATACATTCTCAGCACTTCAAATGTTAACAACACAGGGAAATTCTGTTTAAGGTTTCAGGAGAATAACTTATCCTCAACGATAGCTCTGCCTAGTCTGATTGCTCATAGTCCTACTTCCCTGTTTTTACACTCTGTCTTCTAAATGCATTTTCTAAAACTAAAAGCTACAGCAAGTATTTGCTGAAGACACTTGCTTTCCCTGCTTCAGAGCCTTCCTTGGCATGTTATTATCTTCCTTGTAAGATATTTTTTCCTATTTTCAATTAGTTTCCAAAACTATAAAAAACCTTTCTTCCATTTCTTCTTGTTGTGTCAAAACACAGCCTAAATCCCTAAATCTCAGCTTTCCAGGGTAGGATTAGTTTATCCTAATCCAGTCATCTAAGGCAGGATGATACAGAAAAGCTATCTAAGTTAGATCAGTTGACTCTGCCTCTGGAATTGCTCTCTAGTCTTCCCAGACTGCAGGTGGAGCTGAGTTAGTGCTCAGGATGAATGTCAAGAACCTGAGTTACCCAAGCATCCACATCCCCAGCAGTCCAAGAATAAGATGCTGCCTAATGCCAGCCAACAATGAGTAGTGGACTCTAACCTTTTTGCAATGCTCATGTCCCAGATTCAGACTCAGAACTAAAGAAAGGCACTTCCAGGATCTGTACCCTGGCAGCCCCTTTTCTGGACAGGTTCCTCCTGACTTTGGGCTTTTTTTTTTTTTAACAGAGTAGAGATTATTCTTATTCAGTAAACATGCTCAGTAGTTCTGACAGGTACTACTCACTTTTCACAGAGCAGCCTGTCTCTGCTGTCTCTCTGTGCAGAAATAATTCAAGTTTTGTTAGGCTAGAAAGGGACAGCCTGTTCATGCACCACAGCTGTTACAACGTAGACCTGGAAGAAGGAGTTCTGGGCTCTGATCTCTGTGTCTAGGACTGTTCTCCAAGTTCACATTAATCAGTTAGTGAATAAAAACTATTATCATATCTAGCCCTGAGGAATAAACTTATATAGCCTCTGTATAACTGAAGTGCCTGTACTTGCTGGTCCTTTGGCTGTCTTTAGACAGTTGTTCACTCAAAGCCTTTTGAGTCTCCTCACAAGTGCTTGCCTCTTCACACTAAATAGACATGGGGGCTGAAATGAAAGTTATACTCTCTAAATCATTAAATGATTTGGCCTCAAAACACTGGAGACAATCTCCCTCTACAGCAGCAGTATCCAATCCTGACAGCAGAGGCACATTACACCTTCCTAATAACCCAGACAGCTGGGAGAAAAACATTCCTGGTTTGAGATAATTATCATCCATGCCTCAAAAGAGCAGGCATTCCCTCAGATTCCAGGCAAAGAGAAGGACATTTTTTTCCCTTGCCATCACACATTGTTTTTACAGGTGTATACACTGAGAAAGAGGAGACTTTACCACTGCAGTACAGTCTTTCTGGAGTGAGAAGTGGGTAGTCATACAAAGTTGATGTATCCTGCTAACAGAGATAAAACAGTTCAGTGTAATGAGAGTAAGGCACTCACTGTACCTGAAATTGCAGAAGGAATCTCAGCAGGCAAAACATAAGAACTTACTGCAGGTTGGGATCTGGCCAGCTACCAAATTTCTCATCTCTTGCAGAAACTGCTAATACACAATAGGAGGTCAGAGCTACAGTAGCCTTCATTCTCATCTAGGAAAAAATGGCCCTCTCAGCAGCACAAGGCCATCTAATAGACCAGTGAGAAGTGCTGCCTGTCTGGTCCCGTTATATACTTCCTAATGCTCTTGCTTTGCCACTAGAACTCCCACCCTGTAACTGCACAGACCACTGGCACCAGCTGAGTTTAGATCTACCCTTTGCAGGCTCCTGCAGTGTTTCCAGTGCAGAGGCAAAGACTTAAAGAGCACTGCTGTAACGTTCAGAGTCAGTTTGTCAGGAGGAATATGCTGTGCTGAATTCACCCTGTACAGATCAGATGAATAATTACAGAAAAGGGCTTGAGGCAGTTCACAAAGAATCTAGTCCGCAAGGCTTTGTTCAAAGATGAAGTTTCCTCCTTACCAAGGCTCATAAATATCTTTTAAACCTTAAGCAAATACATTTGCCATTTTTCTCATCGTACAGAAACAGTTTTTCTCAGGGCAGAGCAACAGTGGCTCAGTTCACACAAACATTTTGGGGTTGTACTGCTCCAATTCAAGTGTTTTCAATAGTGAAAGAGAAGGAGAACACACAACTTTTCACATTACTGCATATGGATCCCTGTAGTTATATTGGCACATTTAGGTCTCTGGGACAACTCCCTGAACAGACTGATGGCCAATGTTCTTCCCAGACCTGTAAGAGGAGCTACTAAAGCTCATCAGTAATGATCTGACAGCTGTTTTTACAAAGGCATCGAGGCAGACATATGTGATACTTCTAGCTATGTTCTCAGCCATTCAGGAAGCCTATATCAGAGCTGGGAACTGAGCCTGGGTCACACAGCAGTCTTAAGCAGCAGCCAGCCCTATCCTTTCTCCCAGTTTCCCACAAAGCACTTACTGTGTACTCACAAAATAAATTTTTTAAATGAATTATTAAAAAGCAAAACATGTCTTAGAGTTTAACAGCTACGAGGGAGAATGTTCAGCCAGAAAAGGTATGTTTTTAATAATTAATTGCTGCTTTCTTTAGCACAGAGCAACTGTCTGAGATCAAAATTAAATTCTTGTAAATGAGCTCCTTGCAAATGGCCACTCGAGAAAGTGGGATAGAAACTGAGTCACAGGGAGGAAAGAACAAGAATTCTATAAAAACCCAACTTGAAGAGAACTGGAAAATGGTTTTTGAAAAAAACCCAAAACACACAGAATTTTCTTCAACTTCCAAATATTGGATGTGACCCCCACAAGTTTATCCCAACTGCTGTGTCACCATTTCCAGTACCCTGCTGTAATTCCCCTCAAAGAAGAGACAGCACTGCAGGAAGCAAACAGCTTTGTCCATCACCAGCACCTCTTGTGAGCAGAGCCCTCACTATTGCTACCCTGCTCCTTGCCAGTCTTCCTCTCTCCCTACTTCTTATACTGCCATGTCACCACCATCAACACCAATTTTTGCTGGTCAGCTACAGATTAAAAACAAAGCTGCCTGGGCTGTAAGTAGAGAAGGTAGCAGAAATGGTCAGTGTAATGTCACTCACGGCTGGAAGGTGAAAGTGAGAGAAAGACTTAGAGTACACAACAAATAGTGTAAAAAGAAGAAGAAAATGTACTTTTCTTGATTGCTTTCCAATACATTAATAAAATCTGCTTATTCCATTTTGCAACTCAGTCACCACAATATTGTGTTAGTGCACAGGACTAAGAAAGTGAAAACGTGTTAAAAAAAACCAACAAAACACTAGTCCTGCTTTCTAGTTTCCTTAATTATTCACAGGCTAAATCATCTGATTATAAAGGAGAAATAAACTGGGCTCTGCAGCTTGGAGGAGCCTGAAAGGTGACCACATGCATGTTTACAAATCCATCAAGGGTGGGTGTGAGGAGGCTGGAGCCAGGCTGTGCTCAGTGATGGCCAATGACAGGACAAGGGGCAATGGGCACAAGCTGGAACAGAAGAGGTTTCAAATAAATACAAGGAAAAACTTTTACCCTGTAGAGGTGAGGGAGCACTAGCAGGCGCTGCCCAGATGGGCTGTGGAGGCTCCTTCTCTGGAGACATTCCAACCCAGCTGGATGAGTTCCTGTGTGCCTTGCTCTAGGTGCTGCTGCTCTGGCAGGGGGTTGTACTGGATGAGCTTTCCAGGTCCCTTCCAGCTCTTGAGATCCTGTGATTCTGCAATAGATACAAATTAATTGTTATTAAATTGTTCAAATTGATTTATGAAATTGTTTGTAACATACTTTTCCTAACCATTTCCTTTTATAATAATGTAATTTTTATAACAATTTGCAGCATAGCCACAAATGTTCAGTGTTTTTATTTCTGAGTATTGTGCTTGTTTAGTTTCTAACAACTTTGTCTGGGCACAGAAGCACCATAACCTTTTTGTTTTAAGGATTGTTGCAAACCAGGAGGAGACGTACACATGGTGCTCTCATATGGACATATGGTGCTTTTTCACTGCAGTCTATGAAAAAAATGTGAAATACATCCTGCAGTTTGTTTTTTGAGCCCCCCAAAATTACAAAGAAAAATCAACAATTTCCATCTGTGCTTCCCATGTTCAGAGTCACCCAGGATGGATGCTCTCGCTCGTGAGCTTGGAAAATACTGCTGACCTTCATGCTAAAGGATGTTAAGGCATAAGTGGAGTCATGACGTGGGATTTACAGCCCAGCCTAGGGACATCCTTTTCAAACTGCAGTTTAACCTAAGCATTCTTTGAAATAGCTTTATGTTATTTTTGAGTCATTTGATTTGCTTAACCAATCTTCAAGATCTAATTTTGAGGTGTGTTTTCTACTGCAGCTTCAATTATCTGGCAGTCATCACTGCACATCATTTGCTGCACTCTCAAAACCAATTCAAAAGTCAATGTAGAGATGGCAATAAAGTGAGGGAAAGTATTGAAAAAAATAAAGTAATCCCTCAACACAGGAAAACTGAAGGTCTACAACTGTGCTGCTGCCTTAATGGTACAAAAAAAAAAACCCAGCTACTTCCTCTCTCTGTTGCTCTTTCTCAAGAGAAGCTTAGTAGCTGATATAAAAGGCATGTTGCAAATCAAGCTCAAGCTGCACATGACAGACGTGGGACTGGAATAACAAGGATATCACAGTCTGAGACTCAGATATAAAAGCAGAAGCTGTATGAGAACCATCATCTGGGATTATAAGGAATGAAATAGGTTTGTAGAATTGCAGGCAGCATTGCATGCAGAATTAATGCTTGAAAAGGGAGAATTCCAGAGCTCCAGATGAAAAAGCAGAACAATGTGAGTTTAAGAGTGTAGCAGCCATTCTGTTTCACTGGTTAACAGTAAATATGATAACCATAATCTTTTCTATTTGACAGGTCACTTCATTTGTGGCAGTTGTAAAAGAAGAGGCAGGACTGGATGAAAAAGGGGAGGAGTTTTACTGATGAGATAATCCTGCTCATGAGAAATAAATTAGAAACATTTGGAAAATAGGGTGTGTAAGTTATTACTGCCCAAGGGCAGCAGGAAATTATGAGAATAATAGTGTATGCATGTCTTTTGCTATTATTTACCTTGGCATTCAAGAAGCCATGTGTAGTTGCCAGAGCAACTTCCACATCACATAGTACAAAAGCTACATGCACATTGTTCCTCCCTCATAGACACAGACACTCCCACACACTCCTCAAAAACTTGAAATAACAGGGCAATTTTTACAAGGAATCCTGGAAGCAACCAGCCTCAGGAGGAGTCATCTTCATTTTTTTTGGAGTAAATAAGTAATTGCAAGGAATCCCATTTGATGAAAAAAAACCTGTTCACTTCAAACCAAATCCTGAACATAATGAAGTGCCTTTAGTTGAAGCCTGAACACGGCCACAGAAAATCTGCATTATCACATATTCTGTTAGCAAACATCTTCCCTCAGTACTCATCTCAACCAAATACTGTACCAGGTATTGAATCCTCAGTAAATCAGATTCCAGCTTGGAATATCCTCTGCTTTCAGACATTGATGACCTAAGCATTTTCAAAGTCCAAATCAGAAAAGATATTCACATTCATAAAGAGATATAAACATAGTAGTTGAGGCTAGGGGAAGAACTGAATTGAGCAGCCCTAAATTCACACTCCTTTTCAAGCACCAAAGGATCCGGCACCTTCACATTAAAGGTCATTGGTTATTTACTTGATATAGTTACAAAAGGACTGAAGGTAGACTCAGAACTTGGTTATTTTTTCATTATCTTATTTTGAAGTTTCAGACAAGAAAAATATCCTGATGTAGACAGAAGACCCTTCTCAAACTTACAACATTCACAAAAAACATCATGAGCTTTCTTTACACAGATGGGAATCTCAAGGAAGTACCAGCAAAGTGCTTTTGCAGGACAATGTCACTCTGCAGAGGAGCTGTGGAAAATGAAGGCAAAACCAAGGAAAGAGTAAAAATGAAGTGGGATGCAGCAAAGGGTGAAAAGGAAAGAGTCAACAAAATGAGTTGCTAGAAATGGAACAGAGCTTTACATGTATGGGGTTTTGAAAATGCCTTAAGCTGTGAATGGACTTTATGGCTGTGGATTGAACATATAACAATACTTGGTGGGTGTATACTGCAGTGCAAAAGGAGACTAACAATTGCAATGCTGCAGCCACATCACTTGTTTACTCCAACATTTACTGAATTGTGGGTTAACATTAAGTGACAAGCATGCAGAGGAGATGTTTATGAAAGAACAGGACAAGATCAGAGGTCTATACGCTGAAATGACAATGAGATGAATTATAAACCTCATTGTAGTGTACTGAATATGAAATGCATGGGAAGAAGAAATGGCAGGGCAGTCTGGCAAGGACTATGAGACAAAGAGGAGCAGTTCCCAAATCTCATGGTTTCAGAGACAGCGTGGAGCCAACACTGCTGCAGAGCAAGGCCTGTGCATGTGGCCTCCTGGGAAACTCACATTCAGCTTGATAAATCCAGGATGAAGATGAAACACTGCAAGTTTGTATCCAAAGGACAAAAATCTCCTTTTCATTTCTAAGTATTCCCAGAGTCGCATCAGTTTTTGTAATAAAAAGATTTACATTCTGAAAAAGGAACACCATAAGATAAGTAAAAGTGCAGTGAAACACAAATCAGGCTTTGCACAATTTTTCATTACTCATTCTCATCTACAGTAAGGTTCATTTTCCCCTTTATTCGACATTTTGTGTTTGACCCTAGAATCTCAATGTAGGTTAGAAAAATGGGCCAGTCAGAAAGCAGCTGGAGGACAATAATACAAATAAGTGACTTGGGGCTTTTTGGTTTGGGTTTTGATTTTCATGTTGTGGGGGGTTTTTTTAATGAAAATCCTGGTGGATTTTCTCCAGAAGATGTACAGTGTTTGGGTTCTTTGTTTTTCTTGTTGCCTGCCACAAGGGCTGTTGCATGTGGCTGAGTGCTAGCCAGTGCTTTGCCCACTCTCAAGATTTTGTAACGAATCTCAGAGTTTTATGTTTTCCTAAAGTCCTAGTTTCATGGCCTCACAACTGTCTGGAACCTTTGTTTTAGTCATTTTCTTAGACTTTTCCTGTTGTGAAGAACAATTAGAAGAGCAAAAGACAAAAGAATCACAGTTTCATTAATCCCATGGGTGTTTTAATTCATTTTTTTAAATGCCCTTCCCATAATCCAGTTTCAAAAGTATCGCTCAGGAAGCAGACATAATATTGAGAAACTTAAGTGACCAAATGAAGGTCACGATAAAAGCAAACTGATATTTCACAAAATATGCCAATGAATGGAGAGACAGGCAACAGCAGGAATTAGTTCTCAGGGGAGAGACCAACCATCAAGAAACAATTCAGTAAGCTGGGGAGACTTCTGGAGGGATGCTGTGGCAGCTTCACCTCATCTAAGAAATTCTGAGCACAGATAACTTTGACTTCAACTCAGTGTAACTGAGTATTGAAAAACTTCCAGTTAGTTTTGTGAGAATGTAGATTGAGCACCACAAAAGTGACCTCAAATATCTGCAAAGTCTTACCTTCCTATTCAAAAAAGGTAAGAGCTCTTTTCTGATGAACTCTGCTCTTTACATACTACCAAAAGCTGTCAAGTAGGAAGTACAAAAATGAGATACCGCAAGCATCTTTCCCTTTTGCCTGCAGAAAGTTTTGCAGCCTCATGAGCCTGCATAACAAATAGTCTGTTTGCTACAGATAAACCGATCTGTGACTTACTCCCTTATAAAGGGAAGGCAGCAACTGCTTCACAGGATTCCCAGCATATTCCTAGGGCAGTACTGAAATATTCTCAGAAGGATATTCTAGTCTCAAGACTGCAGTTCCACTCATTCCCTTTCCAGAATGAATAATTTCCTTGTACCAGTCGCCATCTCTTGAGCTCCCTCCAGAAAAGGCTCCTAAAAGGTGGCAACGGAGGATTTTACTAACAAAACCTCTTGCCCTTTCATATCAGTTGAGCTGATGTTCCCCTGAGCTGCTTCTATGCATTTCCAATGAAACTGATGCTTTCATTTCTCAGTCAGAATATCTGGTATAACCAGAGCCAGGGGTTGTCTGCCAGAGTTTCACTGAGAGCAGTTGGAAGAAGTCTCTTGTTAACCTACTTGTTCCATTGATATTTAAGGATGCCTTCAGGCACATGCAGTTTTTGAAGAGGTCATTTCCACAGTGGTTGAGAGTAGGGGTGGGTGGATGGGAGCTCTGAGAAAAGCCCAGGGGCACCACATACAGCTTTTGTGTTGCAACTGATACATATGAACATACCTGCCTGCATTTCTAGTCTGCATGGATACATCTAATAAAGAATCATACCAGAAAAGCAGAAAAATGGAAAACTTACATTTAATTTACAGTCTAACAACAGGCTTGTTAAACTGAGGTAGTTTTGAAGTAAAGTCAAGTTGACAGCCTCTTTTTGAAGGATCTGAGTAGCAGGAAGCTGACATGCAGCTGGCTCTTCCCAAGCTGAAGGAACATCATGTGGCTTCTGCGCTCTCTGAGGTAAAAATTACCCTCCTTGTACTGTGTAAAATCGATGAAAATGCTGCAGGGGACTGGGGCTACCAGCTGAGAAACACTCAGAAGTGTTATTTACTGACAGAAAGGGGACATTTTTCTGCCTCTAACCTGCAACTAAGGAGGCACACAGGGCTGCTGGTAGGTCCATGCATGTAGAAGTGGCAGCACAAGAGGAGAGAGCACAAAATCAACTGTTAAGCTCTTTGTACATTGGATGAATGAGTTTACCTGCCAGCAAGACTCCTGTGAAAAGCAAGTGAGGAAGGAACAGCTAATGTAAAAAAATGGACTTGAACACATCTCAAATGGCTACTGCACCTTTATAAGGCAATTGCAGAGTTATTCCTGTTTAAATCAAGAGAGATCAAGATTGGTAGCTCAGCGAGGACAGCTCTGGCTGGCTGAGGGTAGTATTCAGCAAAGAAGAGTAGGTCAGCCCTGCACATTTCTTTTTCTCTTGCACACACTGCAAAACTTTTGAGCAGGTTCCTTGAAAATGCCCAAAAAGGTAAGGATCCATTATCTAATGGAATTAAGGCAAACACCTGATATTGCTCAGTGGGTTGAACTGAACGTAAAGCAAGCAGCTGCAGTCAAATCTGAATCTCTAAAGCATTCTGTCTGGGAGGGCTTTCTAATGCTTGCTTTCTTGTTTTCTCCTTCTAGACACTAAGAAAGATCTGTCACTTTCCTCTCCTTATTTTAGAGTAGTATTTAGTGATCACATATATTACACAGTAGCAGACAGAAGTGAAGTGTAGGCAGGCACTGGCAAACTTCCCACAGACTTCTGGTCTGATTCATGTTCCTGTACTCTGACCTGGAAATCCTAGCATTCGTTCTGCTTTCACAGGAGAAGCAATAAGATAGGGAAGAAAATGTCAAAACTAATTTTACCTAGATTAAATCTAAGAGAAGACTTTCACTGTACTGTCCTTGTGTTTTCCTCACTAGACCTATGACATCCTGATCACTCTGCAAGATAAAAAATGATTTTGAACATGTAAAAGCCAGATAACAGTAAAGAGTTTAAGGTGGAGCAAACAGGATAAATTCCTATTTAAATCAGTACAGAATACATCAGACTACAACAACTAAGATGGCCATAACATGAATACCTCATTTCTTTTTGGCTGGGCTATTGTATTATATTCACAAAGACGCAGCTCCTGGAATCAAGTATCAGTCTTCCCTGTCAATTACGAGATAGAAATGTGTAGAAGAGTCTGGAAAAATGAATCCTAAAAGGCCATCCAGCAGGTAAGAGGAATCTAGAACAATCTCTTTTTTTTTTCTGGGATCTGATTTATGGTTTTTGCACTTTGAACAGTCTACAGTCACATAAAAAAATTAAGTGGGAGTTCTTCCTCTCTTTTAACAATTTGGCTTATAAATCAATATGAAGGAGTGAAACTGCAATGTTCCAGGTTCTTCCTGTAGAATTTTTATGCTAAAATGCTCAGCACTTTCCAGAAGCCGTTTCTACATGTAGACAGGGTACATAAAACTGCTTTCTACTTCTATATACAGAGGTCAAACTCCTAGCCAAGAATCTAGAAACACCAAAGCTTAGTCAATATTAATGCTTTTTAATTACATTGGCAGCTCTAAGACAAAGGTACTATAACAGCAACAGCTACATCAACTAACATTGGAAATCATGTGGCCAAATATCCATGCATTAACATGGAAGGTGCTGCAAAAACCAAGATTTATAACATTCTCACAAAAACTAGGCAAGAAATGACAGTATTAGGAGGTAATAATTTAGACTAGTTTACCATGACATTTCATAGGACTAATGACAACAAAAAAACTTAACTTGAAAACAATGCCAGCACTGCTTTTTTGTAAGAATTCCTTTGTTTCCTCACCCTATATGAACTACTACATATGGCAGAGACCCCTTGTCCTCTAACAGGATTCCTGCCTTCAGTACTGCTTCAGCCCATGAATCCATTGTGCCCCATTAGTCTCCATGACTCAGGGCTGTACCAGGCCTTAATCTTCTATTCTTGCACCCACATTCATAGTGGTTCACTTCTCTCTAACCAAAAATCCGATATAGGGTCCAAGGGATGCATATTAATGATTAAAAAGAAACAAACACAACCTTCCCTTCTCCGAAGAACCAAACAATTATGCTCGTTCTAGTCATGAAGAAAGAGGAAATTACAGACAGCCACAGGGCACAGAGAGCTTGAATCACCCCAGCTGTTCTCCAGTTCTAAGATGAAAGGTTGAAAATCTTTCCCTTTTTAGAATAGTGGCAAAAAATGCTGGCATGCAGCCACAGGCTGAGAATTGCTGCCCCACCCCACAGATGAAAAGGAGGAACATTTACCTCCAGTTTCCTTCTTCATAAGACTAACTTTTGTGGGGAAGGGAGAGAATTTAAAATTAAAGTTCCCCGAGGTTGTCTCAGGTATCCTCTTCCTTTGAACAACAGGGAGATCAATCTGCAGTGCGATGCATAGGCATGTAGGACATACTAATGAATTCCCACACCACATCAGTTACTCTTCGTGCTTCTTGGTAGTAAGTTACAGCTTTAGTCCTCCTCTGATAAGTGGATTTTCATAAATCTTCAATTGGTAGTCGTTTTCTTGTATGGCGAAGAGAGAGGTTGACTTCATTATAGGGATTTGGTAGGCAACAAAGATGGGCTGTATCTACTAATGCTCATATGAAGATAGAGGACGGGTACAATGCTGCTCACAATGTGAAGTATTGGGATCAGCTGATACTGTTTGATTCATATTGTTTAGTTCAAGTACTGGGAGTAATCGTTGTTTCTCCTGTTTCTCTTCTTTGCATTGAATTCTGACATTTAAACCACAGACACTTCTGGCTACATCCTGCAAGCCATTTTGTACAACAGGAGCATGTTAGTAGATCAAAGCATACACTAAATGTAGTCCTGGAGTTCTGCCTTGGACTAGATTTAGCCTTGTTCTAAAGACTAAGTATCCCTGCTGAATATTTGGTACAGCAGTATCCATGAGACCAATCGTTGTTTTGGACCTTTTTATCTCAACGGGGAACTGTGATGCTCCCAAAGCAGGGTCTCTGTTTAAGGTTCTCCTAAAGAAGAGTAATTGATGCATTCCAAAAGCACTCCAAGGTATGTAAAATAGAGATGATTGGGGGCTCACTTCAGAATTGCGCTACTGCTCCAAATCAAACCACTAATGCAGGTAAAGCCTCCTTCAGATGAAAAGTAATCATCAATGCAGGGTCTCAGGCAAGTGGTATTCTAATAAGGGCTCATTATAATACCTACAGCCATTGCAAGGAATACCAGAAGCTCTGTATCTTGTAACATGTAACTACCCATAATTTGCTTAAGTCCCCTGCAAATCTTTCTCCAAACACAGAAAAGCCTCAGATTACATACAATGGGAAGATGGATGGCTTGTGGTAAACCTATATCTGAACAAATCATATCCCCTTCCTGAACACAGTATATCCAAAGAATTACAACCTAGAGTCAAAAAGAAACCAAGAGACCTGCCTCTAAGAGCATCCACTCCCAGCTAGACAGCATAACCTACACAGTTCACACTATCTCAGTGATCCTTCAGGATTTTGTACTGCTTAACATTCTCCCTCCAGCAGCAGCTCTCAAAACACAGAAGGGCAATGGTGTGGTTTTAACACTGGCCTTGCTTAACTGTCTGTACTTGTCAGACATCTCCCACTCAGGATGAGATCCTAGATAAGAGCCTTTCAGGACAACTCCTTTCTACTCACCCTTTTTTGCTGCCTACAGATCTGCCCTAAGCAAAGACTTTTTCAGTATTTGTCCTGTCCAACCCAATCAGATGCTCTGAGTTCAGTGCTCTCTTTTTTTTCCCTTCCACATGACATAGGGAAATGAGGAAGAAAAGCTGAGGGGGCAGGAGACTGAGGATACTTTCTTCTGATGTGTACCTTTAAAACAAGAGGGAAGAGAGGATGTTCTGCTACTCTATTTTTTAAAAAATCCCTTCATAAACTTCATCTATTTTCCACAAGTAATTTAAGAGCCTCTTTTTCACCCGTAAGAAACTCCCAGCTACTGTAATCTGTTATTTCTGGTATATCCTAGTGTACTGCACAAAATGCTGCTCAGGTCTGAACTCCATTTGCTCATTGACACTACCCACTGGTACACCAAAAAAAGCAACTCTTTTCTTCAGGGCAGACATCCACTGCTATACCTTTTTTCCCTAAGAAAATCCCGAATATGTGTTTTTTTAATGTATCTTTCAATTGCCAATTAACAACTACTCCCACTCTTGTACATTAGCCCATGTATTCCTTGTGTGTTGTACATCAGGATGAGACTGTAAATTCCTCCAGGCAGGCATCTGCTTAACCTACATGTTCTAAAAAAAAATGTACATAGGGTCAAACTGATTTTTTTTTTCCAGCTGAGGGGGAGTCAGGCAGAAAGAAAGAAAATAACCATATGATAAGGGCGAAAAGGGAAAATGAATAGGGGAAGGAAAGAAAGGAGAAAAGGATTGCTGAAGAGTGGGAATAGAGAGCAAGCTAATACATCTGATGAAAATGCAACATTAGCAAGCACAGTATGATTTGACAAGTGTGAACAAGCCTACACCAATGTTAAAAAGCACTACATCTGGCAATGTGTCAATGTTTAAGCAGCACTTTCCTTCTCCTTCCCATGCTGGGATTCTGCATCCTTGATATTCCCTCAGATTCACTTCTAAGCTGCTTAAGTCTACAGGAATGCACTTCTAGAGGTGGATTGGACAGAGAACAGATACAAATTGGTAGTAATTACAGTTACTATCATTCTCTCCCTCCCCAGGTTCCCTTGTTACAAAAGAAAAGATCAGCAAAACATTGCAAAGTGCTGATATCCCCTCAAATGCAGGGAATCATTTCAAACAGAAATGTTGGGGTTAACCATATGGCATTTAACCTACCTATCCCCTTGTGTATATTACTTTTACTCTAGCAAATATATGGCAATGAGATCACTTGTCTTTTGGAATACAGCAACAGTTCTGGGGCACTAAATTCAGCAGCTGCAGATTCTTAACTAGAGCAGGATCCATATGTGAAAGGAATTTTTAAAATTTCCTCTAATAGCTTTCTTCAGGAACCCATGTTGATACTTTTCTTAAGGAAAACTAGGCTGTTCTCCCCTGTTCCTGTAGGATAAACTCTGTGTGTAGATACACATGCAGATTTGATCATAAGGCTTACCAGTACATGTCTGCAGTGTGCTCACACACACATCATACACACTTGCTATTTTTATGGACATAAAGGTCCAAGATTTGCCATATGCTAACATCTTTCAGCAGGATATTATCCCATGGTGTTTGTTGTCTGAGGCATGAACACGCTTCTACATTTTAACCACACTCAAATCAAAATGTTTTGTTCTTTCTTTACTTGTGGGTGCATTGGTAGTATTCATCATCCAAGATGAGGGCAGCAGGTCTCGCCCTCATATCTCATACAAACTAGAAAGTTCTGTAGTTAACAATATAAACTACCAAATCTCTCATGCCATTTGATTTTGGAAGTATTATGGAAGCAAACTTGAACCCTCAATACTTCATTCAGTGTGAATTGCCTTCAGTGCACTGTCAATTTAAAATAACAAAAACCACAGCAATACAAACTTCCTGTTACTTATGGAGCTTCTGCTCCTGTAAAGCTCTTAGGAGCAGATTGTTGTTTATTCTCATATGTTGAAGCATTTGGAAACTATCAGTCATTTGAAGGGGAGAGACAAGAAAGGCAATTCCCAAGATTTTGCATGTATGGACAAACGCAGTCTCTGATTAACAGGTGCAACTGTTGTTGGTTTTGCCAGATTCCTTCTTGCTTCCAGCAGGACAGAGATGAAAAATCATGGGCCTTATAAAATAGATTTATCATCTAGATAAAAATAGTTTCTTTATACTCTGCACTGTGTCCTGTGCTGCTAAGGAACTCTTCCAAATTCTTTTGGTTTTGGCAATAAAATGGTTCTCATGGCAACACCGTCTGATGTCACAGAAACAACACATGTGAGGTCATAAATCCTTCAGAGGGAAAAAGAAAATCACAGAGGCCCAAAACTTCATGTATATATGATTTGAGGTTAATATTGGTTTCTTTGCTCTGTAAGACTTGGTTTCACTCTCTTTCCTATTTTTCCCTGATTATTTTGTTTCATTTAAAAAACAAAACAAAACAAAATCCAAGTAGAAAGATTTGTCTCAGGAATTTCCTGTTGGCTGCTGTCCAGAATAGAGAATACCAGCAATAATGTGAACAATGCAAGTTCCTCCTAGGCCTGCTTTGAGCAAGCTTCCAAATCCTTCTATAACTTGGCTGAAATATGACAGTGCTTTGGAGAAGTTACTGGGCTAAACAGCCAGAGGTTTGTACAGAAACATTTCAGTTTGCCTCCTGCTCCTTCCCCTTCTCTAAGTTCCAAGTTACAGGAATCCAAGAGTTCGTGTTACTGAAATAAACATCCTATGACCGCACAGTGCAGAATACTTTAAACAACTTGCTTTGCAAGGAGATAATACAAGGTTAGACCTGCTATATGATAACATGCAAGATGTTGCCAATGTAGATGGGTAGATGAGATGAGACGAGGTTGTCAGTGGTCACTTCCAAGCATTTTAAATGGAAAAGCCAAGAAAATCCACACAAAGCAGGTAGCTGTGAAATAATCTACTGGTGGTTTTAACCTGACCAGTGCTCAACACACCTTCAAAATCAGTGTGCTACCATGTTAGCAGCCATATGTGCACACACACATGCATGCAGGCACACACATACTGTTTGTTTCCTTTCCTACACCTTGGCAGAACCCAGTTCTTTTCTTCCTGGAACTACTGTCTTTTAATCCCTGTACCTCAAGAACCAGACATCTATTAAGTGGTTCATAGAGTTTAAACAAAGAATTAGCCAACTCATGAAATATCTGTCTTAATGGCCAAGAGAGAGACATCAGCAGACTGTCAGGTCATATGAATAAGATTTTAAGAAGTGAAGTTTGAACATGCTTTATAAGTTAATGCATATTTAACAGTATAAATCTGGTGTTCATGGCTTCCATCCAAGGATCTCCAAACATTTTTAAATGGGTTCTAGTGTAGGCTTCACTCCTTTATGAGTCAATGCAAAGGATATTCGACCAGTGAGAGACATATTCAAGCAAATATCAACAAACAATATCTTATTGTTAGATTCAAACATCCAAAATTTATGAGTCAGGGACTTGAAAAGATAGCTGCTTAAATTAGAGACTATATTAAAAAGAATACTGTTTAAATTACCTTTTTTTCCAGCCCTAACAGTTGCTAGTTCAAGCTTTTTCCCCAGCTGAGAAAACTAGAAGGGTGTCCTTTATGCAATGAAATAGATTTCATGTATTTGCATTACTTCAGGAGCTGGAACCTTTTGAAAATACAACTATCCTGAGACTCAATAAAATCATGAGAGTTGGCAGCACTGTGTTTAGGACAGGAAGTAATGAATGGTAATGCTTTCACTCAAAACTCCAGGGATAGGTAGAACACAATTACTAAAGTGTGAATTTACACCAGGCACTGCTTAAATACGTGTTCTGGAAAAAAGAAAAAAAGAAGTCTCTTATGGCCAGAAGAGGCAAAAATTACCAGGTGTGTAATACATCATTATCAGTGAATGTCCTGTACTTCCGTGTCTCCTCAAGCCATGCTGAAGCTACAGGTCAGAGCCTGTACTACAGGTCAGAACTGGCTTCAGGAATACTTTCTAGTCTACCTGCAATGTTTGGCATTCATCTGAGAAAATAGTGACTCAGAGCAGGGTTGTTCATGAGATAACAGGATCACAGCACAAACACTATGGCTTTTATACTAGCAGGACATAGCAGAGTCATGTAAAGTATTTCAATCCACTGCAAATAGTAGCTAGTCCAGACAAAACCCCTCAATAACCACCTATTTAGTAAGCAGAGTTAAATCAGCTATAGTATAGCACTATGCCTACAGGTACAGATTACTTTTTTATGTATCAACTGAATATATTCAGAAGGTGAAGAGGGCTGGTGGTGCAGTGCTTGGATGTGTATCTCAGAATGCTTTGTCTGTAGAGCAGAATTTCAGGCGGGGCTGTTACCATCCTTCAGATGTTGGCAGAAGAGGGTAATTACCAGTTATGACCTAAGAGTGCTATATATATTTATACCACATACGTGGTCATGGAAACCACCACAAAACTACTGTATTTTCAAAACCATTATATAAATTTCAAACTATTATATAAAGTGGCTTTATACTTCACTGCTAGGGTGCACTAGCCTCTTTCTATACCATTCACAGCATAGTTACTATAGTAACTAATGCATTGCTAAAGAGAGGAAGAAGCTAAAAAGAAGCTTAAAAAACCTTTAAAAATGTAGACCAAAGAAAGGAAGTGTCCTTACAGAACCAAAAAACACACCATGAAGAATGCAGGCATAGTTTTATGGTCATTTGTTTGGAACTGCCAGCACCATCTCATTAGGTTGTCACTTAAATTCATGTAAATCATTGAGCCAAACAGTTCTGTGGCACCTAGCGCTACACTAGGCTACACATACCTAGACTTCACGAAACAAAGGTTTTCTTTCTTTCAACATGCAGAACCACACAAACAATTTCCTCTATCCTCCAACTAATACTGCAAAGCTTTAAAATCCATTAAAAAGTCTCTAGCTGGTATCAACTGAGATCATCGTCATTGCGAGGGGAGATCGGTTTCTGAAATCTGTGAAGAGTTTATAATTTCACATTTTCAAGTTTCATGTGCAAAGCAAGCATCTTTGGCTTTAGCAGACAAGTGTGGGAACAAGAGAGCAACACAAAAAGTAATAGAAACTGTTACATAACATTACACACTAAAAGAGAAGAAACCTCAGCAGAACATACGGCTCTCTAAAGTCAGGGATTGAAAAAGTTTCCTGCATTACTTTAACTGTGTGTGTGTGTATACTCACACAGTGCAGACTCTGGTTTTCCACTGTCTACCACATGCAAATCTTCATGTAAAATCATTATATCGGCACTGTAGCTATTCCTATTGATACTCTACTGCTTGGAATGCAAACTGGCTGTAGGACAGTAAAACCAGACACAAAAATAGAAATGCAAGAGCTTCGACTAATTCAGCATCCTATTGCTTAAGGATATTCCTCATAAAGCCTATAGCTCTCTGTGTCAGCAGTTCTCAGCCTTCTTTGATACTGCCTTCTTAAAAGGAAAGCTATCATCTAGTATTTTTTGGTGGAAATATTATTCTGCTCTCTGGTGTCTCCATGACACTGTCAGGAAAAGACACTCTGGTATATTAGATAGTCATTTAAAGGATGATTTCTGCAACTGACATTTCCCAAAGACTTTTTAGAGAATGTGCAAAGCAGTAAAAATGGATTCTGCTAATTCTCTTGGGGGCTGCACAGGTTTAGCCATTAGCCATTCAAAAACTCTTGCAGCTGGTCAAAAGTCTCATGGCAACCACAACAAGCTAACCCATTTGGCTCAAAAGCAGACAAAGAATATATGGAAAATTGCCATCACAAGCAGTTAAATAATAACAACGTAGTAAAACATTTAGAAACATTCTAAGGCCTTCTTTCATTTTGCAAATATTTTGCAAACCTCAAAAAAAACAGTTGAAATTAAAAAATAAGGGTTTTGCCACCAGTTATTTTGGTTGGCTGCAACAAATGGGACAACCCTTAAGCTCAGCTTCAGCGTACTTCAGGTATCCAGGAATGAAAACTTCGCATCTCACTAGGCACTGAACTAATGGCTGGATAAATAAACCTTAAACAATTGGTGAGGGAAGAATTGCACAGAAACTGAACTCATATCCCCTTATTTAGAATCTCAGTGGTAGATTTCCAGATTTTAGAAAGAAGGAAAGAAACCGAATTTCCTAATCAGCCCAACTAAACCATATAAAAAGCATCTAACAAAAAGTTCTAAGCTTTTCCCAGTGAACCTGAATTGACAAGTTCACCTGTATTTCTCATTCCTTTTGATTTTTCTCTTTCCCTCAACACATGGCAAAGATAGCACATACTCTTCAGACAGTCTAATATTTTTTTAATCAAAAGGAAATTAAAGAAGAGGCAATGATGTACATTCCTTCTGGGGAAAGTAGAAGCCTCATTCCTGTCCTGTCTTAAAATAGCCTGATTGAACTACAATATTTGCATTACAATTCTGGGTCAGCTGCACCATGGGATTATGTGTGCAGATCAGAGGGTTGTTTAGGTTTTATTTTCAGTCTTGTAGATTTTTCACATTATATCCATTCTGCTGCACATTCCTCCTAATGTTATATATCGACGCAGTTTGGAACAATTGGAGAGATTTACTCCCTGGGTATTTGGAGTAGGAAACAAGGCCTACGGCGGTTTTATTCACTGAAAGTGGAAATCTTTGCTGTAGAGTATCAAGTGTCAAAGTAGACAAAAGAGCCTTTGATTCTTTTCAAACATTGATTCAGATTCTGATATTCACTACTTCTGTATCAAATCATAGTATTCTTTGTTACAATACTCTGAATTTTACCTGCAGTATATCAATGGAGGATCATGAGGTATCATCTGGTAAAACATCTTCCCTGTCAGCTACAGCTGAACAAAAGTTACTACAGCTCAGGAGAAGTTTCAGATTCATTTTGCTTTCTTCACACATTGTATGGCAAGTTCTTGAATGTATTTTTATCAGAACAATTTGCAAACTTATTCACAGGGTAACTCTTGATCTGCTGACAGGTCTTGGTGGACAGTTCACAAACACAGTTCAAACTGAGCTACTTAGCTATACATCATGTGTTTTCACATTTCTCTTCTGGCAGCAGCGACTGTAATTAATGTACAGATCTTGCAAAAGCCCATCTGCATAGAGCTGCATTTCATATTCATCTCACTTTAGCAGTTGTATGTAAGAAGCAGAGCACTTGTTGATCACAAAAGGGAATTTGAAGTATTAATTAAAGCTATTTAAAATCATTTGCTGAAAGGTACTGCAAGAACATGAAATATTATTATCTGCCATGTACTGAAAATACTGAAATAGTGAACAAATCCATACAGTTAGAAAATTGGAGACTGAAGAGACTGTGTAGTCCCTAATCCTGATCAGTGCAGCAATTAGTGTAATCTAAGAGTGTTACTCAGTCTTAGCCAGGGACTATACTTCTACTGTATTTCTTAGAAACATGCTCCTCTGTACGCTGACTCATAGTCAAGAACAAGTTTCATCGTCTCATTTTACCTTGAGAAATTACACCTCTTTGTATCATTTTTCCCTGGAGTTTTTCTTTAGGGTTTTATGCTGCATGTTCCAGAGTTTATTTTGCAACCTCACAGCATTTGTGACTTTCTGAAATAGATTTTTCAGACCATTTCTCTCTTACATTTCTCTTCCAAGCTGTACATAAAAAAACCTGTTTTGATTTGCCTTCATGAATCAAAACTCCAGATACTTCATCCTTTGAGTTGAGGCTGAAA
The DNA here is from genome assembly GCA_013401255.1 of Urocolius indicus. NCBI lineage: Eukaryota > Metazoa > Chordata > Aves > Coliiformes > Coliidae > Urocolius > Urocolius indicus. The sequence goes on from WBNH01004368.1 coordinate 1,116,934, forward strand.
TGAATTTCCCCTATTTTGTAAAAATATTTCTTAAGTATAAGAACATGTACATAGATTACAATGCATATATTTTAGGGAGGAAATCATTGGACAGGAACTGGTTGGAGCAAATGAAAAAGAATATCATCTTTTCCAGAAGAAGTCAATGTTCCTGTCTTTGTACCACTGAAAAGGATGCTTTATTTTCATTAGACAGCTTATCCTTACCACATCATTAGCATTTCAAAGTGGACCTGACGGTGTATGCATCATCCTGTTTTAACACGTGGATACACTAGGATTTATTTTGATAACAAAAATCTTTGCATTTATTAACGTAAGAGATGGTCTAGACAAGACCAAGAAGTTGATGAACTGTAGTTACATTCATGATTGATTGATTAATAATACTGTGCATGTCCTATTATTTTTTTATTCCTTTATTATCATTACTGATGTACCAATAGATAGGAACCTCAGTCACTGATTTCTCTACCGATGTGATGTGTCATTCAGAGAGGGAAAAAAGAGCCACTACTTCAGTTTGATGTCTGTAGAAGACATTTGCTTGTCTACAACATGAAATTCTGATTAAGAAGCCAGATCATGACACACATTCCAACACAATATACACCAAATTAAATAAAAGCTGGTCAACAGGCCTTAAAATCGAAGACATTTTAAAAGCTCCACCTTTCAACCTTTTTGACATCAGTTTTTGCTTTGAGTGTCCTCTGGATATATAACAAATATTTTACAAGGATAAAAGAGATTGTTGGGTTTTTTAAAGCTACCTACACATGTACACAAAACAACTCTTTCCTACTTGCCTTCCACTTTCTATCAGTCTCTATCACTCTCGCATACATAGTTGAGACCTGAGATGGAAAAGCCAGTTACCTCCTCAGCAGAAATCAGTAACAGCATTTCATGTATATTAATGAAGATGCATTAACATCTTTCACTGTGACTGAGCAAAACAAAGTTTGAAACCCATAAGCTATTGGGGGGAGTGGGAAGTGGAGAGAGAGAGAATAATATTATAGAAATAAACACAACAACAGTCTGAACAAGCCAAGGGCAACACAGAGATTTTTCACTTCCTTCACGCTAGCATCTGTAATGGGGAGAACATGCCAGAAGTCTCATCAGGTTCTATATGCTGACTATGAATATAATACTCTTGAGTTCCTTTTTATGGTTTAATTTTGTTTAATGTTATTGTTGCTAATATCCACTTAGAAGCATGGAATTAAAATGGTTTTTTGTTACTACTATCATGTGTTTCTGTTTGGCAGACTGATTATTTAGGCTTCGTTTCTAACGGGACTTGAAAGGAATAGGATGTGAAATTTTGGTTGTGCACAAGGTTTTTCCTCAGACTCTCAGTTCAGCAATGCCCAAGGTAGTTTAGTACTTAACTTCCACTCCCTCTGCTGGCTCTCAGGCTTCAGAGCAGGAGATATTATTTTAAGTCCTACAAAACCAAAATGTGTTTACTGTTACTTTTATCTAAAAAATAATGGTAGCATTTAAAGGAAAATCCTCAATATTAAATATTTAGGAAAATCCTCAATATTAAACCAGTTCTGGATACACTGTGTTTGTGCATTTTGCAAGTTTGAAGGTTTTAGTCTCCCTGAGCCTTCCAACTCACTCTTAATCGTTTCTAACCAGCCAAATTCTATCAGCTCAACAGTGATAACTTTTATTATTGCCATCAAATTCAATGCCACAGTGAGAATCTTACGCCATCTGACTTCTACAAGAAAAAGTACATTTGGCATAGCTATCAGCCAAGACTATGAAGATACTTTGGAGAAAATCAGCCAACAGTTACAATTTTAAAGAGATAAGCATGAAAGATGGATGACGAGCAAACCAAGACTGTGTGGAAGGAGGAGACCAGTTAATACCCAGAAGAGCAAGGAAAGCACAAATTGAAAGAGAGAGTCATGTAGGCCTACAAAGAAATGTTGCCAGCAGTAACCCTGATTCTTGGTGACAATAAAATCCTCTTAGCCCATCATTCATGGCTTTTTCCCCCCCTGATAATTGTGGAATTAGTGCATATAAAATCAAGGATACTCTCAACCATTTTGCAGCATTATGCAAGAGCAACCTCACTATCTGCATCTAAAACACAAAGGTTTTTTTCAGCCTTACAGCTGGCCCTCCTGCTCTTCCATCATCACAGTTGACACAGCTGACAAGTTTATCTATCTTAACGGTGCTCTTCCCGGCCCAGCGGTAATTGCTGACAAGTATCTCCCTGCTTTCAAAACAAGCTGAACACTGGGGTTTCTGCAAAATCATGTCTGGAGTGATCAAAGGATCCTGTACTCACCGTGAATCTGTTTTAGAAGAGTTTGGCTTTATTTCTGCTGTTCTTCATGATCCTCTACAGAACTGCCATCTCCACCAGGGAGACCAATTCCTCCCGGGCTGCCTAAACTGGAGTCTGAGAATCTGCTGAGACGACCACACAAGAAGCACTGACCTTCCATCTCACAGCAGGTCACCTTCTATTGAAACCTTCCTAATACTGGACAGCCCTCCTTGGAGTTTGTCAGGTCAGTATTAGCAACACCAAAACAGAAGAATTTGGATCAAGAAGTCTTAACACAAGCCTGTTAGAATTTTCTCTCACAAACCATGGCAAAATGTGCAGACAGGGAAGGGAAGGCTTAAACAGAATCAATGAACACCTTCTCATCACTTAAAATTCACATCTGTTCCTCCAAGGTGCTCTTTTTCCCAATGGCAGTATGCAGAGATGCTGAAAGTAAAAATGATGTCACATTGAAAAAGCTGTCAGCGGCAGCTCCAGCAATCAATAACAGAAAAGCTTCCAGTGCCTACAAACCCTGAGCGCCCTAAGGAGACATCTAGAAACAAAGGTTATGATAAGGACAAGTAGACCTAATGCATTCTGCTCAGAGCCAAGCAAAATCCAGGCCTAACATAAACACAATTTTAAGGATGGAATGAGGCACTACTGAAAGACTGCAGACAGACATAAAACTTGGGGGGAGGGAAGAAAAAAAAAGGAGTATTTTTAAATGAAAGTTCTTTTTTTTTCAGCTCTTTAACAGATACCATCAGGAGGCAGCTTTCCTCAGGATTTTTTATGCTTTTGCCGGGAAAGTCTAGGAAATATTTTGGACTTGAAGAGAGCAAACATAATATGACTACAGGTCTCTCAATGATAATCTGAAAGACATCCACATTTAGTGAATTTCTACATACTCCCAGGAACGTTTCCAAAATAGTCTGTATTGTTGATCCCTGGTTTGAGTGGCTTAGAAGAGATATGTATACACAAGATTTAGCAATGTATTAGCAATGATACTAAGTATTAAGCAAAGTATTTAGCAATGATACTAACTTCCCTAATACTAATGTCACCTGGCAGGTCAGTGTCCATTGACTGCAGTGGTTTCTCCTACAAGGTGACCTTCTGCTCCTGTGAAGTGGAAGTAACACAATCTCTGCAAAAGTGCACAGCATAGCTGAGAAATTCATTAGAGAGACAGAAGCGCAGCTACCAAAAACGGAGCTTTTCCTTTGGCACATTAAATGAAACCTCCTCGAGGAAAACAAATATTAAACTACCTCTCAGATGAATCAAAGGTCACATAGGACTCTACAGGTATGTAAATAGGTAGAAAGAGTCTATAATTTTTAGAGGCTAAACATAAACCCATAGGTCGTATATTCTTCAGACTCTAGGGTCTATGACACTGATAACCATGCATTAAGAAATAAAGTGTACCTAAAAGGAAGTACAGTCAAATCCATCATTATTTCATGTATTAACTTAATCCAACTGTGCTGTGTAGAGGGCAACTTCAACTATCTGGCACATACTGTCAATCTAACATATTTGAAAGGACAGTACTTTGCTGAAAACTTCTACCAGACTCCCATGTATTGGCATAAAGGTTGAAAAGATTTGCTCAGCATATACCTTGGCTTCAGAGGATTCATACAGAAGCAAGTGCCAATGTGGGAACAGGCAAGATGTGTAATCTGAGTGGTTTAGAAACGGCTCTTTCTAAATTTCAGTCGTCTTAATCTCTTTGAGCCATGCTCTAGATTCCAGTTGGAGCAAGAACTCTGTGTTTGTGTCTAAATGGATTGATGCACAGGAGTAAGAAAGAAAGATGCACAAGAATAAATCTTCCTGGTCTTTTCCCTTCTGTCTATGGAGGCTGAACAGAACTAAAGTGGAGCAAATTATGTACCACAAGCCTAGGACTGTGCCCAAAGGTATAACCTAACAGGAAATCATGGAATCATAGCCTGGAAGAGCCTTATCATCTAGTCCTTCTCCCTGCCCTGCAGCAAGATCAATCTCTGCTTACAGAAATTCTTCTCAAATCCTTCAGTTTTCCTAAAAAAAAAATCCCAAACCCAAACTATTTCAGTGCTTTATTACCATTATCCTTAGAAAAGTCTTCCTAAAATCTTTTCTGAGGCTTTCTTGCCCAACTGTAGGCTGTTTTTTTCTCGTTCTATCCACCATGAATTGAAGAAAAATGGATCTTTCATCTCTTTACTTCAGCCTTTAGTACTCAAAAACTAATATCTGGTCCCTTCTGTAGCTGGATAAATAATTTTGCTCCTGCTTTTGCTTCAGAGAAAGGACCAACACTACTTGCAGAGTCTCTCTCCAGTTATTGAGTTATAAATCTCCACTAGTAATCTATATATTCAGGTATCTTCTCATATCACCCTAGAGCACAATTCATCATTTCAAGACCATGAATATCTCTACAAATCTTACTTGTCAAATTGAATCCCATGCAGAATGCAAGAGGCCTTACTGGGAAAGAAGGAACTGACACCTCTTCAACCTGAGAAGTAAATTCACCATTATACTTTACTGAGTTTGATTTCTGTGGAGCCAAAGCCATTTATGGCCCTGCAATTTCTATCCCTACTGCTTCAGCTGTCCCCTCAGCTGCCTGCCAAAGTGGAAATTTCATGGTGTCTGGGACACTGCCTTTATATTCTTCAGAATTCTGCAATTTGCTGCAAATAAACTGGACATGAATGAACTGACAAATCTTCCCTCTTCCCTTTGATGGAAAAGTTCATACAGCACAGCTCTTGTGAAGACCCAGGAGGCCAGTCTCAGGTCCATGTTACTGTATAGTGTAAAGTCCACAGAGAAGGTAAAACACAGACAGTTGAAAAATAACTTCACAGTTCCAAGTTCCATTTATTCAGTCATTTCAATCATTGCACATTGCAGCTTCATTCCAGCAGAACTAACTCTAACAAGGAGATTTCAATTAATAATCCTGACTTTTCAACATCACATATGTTGAAAAGAAGTTAGAAATGCTCAATGTAGGCACCAAACACAACTGAAACACTCAACAACACAATAGGCTCCACAAACCAGAAATCAGAAACAGGACTGCAACGACTGACAATAGGTCTGGCTCATAACTTCATCTGAGAAGACAGGTAAATTTGTGAGGAGCAAATCCCAGCACCTCAAGAAAAGTCCAAAACCACATTTTCAGGCTACTCACTCTGTTCTAGTACTTCAGTGGTTTGAATCAAAGCTTTTAATGTTAATTTTTCTAAACCTCAGAACTATTGAAATCAACACCTAATTTTTTTAGACCCACACCAGGGTAATAAAGGGTTAATGCTTAAAGGTTTGAGAGTTTAAGCAATCAGAAGGACATTGGTATTTCCAACCTGAGAGGAAATTTAAGGCACAGATTACCTCCTGCAATCTGCTCAGAATAAAAATAACAGTAATCTTGATGAAATAAAAAAAAAAGAGCCACGTTTCTCTGCAGTGATCCTCAAACAACAGAGAATTTGAGTGCAATGGAAAGGAAAGCAGCACTTGGCTTGTAGTGCATTAGTGCTCTATCACCTCTACTGCCAAAGTGAACCATTACTTACTAAAAGTGCTCTCTAGACGGGCCCCTTCTGGGACAGCATACCCATCACTTTCTGACGGGTAGTTTGGAGGATTCTTCCCTTTTTGTTGGGCAGTCCCCTGGGTTTCCAAACCTCATGCATTATGGATAAGATCTTAATGGAGACTGGCTGCCTAAGCACTCCTTGCTGAGCCTCTCAGCTCAAGACAGCCATTGCTGCTTTCTGCTTCTCTTTCCGTCTTGTGTATCCCAATTAGTCTCAAATTTGATTCCTGTTTTGACTGTATGAACTCCATTGAAACACAATTCTGCTTAATACCAACAGCTTTCTTTAAATGAAACTACTTTCCCTTTAAGGGTTCTCCAAGATTCTGAGGCATATCAGTCTGCAATTACCTGACACGTTGCCAGACCATGCCACTTGGACTAGTCCTCCCACTTGGCATTGAGAGAGAGCCTTCACTGCACCGTCACCTCTTTGGGACTTTGCAACCTGACACTGTGTTGTCCACCTTTCCCTTGTCTGACCAAAAATGACAATTCTTGCACATAAATGCCCTCAAATTATATTGCTGTACTGTAACACAGTACCAGAACATTTTCAGTAGTACTGGCCACACAGGCATTAGCTCTAACAGTTAGTGGTCTCTGCAAATGCACTAATGATTGCTGTTTAGACTGAAAATAAACTTGCTTATAGTAGACTTGTCAGTATCAATAGACAATTAATATCCAATAATCTCTTAAAGAAGAGTCTCCCAGATTGTACTGAGGCTTTGTAGCTATGTTCTAATCTTCTTTAGCTAAGAAACTTGGGATATTTTATGAAGGTTATAGAACCTTACTGTTATTACAGATACAGAGGAACGTGAATGGGTTCATGGCTCCTCTCATAGAAAAGAAAGGGGCAAAAGAGAAATATTTTTCTTACAGAACACAAATAATATCAGTTTTCTATGAATGCTTGAAAAATAAAAGAAATAGCTTCAAGAGGGTGCAGTGAGGCTCTCCAAGTCTTCTCCTGATGATTATAGCTGTTAAAACCAGAAAGCTGTTGTTTTGAAAATTATGTTAGTGTAGCTTGATAATAGACAACAATATTGTCTACTCTCCATGAATAGAGGATCTACTCCTTTCTCCTTGCTGGTTAGCCATCCCTATTCTTTACTACAAGTGGATATGAAAACTCTCTCCATTAAAAGGCAGTACACAGTTACAAACAATTGGAAACAGAAGGTACTTCAGATTTGGAGGAGCCTCTACAGTGACAGAGCTATCTTTGAAATCAGGCAGCTCTAGTAATACTTGAACTCTAGTACAACAATGCTGAGGTTGTTTTGAAAGACAATGAGGACTGATGCAGACATGAACATTTCTCTCTCCAAAAGGCTCTGTTGGGAAAAGGCTGATTCCCTATTGAAGCTGGAAGAACCACGGGTTTTGTACAATGGTCTCGGATGGAAGTGGTTTTGCTGACATATTACCTGCTGACAGACATATTTTACTTGTAATATTATTGGGACAGCAAAGTATGTGCAAAAAAAGCATAATGTGATGTCTTCCTTTTTCTCACAAGTTCTTACCTGAAGGTTTCTACATGGCAGGATTTCCCTTTTAATCATTCCCATAGAAGGGCAGCAGTAGAAACACTTCAAGCTGTTACATAGAAATGATAAACAGCCTTTCCTGAGCTACTCTGGTTTTATTGCCTGGAACCTATCCATAACAAGGAACAAAATCAGACTAAAATGACTAAGAAGCCACAATGGAGATATAGGAAGTAATTAAACTCATTTTGTAGTTACAAATAGTGAAGTCTTTAGAGAAAGAATGTGTCTGTCTATTTTAAGCATTGTTGTAGGCCTTTGTTGAGTTAAATAAAGGAGTAGCACTTACATGTACACAACAACTAACATGAAATAACATGGCATTTTAAAAAGTACACATATAAAATTGTAGCATGATCAACCATAAAAAACAGACAATAAATTGTATGTTTCATTCAGCCCTGTTTGTTTCACCTGAGTTCTGTGCTCTAACCCTCCTCTCCATGGATTTATCCTATTCCAGACCCTAGGAACAGTTTGAAAAACAGTTGCTACTCAAAAATATAGAATTAGAAAAGCTGCCAGGAGACTGTTTTCCTTTCCTCTCCCTTCCTCTAACTACACAAGTCCAAACTGCAGGATGGATGGTAGTCACTCTTGCATTAATGCGGTGTTTAAGGTCTATCACTTCAGTCCTCAAGGACTGCATATGGATGCTGTAAACCAACTAGCCCACTGCTGACAGGTCCAGGGAAGGGCCTGATTTCTGAGAAAGTATAAACAAAGCAATCACAAAGCACTTCCTTTGAGTCACTGGTTCTAGCTAAAAACCAGTTCCTGCTAACATAATGATTAACAAACTCAGAGCTGCTCTTTTTCCACCTATGAACACCTGTGAACAACAAAACTTGGTTTTAACTGTGATTGCAGCCTCTGGGCATCAGTAAAGTTCATTTGAGTTCCAAAGAGGGTAGAAAGCAATATTTACTTTGGGGAAATCCTGAGTAAAAAGCAAGAAACTTATGTGCTCTGTAACACATGCACAATTAGCTTAACATATCTGCAATGTGCAAGATTTTCATTGTAGTGTGCTAGCAACCATAGCCACTGTTCTTACCAGGCTTCTGGACTGCTTGAAATCCAGGCAAATGGACAAAAATCCTCAAATACTATGTAAATAATATGCTCTTGAAGGAAAAAAAAGAGAAAAAGAAATAGCTAAGATGTAGCACATATGATAGTCTTACCATGGGAAGGGAACACTACTTACTCTTTAGCTTAGGCAAGGTCAAATACAGGAGTCCAATTTTCTTTAGAGTAACAGAACAANTTAAAGAAGAGTCTCTTGAAGGAAAAAAAAAGAGAAAAAGAAATAGCTAAGATGTAGCACATATGATAGTCTTACCATGGGAAGGGAACACTACTTACTCTTTAGCTTAGGCAAGGTCAAATACAGGAGTCCAATTTTCTTTAGAGTAACAGAACAAGTCTAGACCACGCTACATAGTTGCATACATCCACCTCTAGACCTTGACATGGAACTAAATACATAAAAAAGGTCAAATTGAGTGCAAGCTTGATTTATAGTTGGAACTGTACAAGCTTCTCAAGTCTATGACTGAACCTCACGTAGTTGCAATGTGTGAGACAAAAGCATGAGTGAGCCATGAAGAGCTGAGAGTTATCACTAAGGGGTCATTAGATTATGCTCTCTGCTGTAACTTCCAAGCAAGATCACTTCAGCTGGCGTACAAGAATATCTCTTTCTTATTTCCCTTCAGTGGTCACCACTGTTTCTTTCTTAAAACTTTCAGCACTTAAAGACCTTATATCCTAAAGAATACATATGACATAGACTTACTGCTGTAATAATGTAGCTCCCTGGCTGAATGTTTTTTACATTGGAATAAGCATATCCAGGTGGTAAGATACACTGGGTCAGCTAGAGCATCGGAATTGCACCTCTGTGGGTGGGTAAGTCAGTAGAAGTTGGACAAGGCCAGGAAGGCTGGCTTTGGCCCTCAGCATAAACACAGATAACTCACTCTTCTCACTAGACCTGGTAGTAAAGGCAGTCTTTCACTGTTAACTTCTTTTTAAAAACTTGAAGAAGCACAATGTCCTCCTGTTCTACATCCATGAACAACACCACGGAGCCAACCAATTTCTCACGAACTCTAAAATACTGGTTTCCGGGTCTGATGGATTTTCAGATAACTTCCCTATGACCAAAGGCACTTTTGCAAGCATGTAAATGAAGATACTTTTCAACACCTCTGAATATTATTATTCCCTGGCACCATGGGTGGGTGTCATTGGAATGAAGAAGTTGACAGAAGAGCTGGATAGCACAGTTTGCAATGGCTTGGAAAGTTCTGTAGACACAAAAGCCAAACAGTAATGTCAAGCAGATAAGCAGATGGCTAAAAACAGGAACTAAAATGGAAAAATAGAAAGTTGTTTGAGCAACACATACACACACACACACATCTACAAGGTCTCATTGGCAAACAAGGACGATGAGTCTTTTGTACGAGGGAAATAAATTATAGAACACAGAGCCATATCACTCTGCACACAAAGCTGCATTAAATGAATTGACTGATTAATAAATCAAACATCAAGAGCTCCTAAAAACTGTCCAGGAACTCTTACTGCTCTATCCTTCATACGTACACATAGATGACGTACTGTTGGTGTAAGTGGTCAGAATCGTATCTTATCCCATGTGAACATCATAAGCCCTTTATAGCAAAGAGCCACTGCAGCTTCTTTTTTTAGACCAAATGCTAAAAGCCTTTGCTTTTCGAACAGGACAGCTCGAATTCTATCTCCAGTTAACCACAAAGCCCCAAGTGACTATAAAATGCAGCAGTGACATCTGTACAGTTTCAGAGGCCACAGATTGTTTCCATATTCCAATTACTATATCTCATTACAATGAAGAAAAATCACTCCTTTTTTTGAGTCATAGATGGGAAAGGAAGATCTAGTGGTTCAAGGATTCATCTAGGCCTAGATTTTTTTTCTCTTTCCAACTCTATTGCAGACTTCCAGTGTGATAACACTTACTTTCTTCCACTAAGCCTTGGAAGATTTAAGAAATCTATGCTTACAAGGCATTTTGAAGTCCTAATTTAAATGCCTCATGCTGTCACAAAATATATTAAATACCTTACAAGAAGGATTTTTTATTATCACAGATTAGAAAGTTTGAAAAGAGATACTAAATTTCTTCTGTATGGCTGTTTTGGGGGGGATTAACTTTATTTTTAGAATGCTAGACAATTAGAGGATAGTGTACACTATTTGAATTTTCAAATATTTAATCCTTGATTAAATAATGGTTATGTGTAAAAAGTCTATACAAGATAATGTTCAATTCATGCAGTTCTGCCAAACTTTCAGCCTTTCTAAGACATCCAAGAAGCATGTGAATTACAAATATTGGTTCAGCCAGAAAAGAAATACCACTGGTATGATCAACCACACCATGATGGGGTCTTCATCCAGTGACATATCCCATTAATGTAACTGTATTTCAATTTGACCCAGTAATAAACTGTCTGATGTTGACAGGAATCTGCCATTCTTCACCAATATTTAAAGACTTCTTTGGAAAGACTTAGTTTCATGTGAATACTTAAGCAACAGCTGGCATGATAAGACATGCATACTTGTGCCCAAAAATACACACTCTGGGTGCGGTACAAGGTCAAGGGACATGTGCCTTCAAGTCTAGGTGCTAGCTGGAAAGTACCCTCGTGGTGCAGGAGCACTTAACTGGTGAGACCCTGTGAGGCAGCACTCTTTTAAAAGGCTTTTCTATAGCACAAGACTTTGGAAGTCACTGACAGACTGCCAAACAAGTTAAGGAGATTAACTAGATAGATCTTTTTAAAGGCACAAAAAACCACCAGGTATGACTTTTCCACTGAAGCTCTAGAGCCAGAATAACTAAAATGTTACGGGGAAAAAAAGGTCTTGTGATTTTTTCTGAAACATAAGTGAATTAATTCAGAGAACACTCTATACATACTCATCTTAAAGCTGTCTCATGTAAAAAAGAAGTTCTGCAGACCTGCAGCTGCTCCCATGACCCACCATCTGGAAAGATTGGTATTTCCCTGTTCCAAAAATTCAAACTCATTGTGTCTTGGTAGGGGATCTCCAAAGTGTGAGTCATCTTAACTGAGCTGCCACTTTTGGCCTAAGTAGCTTGCCTAACTTGTTTTTGTCAGCAACAGATGCAAAATCAGAACTCTGAGGGTTCAGACAACAACTATCTAGTCTCTCTCTCACATTGAGCTTGCATTGACATTTTGCAATACAGTTAACTGCAAAGTGAATGACATTAAGATGGTGACACCAGATCTTTGCAACCTGAACTCTCCAGCATAAACAAAAAGCAGAAATGAATCCCCTGTCTTGTGAGCATTAGTAGTTCCTGAAAAGAGCAAACGTAGAATTGCTTTGCTTGTGGTCAAAAACGAATACTGCAAGAAAGTGACTGGAGGGCATTTAAGATTTCATGTTAAAGAAACAAAGCACAAATTGACTTTTTATAAAGGTCAAGTGAAAAATTGGATCTCTTAAGGCTGCAGAGAATTTCTATTCTGTGTTCAGGTCTGTTTATATTAAAAAAAAGAGAGGAGAAAAATATTGTCATGTCCAGCTTAACAGTTGATCTGTCTTGTGACAAAGGAAAAAACCAGAGAGAAAAAAGATCACATTTGAATAAAAGTCTGCAATTGCAAATTATCCTGTTCATAGTTATGTGTCATTTTGCCCTTTCACAAACCATCACAACAGCAACAAAATCTATCCAGTTTGCTTTATACGTAACTCAGAGGTTCTAGTATTTGCCACAGGTTTGCGAAATAGTTGATTATGTGCTGAAACAGGTATTTAAGACAGATAATTCATCCTCTAGGCTAAAAATACATAATGTGACAAATAATACCCACGCAGAAAATTCTATTTCATATTCTTTTCACATGGACTAAACTGTGTCCCACGTGAACTGACTAAATGGCTTTCCAGCAGCTTAAATATAAATACAAAAAATAAATCCTGAATCTGATGTTTTAACCTGAATGAGTTTTAATCATTATGCATGGGGTGACTTTCATCCTACAGTGTGCTTTGTTCATGCCATTGCTAGATTCATTGCTATCTCACTACGCTGGGGTTCACCTCCTACATGTGAGATGAACATTAAGACCAAGGACACCCTGGAAAGGGAAACAAGAGGGCAACCCTGAGAAAAAAAATAGCAGCACTAATGGAAACAACAGAAATGTGCATGGTCAGAAACACACAAACAACAACAAAAAAGCTTTTGCTGCTTCCTTCTCTACAGCCTGTAAGTCCCTTCCTCTCCCTGCCACAGATACTGCAAATTTTGTGTGTTCACTTGGGAAGGAGGTTACTCCCTTTCCAGTGATCACAAGCATATTTCACACGGGGCTCTGCCCTCAAATGTTCATCTCTTTCCATCTGGACACAAGCCTTTCCTTCCAGTCCTCTTTAAATTTTCTAGTCAGGGAGATCAGGGTTGTTGGGTCTTTAATCTCCGCCTCACAGTTTCACACACAAACCTTGGCTTCAATATTTGGATACATTTCCTGCCCTTTTTAANTTTATATTAAAAAAAAAGAGAGGAGAAAAATATTGTCATGTCCAGCTTAACAGTTGATCTGTCTTGTGACAAAGGAAAAAACCAGAGAGAAAAAAGATCACATTTGAATAAAAGTCTGCAATTGCAAATAATCCTGTTCATAGTTATGTGTCATTTTGCCCTTTCACAAACCATCACAACAGCAACAAAATCTATCCAGTTTGCTTTATACGTAACTCAGAGGTTCTAGTATTTGCCACAGGTTTGCGAAATAGTTGATTATGTGCTGAAACAGGTATTTAAGACAGATAATTCATCCTCTAGGCTAAAAATACATAATGTGACAAATAATACCCACGCAGAAAATTCTATTTCATATTCTTTTCACATGGACTAAACTGTGTCCCACGTGAACTGACTAAATGGCTTTCCAGCAGCTTAAATATAAATATAAAAAATAAATCCTGAATCTGATGTTTTAACCTGAATGAGTTTTAATCATTATGCATGGGGTGACTTTCATCCTACAGTGTGCTTTGTTCATGCCATTGCTAGATTCATTGCTATCTCACTACGCTGGGGTTCACCTCCTACATGTGAGATGAACATTAAGACCAAGGACACCCTGGAAAGGGAAACAAGAGGGCAACCCTGAGAAAAAAAATAGCAGCACTAATGGAAACAACAGAAATGTGCATGGTCAGAAACACACAAACAACAACAAAAAAGCTTTTGCTGCTTCCTTCTCTACAGCCTGTAAGTCCCTTCCTCTCCCTGCCACAGATACTGCAAATTTTGTGTGTTCACTTGGGAAGGAGGTTACTCCCTTTCCAGTGATCACAAGCATATTTCACACGGGGCTCTGCCCTCAAATGTTCATCTCTTTCCATCTGGACACAAGCCTTTCCTTCCAGTCCTCTTTAAATTTTCTAGTCAGGGAGATCAGGGTTGTTGGGTCTTTAATCTCCGCCTCACAGTTTCACACACAAACCTTGGCTTCAATATTTGGATACATTTCCTGCCCTTTTTAAAAACAAAAAAAAATCCACTCTTTTGAAGCCAAGTTGCTGAGTGAATCATAAAGGGAGAGAATTCCAAGAGTGTTAGCTTCTCTGCTGTTCCCAGGGCAGGTCTGGGCCAAAATAAACCCCTGCTGTGCCAGCAGCAGTTACTTACAGTCAAACGCCAGGCATCACGGCACTCTGCAGCTTCCCAGTCCCAACCATCTCCCATTTCCCTTAATAGATAAAGCCTCCCTAGAGATTTCTCACTTTCTTTCCAACTGCACCCCTTCCCATGTTTTCCTCGAGTCACAAAATCGCCATCAGAAAAGAAAATGGTGAGAAGGTAAATATTCTGTCTTGGATCCAGAAAGTCTCTGCCCACAACATATCCTGCTTTGCTACAAAGCTTTTCCATTCCCACCCTCATCTCTACTTAAGAAAGGATTTGTTCCCAGTTTCAGAAAGCAGTGGTTTACGCTGTGTCTTCCCTTTCACCACATCTGTTCACATAGAGCACTTGGATGCCTGAAACAAATTCCCGCTAAAGAATTCAATGAAGACATGGCCACTGCTTCACTGGTGTTAGACTTTGGTCAGACAGGACCAAAATATGACATCTGGGCAGAGAAGTCTCAGTAAAAGTTATGTCAACAAAGTCAGTCATTACACAAAAAGGACAGAACTACTTTTACCTTCTGGAAAGAAGCTTAATCTTGAAGCTTGAGTCACAAATAAGAAACCTGCTTTAACAGCTACTTGACCAAATTAAAAATTATTCCAACTTCAAAGATTTTGATATTTTTCTCCAAAATTTCACTATAATTGAAAGAATTTTCACCACCTTTACTTTATTCTTCTACCCAGTTTAGGTGAATTTGTCCCAGTTGTGTTCACATCCATTTTACACAAGCATTTTTACCACAAATTCTGATGACTATCATGTTTACAGAGAGTGACTTTCAAATGTTAATAAGCAAAAGCCTGTAGGGAAAATGTCTCAGTATTTGATCAAACAGTAAACACAATATCATGAAAATTACAGTTTGGGTGATTGTCAAGCAATGGCATAAAACTGAACATAAGCAAATCTGAGGCAAAATTTCACAAATTGGGGAAAAAACAGTCTGATAACTCATACTGCATAGAGAGTAAGTAAAACAAAGGGAATTGGGTATATTAAAGGGCTAAATTATTCTCATACTTTCCTGGTCACCTTCAGTATAGAGGGTGGCAAAGATCCACACTCTAACCTCCATGAGGTATGCTTGTAAGTGTTCGGGAAAATACCGCTACCCAATACATCCAGAGACACCATTACCCACATTTTTTTTCAATGCCTTCACACTCCTCTCCAAGACCAATATTTCCATCCTGTAAAGGCTGGTCTGAGAAACAATAGAGCTTAACTGCCTTTGACACCCATTCCCCTTCCTTAGAAAAGAACCATCATTCAGATCACTTTGATTCTGAAGAAGCATCACTGCAAACCACAGGCTTTTACAACATTAAGGATCAAGGAAAAGATTCCCCTTCGTATGATCATAAAACCCTGGTACTGTTTTGGACCATTCAGTTGTGAACTGTAGTGTCAAAGCCTGAACAAGAAGGCAAAACCATTGGGTCTCCATTCTCTTACACACATATTTTTCTTTATTTGGTTCTGCTTTAAACATTCTCATCCTTTATGCTTTCCTCTTCTCTCTATTTATTTCTTAGCAAGTCTAGCTCCAAATTCCAGCCACTGCAGCAAAGCCTCAACAGTGACAGTAGAAGGGACTTTTTAATTCAATAAAATTTGTAACAGGTCAGCAATTAATGACTCTTTTCCATCCATTTTTTTCCCTCATGGTCACAGTTTCCTCTCACTTCCACCATGATCTTTTTCCTACTACCCCCTCTTCTCTATCTCTATATGAATCTGCCTTCTCATTTTCCTTGTTCACGTTTCATCTCTCTCTCTCTCTCTCTGTCTCACAGTAGTGCTGGAACATGTAGCAGGAATATGATGGATGATCACCTGTCACAGCTTGTTTATTATAATTCAGACAATCAATTACACACCCCTAATGCTGGTTGTCCCACTGGAAATTTACATGCTCGGCACAGACTAATGTGAAAATGGAATCTCATTTGCCAAATGTCTTTCTGTGGGTACAGCATGATGATTACAGTCTGGTTGTTTCAACAGTTGTGTACGTCTGACAATGTCATCGCTTACTGCTTGCCACAGGTCACATTGCTCTAAGGCATTACTTATTGTGTTATGCAGGCTGAGGCTTTCGGAGGACAAAGATGTTATGAAAGCCACTACACTCAAGGCAGGCGGGCAAGGTAGATCACAGAGCAGGCACACAGCTTACAAGCCCATTACCTGCCTTTGTTTCCTCTGCTGTGAATCCTTGTACCCGCTCCACCTTTGTTTCTTTTATGGATGACTGCCTTGTATTAAAGGGCTGGTGAGCTCGTGCATTGACAGGCAGGGAGAAATGCTGTTCATTCAGTGAAATAATCCCAGGACAGCTAGTGATTTAATAAGAGGTAAAGGATTGCAGAAAAATGAGACAAGGGGGAAAGTAAAAAGGTCTAAGTGTTTAGCTAAAATGCCATGCAGTAGTAGGTGCCAAACCTACTATGAAAGGGTGAAGTACATTTTACTGACTGAGCGGTAGGGTTCATTATTCCATCTAGGTAGAAAGGAAGTAGGAGGTCCTACAGAAAAGAGGATATAGATCATGGATTATGCAGCCCATCCTGGGCTTCCAGACAAACACTGAATTTGATTTGAAGTAGGAGGAACTTCAGGAAAAGAAGAGAGGACTTAAATTTCATGTGTTAACTGTGTTTTTGACCAGTTTTAAGACCCCACAAGTTTCTGTATATGTAGGTTTTAACAATCCCGTATGTGGGATGTTTGAACACGCTCAGCGATGCACACACACACACAACTGTAAACATACGTAAGATGTAAAGGAAGCTTCCTCTCCCGCAATAATGGAGAAAGGCAGGGAAAGGAAGATACCTTTCCTGACTAGGAGACAAGTTTGTAACACTCTCCTGATAACTGAAGTGAATAACACAGGAATAGTCCCACAAAATCATCTTGTTGACTTAGGCTTGCCATTCTCTCACACAGAAGTCAGCTGCTTCCCTTCCTCTCCTTCCAACTGACTCAGACAGACTGATTTGGGTTTTGTACCTGAACTGCCTGTGCACTAAAGCACCCACACACTTGTCATTCCTGGAAAACTCAGGTGGAAGACAGAGAGCAAATTTAATCGATTGATTTTCTAAATGCTGGCCTTGGCTGTAGAAGTGGTCGAACTTTTTCAATTTGGTACTTAATCTGCCAGATTAGTTACAATTAAGTATTCAACATCTAAATGGTTAATCTAAAGATCTGTGAGCACAAAAATATTAGCATAACCTGCAGAAAAGCCATGACATTTATGACACACAAAATAAAGTCTTAGTCTGAATAAGCTTCTAGCCCCTCAATAAACAGGACACGAAGAGGGATGGCCTGTTGTTCTGAATAGTAATCTGATGAAGTTGGAGGAGAAGCAGTGAGTCTTCTCAGGCAGTCAAACAGTGTGGTACTGATGACACATTTTTAAGGTCTTATGAGTCATCTACCAGTGTTTTGTCAGTCCTGTGTGCACATGAGGTCAGAGAAGAAGTCCTTTATTCTTCCCCACAAAATAAGGGCAAAAGAAAGTATTTCCCTTTCAGATGAGAACTATATTCCCTATGTGAAGGGATGTATGAGACGTAGTTGCCTGCAACAGCAGAAGACCGGACCAGATGAATTGAGAAGACACTGTGAAACCTTTGTTCTTAAAGATACAATTTGTATATACCTGAGATAGGGTTCAGCAAGTCTGTGTGTAGCAAATCAGGTTGGTTATTTATTTATACATTAAAATCTCTGTCTCAGCAGAACTATGAGAAGTAATATTGGTTGCAAATCCTGCTGAGCCAACTCAAATCATGACAAAGTGCTCTCACTCGCCCCTGCACATACATATATATATACACACAGACATAAATCTATGGATTGACTATGATAGGTTTTGAGTAACCTTTTTCAACAGAGGATCAGCACACTTAGTACTGAGGCTACACGTGCATCTAATTTCCCAAGTGATACAAAAGCACGTGAAAAGGCTCAAGTCCTTACATGGCAGAAGGCTTCCAGTGCTTGTTGAAGCTCAGTATGAGTTGGCATTAAAAAAAAAAAGCCTGCTGAGGGAGCTGGAAGGAAATGGAGCAATCAAGTGTGTAAAGAGTCACTGCTGCCCACAGAAGGAAATATTATTCTGAAGCTGGCTGAAGTGAATCATATTGAATACTCAACTTTTTTTTTGCCTGCTGCTGTCTTCAGAAAGATGCATTAGTTACAATTAGGAAGAGAAGTAAGCAAACATTAGCTGTTATTGCTATGAAATCCTGATTATGTCAAACAGCCTGGGATAAGGAAAACCACCTCAGCTGCATTTTATGTGGGATATGAAGCTGTGCTGAAACTTCCTCTACCTGACTTGTTATAACAGCAGGGCTGAGAGGATTGAAATACTGTGAACTCTCTTCACATGTGTAGTGAAGGAAGGTCTCAAGGTGGGCTCTGTAAAACAAAGCATGTTCTGGGATGCTTCTAGTGAGGATACAGCACTTCCCAAGCCTGGTGTTAAGTGCAGATTGTCTTAGGCAGACAACCCTGATGACTCCTGTGCCTGGTTCTGAGGAAGGGCAAGGGAAGACACCATCTTCAGAGCTTGCACTAGGACACACACTAGGTCTTTCTGTGCCAGATTCACAGTTTGTTCTGTCTGGAAAGGAAAGCACACCTTGCCTCAATGACAGGCAGAATACCTGAAGACAATCACAAGTACATAGGTCAAAGAAGGCTTGTGTCTTCTAAGAGGAGTCTTCTCACTCTTCTTCATCAACTACAAACGTGGGAGCTGCCATGAGACCCAATTCCAAACAGAAGTGCTACCAGAAAATCCAATCAGTTGAAGACTTTTTCCTCCTAAACAGACAAGTGATAAAACTGTTACCCTGTGAAAGTCAATTTTTCATGCTTACAAGGAAAGTTCCTTTGCTTCTTCCCCCAACAGGCTCGTTGCAACTGGAATTTAGTTTGCTTATTACAGTGGATTCAAATTACACCAGGTGTTTAATTCCTTCTCTCTCTGATATTTTGCTGTTCATGTAAGTCCCACCATATTTTACAGAACAGATGCATTTTTACACTTATTTTGTTGCTTACTTGTAGCATAGTGGTACTGAAAAGTTCCCCATCAACTCAGTTTTTAACTGTTAGACATTATACAATCACATAGAGAGACCACCTTTATATCAAAGAATTATAGTCAAAAGAGACAATGCAAAGGGCAGAAGACAGAGACAGAAACAGAGTTTACTTTTTCAAGGTTAAAAGCAGAGCTGGTAATACAATATTCCTATTCTTATTCCATTAGTCAAACCACTAGACAAGTGTCTTCCTAATCTCCTTTCTCACCCTCTAAAAAGCCCCCAACTCTGTAGCGTGTAAACATCCTACAAATTACTAACACATGTGAAGAGGTCAGATGCTGCTCCCTGCAAAGGGTATGATGAACCTGTCTGGAAAAAGTGACTCAAGATACTTATGAGACATTGCATATTGTCATAGGACTGAAGCACAAAAATGGCTCAGTTTGTTCTGTAAGGTTCTCTGCTCCTACTGAAAGCGACTCTCGTTCGCTACAGCACCCCAGCCTTGCATCAGATTCTTTCCACATGGCTGAGAACTTTTACAGACATGAACAACTTAGGCACACAATATATTTCTGAAATAAAGAACATGTATTTCTGCCTTCTCTGTGGAGAGCAAATGATTCATGTCACTCAAATCTAAACAGCTCTGTCCATGTGAAGGACTATCTCTCACTTCACTGGTTGCAGGAGGTAGAGGAGGAAACCCACTGTTTTGTCCCCAGCTTTCCTGCTCTTGCTTGAGTGCACTTTTTGACTGTTAAGGCAGGAGATCTGCTGAGTCAGGCAGCTCCCTCAGCTGCTCACCGGAAACACAGCTGCTATGCAAAAATAACCATGAAGGCAAGGACTTGCACTTTTTAGAGAAAACAAAAGCACACTGAGCTGCAAACAACAGACTCCTGAAGCTATTTGATTAGATGCAATCCTACTTCATACACTACTCTTATTCTAGGCCAGAGTGTGTCCTGAGTACTTTCTAGGCTGTGTCTAGGGTGACAGGACCAGAGTTGGAACCAATTTCTTGAACCAAACTGGTCAATCTAAGCTCACTATTTAAATAGGAAAGGACAGTGGAGGATGTCAGGCAGGTGCACAGCTAGAAAGCACAACTCCATATTGCAGCCCATTGCCTGTATCAGATGATGGAATAACCTCAAACCGGTGCTGAACAAGCTGTTGTTTCCTTGCGTCTGTGTCCACGGCGTCCCCAGTTGTGCAGTGGCACCTGTTCCTCTGAATGTGAGCACAAGCTGTTCCCTTGGCACTCCAGCACATACGAGTCACGACTCTCAGATTCAGCAGCTACTTGGATAATGCCCCAGCTTTACTTAAAGGGCTCCAGCTTCATTGCTGATGGTTCACTCAGAGAAACAGCTCCAACCAAGGTAGAATCTTGGTGAAGATAAAAAGCACAACACAGCAACAAAAAATGGGAGAAGCTGAGAGCTCATAAGGGGGAAAAGGAATTGGCTTATTTAGATAACTGGTATAAGAACTGCAAATGTTTGTCACCTGCACTGAGGCACTACATGACAGCATTCATCACAGTTCCTTAGGATCCAAAAAGGGTAGGAATTTACATGGAAATGCACAGTCCCCTCATGTGTCAGCTGGGTGAAGAGAGGGAAAGACAGTGGCTCCCTTTTTTTAAAAGCCAATGCAGATAGAGCCTATGGTTTCATTTCCGCATGACATATGCTGTAGATGCACTAAACCCATCAAGTATCTTGGTATCCAGGTAATAGATCTGCAAAGACATCATGCAAGCCTTGCCCCTAGTGCTCACTTTGCCTTCAAATTGGCCAATTAAAGGTCAGTCCTGAACAACTTTAATCTCATTTCACCTCTCCCCAGCCACTGAAAAGTGAGTTGCCCTTTCCCTTACCATAAGGTCAGGCTGTTATCCAGGGAATTTCACTTCACACTCCCCATACCTTAATTAATTAATAGATTAATTCAGAATGGCCTAAACTGAAAGACAAACAACAAACGTCCTGTGACAAGCCCCAGAAAGCATCACATTAATGACCCCAGAAATCAAAAGGATGAGGATAATTAAATGTAGGCTGGGGAGAAGGGAGTAGACAAGAGGCAAAGGAAAAAAGTTACAGTGGTCACATCTAAAAAAGGCAGATAATAGCTATCAGTTTGTACAATAATTCTGCTAACAACAATGGATACCCAAAACCTCTATTTAAAGGCTGTAATTTTCATTTAATGGGGAAAACATCCAATACAATTCCCATCGAATTTTTCAATTAAATTAAAATGATGGGGCTTAGTGGATATCTTCAGCAGAGAGCATAATTAAGAGAAATACTGCATAAATTACACATATATTTTATAAAAACTGACACACAGCCTTGCCATACAGGAGACCAGATTCTAAACTCTGGCATCCAGTTATAATTGTATTTAAAAGAATTCTCCTGCTCAGAGATCAGTCCTATCCCCTTGGCTTTTTTTTCTCCTTCACATAGTCTGGACAAATAGCAAAGTGATTCCAAAGAAACAGAAAGCATTGAGGTCAGGAATTGGTTTGTGGTGGGTTTTTTTTTTTACCCACTGTTTGTATAACGTCTAGGAAAGCCAGGTCTGGTTTGTGCGTAGGACTTCAGAGTTGCTGCAATGCACCTAATATATTATTAACAGCAGTGACCTGCAGGAGTAATACACCCTTCCATGGCTGAACACTGGAGAGTCCTGTAGTAACACAAAGCCTGGCAGTGTAGCAAGGAAGAATTTTAATGATATACTGCCCATTCCAAGAACAGTCTCAACATCATGATCACAAAAAGGAAGGTCCAAAGGGCAGCAGAAATATAATCCCATCATTCAACTTGTTCCTGCACAGAACAGTCTTAACTGATGTTCAGAAAAGCTTCCCAGGTTGCATGGTCCCAAACAAGCCCTGAATTGTAAGGAAATAAGCTGTTAAGTCAATATCCCATCTCTACTCACATCATAAACTCTCCTCCTCATCATCAGCTACCTACTTGTAGCCCATCATCCTGAACAGCAGCCTTGCTGCCTGCCACTTTGACCAGTTGTGTACATTCATGCTTTACTGAACTGTTGGTGAGGCGTTCCTGAAGAAACAAAATCAATCACACTGTATTCCTTCCCCCTACTTTTTTGCACTAGTGCATAATAGGAAACAAGACAGAGGTGTCTACTTGCAAATGTGGTTATGCATTACACTTAGTGACTTTTAATTCAGCAATAATTGCAATAGTAGATGGGGTCTATTTATGTGCACGTGTGATAGAGGCATTGCATGCAGTCAGCATTGATTGCTCAGAAGTAGCTCTGTGGTGTGCCAGAAGAACCATCATACTTGTGATTTCAGGTGGCTCAGAAGCATATTAATTAGTGAGTGTTGTCATATAACTACATTACAGATTTTAAAGTTCAGAATGCAGAGGTAGGAAGAATTTTGGTGGAAGCTTAAAGTATTAGCTGCTGCAGTACAACCACTTTTAGGAGCTGGATATATCATCACATCAGATGAGCTCAACATAGTTGTACCCTTGATCTAATGTTTTTTTAGATTATACCCACACAGCAAGATAAATTTTATCATAGAGATATCATACATACATTTCATACTTCCTCCCACATAATCCACACAGAAATGTATTCAACAAGCTTTATAAATATTTGAATGAGACGAGGATCCTGCAAATAAAATGGATCCAAGTTTTATTCTCAGCTTAACTACTACAGAAGCCTGTTATGCCTCTGAGCAATTACTAGACAAATTTTCTGCAGCAGCATCTCCTCAGCTCATTCTTGATTTTGGAAAATCGACTCTTTTAATTTCTTAGCAATTAACCCTTTCTGAAGAAAGTGGGAACATTTACACTCTGAACATCAGGACCCAGTTCCCTCAAATTAAACCTTCAAAACCGCTGACATTTGGAATCAGCAGTATTTCTGAGTATTACAGACACAACCATCAGCTTTCTCCTTTGTAAACTCAGTTCGATAAAATTTTACCAATTTCCCACTCATGAATCCTAATAAATATTTCTCAAAAGCACTTTGAGCTTGCTGGACAGCAGGAGTTAGTGAATGCTAGGTGTTAGGTTTTTTTTTTTCTTGTGAAAATCCCATCAGTAACTCCATGCTGAGATATCCAGAACAGTTTCCAATGAAGAAATATTGCTTGTCACTTGCTGCCTCAAGATGCAAGATAGTTAAAGTTAAGCAGAAGCCATATTGCTGTGTTTTCTGTTTCTTTCATAAAACACAAATAAAGTACCCTACGGAAATATGTGAGCTGAAGCGACAGGCATCTCTTGAATGCTTTTAATTGCTGCCAAAAATAGTCTGAGGCTTTCACCAAAGTTAACACAGACAAAATTTCCATGGAAAGCATCGGTTCTGTGTGAAAAGAAGCTAGCTATTTCATCAGTTAAAATAAAAACAGCAATTACACACTTTAACTCTTCTGAAAATTCCATTTTGACTCATGATAGAGAGATGTAGATAATAGTGTGCTCACAGCAGTGGAGAATGCAAGAAACTAAGAATGCCATCTTACTTCTATCACTATATAGTAACATCATCCCCTGCCACTAGTAGGCAGATTTTAATCATCTTCTTTTCATTATTGTTACAATAGTGCCTAATAATGCCAGTCAAGCACTGGAATCTCATTTGCTAAACTCAGCATAAACACAAAACGCGCCCAGCATGTTCAACGACAGACATCTTTAAAATCATGCATTCAGAGCTTCTAAAACCTCGTGCCAGTGACAAAAATTCAAGCTGAGTTAGCAGAAGATTTGCTATGCAGTTACACAAAATTAATCTTCCCTCATTATAAATGTAAGTAGTTAAATGTTTCCCGGGCCAGACAAGGTGATCTCTCCCTGACTGCTCAAAGTTCTATGCAGTGTAGTGTCAGCCATATTCATAAACACAACAGCTTTGGCCAAAGACATCAGTACCACTTTGACAGCTCATCTCGCCTGTGTGAGCACATCACTGAGTGCATCTCGTGCTACAGCTAGGCAGAAAAACAGTTTTCTTATCTCACAAAACTTGCAATTATCTGTCTCTTCTTCTCTTTATTTATCATCAGCTCACAAAGGATGCTTTTGTGATTGTTTCCCACTGAGAACTAGGAAGAGACTAAGATATCCAGGTACTCAAGGTACTCACGTGGAAAACTGTCACTGACTGCTTCAGATCTGTGACCTGACCTTGATCTTTAACAGCACAGGTAAATTCTCCCAACATGAGGCTATTATCATTATGAGATCATATTCAGGAACAGGTTTCTCTTGTTTTAGCTAGAAGGGTCTGGTCCTGAGGGATTACCCTGACAGTGTTCCCCAATCACATTCACTACAAAGATGACCCATTAAGGAGTGTTTTCTGAAATTAAACTGTTACAAAACCACCAAACATCCTGACCAGCCACAGCCTAGAACCTGTATTTCCTGAACACTGACAACTCCCAGTCAAGTCAATGGATTCACAAGATGCAAGATCAGGCTCCTTTTGGTTAAAATTACTATATTTCCAGTTTTCTTTAGTGAAGTTTTACTTCCCCTGTATCGAAAACAAACATATATCAGCATGAAAAGAATCCATTAATGTGTTTAATGTTTTCCTTCTAAAACTCCCATGATCTCACTGCTTCCAAAGCCCAAAGGAAATTAAAACACAGCTCAAGAGGACGGTGTTGAAGGATACAACTTAAAACGCAAGAAAGCTGGGAAATTTCTGTGTAAAGCCTGCAAATCTGGAAAGGAAAGAAGCTTACGATGAGCTGCAATAAAATTATTCCAGTTTGTAACCTGAAAAGAGAAAGCCTGCCATTCAGCAAACAGGAAATCCCAGAATTTACAGATGACCCTGTTACAAAGCAAATGTTTTGGAACAAATCGTTCTTTCCCTAGTGCCTGTTTTCCACTGTTTTCTCTTCTGCACTTTCCCCTGTAATACAAGGGCCAGAGCAGCACCGTCTGGCTGCCGCTGGTAGTGGCACTCCTCTGGCCTACACCCACAAACACAAGATGAAGTGAACAATCTAACAAGGGATTTGGAGTCTGAAAGCACAAATGGGGGTTTTTTTTTCAACTTTATCAATTGGCATAATAAAAGGTATTAGTGTCTCCCTGTTAAACCTGACTTTTAAAAATGCCATTGACCATTTTAACTGCAACATAATTACTTTTCTAAAATAAACCCCTCATCATTCAGAAAACCTTGAGTGTAGATGCATGACATGCAGAACTTCTGTCCTCAGCCAGTGTTACATTTCAGATACTCCTTGTATATATGACAAAGGTGATTGCATTAATAAAGAAAACCAACAAATAAGAAGAACAAAAACAATTAAAACAACCTTACCAGCTTCCTTAATTTTCTTCTGTTCATTATGTTTCAAAGACTCAAAGGCACTCATGAGATAGGAGATGCAAAAGAAAAAGGAAGAGCTCTCATAACCAAGGTGGTCAGGAAGGAAAAACGCAGCTGGGTGCCAGCCTAATCAAGACAAGAAAAGGAGGAGGCATTCATCTGTCCTCTTATTTCCACCAAAACCTTTCTCGCTTCTTTGGGAGAGAGACACAAAAAGGCAGGAAACGCTCTTAAGAGCCATGAAGCACATCCCATTCAACCTTTGGTGTCCATGTCTCCACTCTAGTGAGATCAGCATCATCCAGAGGTTTGCATGAGAGTATTGCAAAGTACCACATCCCCAAAAGCCTGGCTTGGAAATTCCTCCTTCCTCACTAGACTTAACTCAGCAGCTAGAAGGGCAGATAGATCTTCCGTGCTGACACAGCAAGCATCTGTCCCCACTTATTTCAAGCAAAAGGGTCACACAGTGGAGACTTTGTGTGGTATCTGTGGTTTTTAGAAAAGAATCGAGGTGCTAAGAACAGCAGTCTCAGCTAAACCTGAGAGCACAAGGAACATGCTCCCAAAGGACAGCGTTCGCTGTTCAATGATACAGAAACCATCTATCTGACAGAATCTTTGTTATTTTCTTTCTCTCAACCTATCACCAGATTGTTTAAAATAACAAATAGAGCTTTTAAAATACATTGTTTTTCCTCTGCAGCTATCCAATTGTCTGGATTCCTACATGTGTTAAAAACAGATACCGAATATATATCTTCTCAGCAAATTTACACTGTAGCATAAAGCATTCACCACAGGACATATGTGAGGCTCAATCACCATGACACAGTCACGAGAAATTTAGACGGTCAAGGAAAATGTAGACTGATGTTTGAGAAGCCAGGACAACAAGGATTCAGCCCTTCTCAGGCTGAAGAAAAGGTGTCTCAGCTAAGTGAGGCTGGCAGAGCAGCACTGAAATACACTTCTGATATGCAATTTCAGTTATCCCGAGGGGCTTTGCTTTTGTGATGTTTTTTAAAACCCTTCTCCAGAGTCAACAATTTGCCTGAATCTCTTCTTATTCATTTCATCTTCCTGACTTCTGAAGGTATCTAATGAGGCACTTTGAAGTTTGCCTGAAAACAAAACAGAACCAAAACAGAAAAAAAGCCACCACCCTGAGACGACATTAAATCTTTCTCCTGAAACTGTAATCTTCAGGATTACAGCTCAGCTTTGGTTTGTTTTAACATTGTGCTGTTTTTAGATTGATGAGCTTTGTCCTTACTAAATGGAATCGTCTTGGAGACCTAACAACAAAACCATGTTAGCTATGATATGATTGTACAGGCTCGATTGGCTGTATATAGATCCAAGGCTGGGTCTGAAATGTAAAATTTGAGGTAAGCATTCTGTTATGTCAGGTTTTGTTCAGAACGATGTTTTAGCCTAGTCAGTTCTTAAAACACTGCATAATTTACAGTGAGGCATATCTGGAGTCACTCATGTTCTTCAGCAGAAAGTTTTGAACTTACAGTAGTTTGTATAATCTGGCCTCATATCTCCTAGCCATGCCCATAAACACCCTACAGAGACAAACACAATTAAAACACAATTGCTACAGAAGTAAAAATAAAAACACCATTTCACTTTATTCCTTGACTCCCTCCACAACAAAGACACGTGCTTTTGCATCTATTTTGTAAAGAAATCAAAGAAGTGGAAGATCTGTGGAGATGTGGCCAGTCACTGCTGAACCTTCATCTTACCAGATCAATCAGCTTGGTGATTATTGCCATCAGCTGAAGAATTTCTCTCCTCATATCAAGGCAGGGGAAAGTTTTTCTATTTTTGAAGGAAGCTATTAACATTTTGTTATACAAAAACACTTGAGCTGTCTTGTGATAGGCCCAATTGTACGGTGAGCTGGTTCTTCCTGAAGGGAGCCTGCAGGCTTTAGCCAGTTTATTCAATCATCTGTGCAAAGACTGATAATGTAGATGTGAGGAAGAGGCTGGCGTTGTCAGCCTGCCTCGACACTGACAGCTATGGACAGATTTTTGAAGCAGCTCAGCTCCCACATATCAACGCCCCCCACTTAAAACCTGTCTTGCACATAAGAGCCCATCAGCATGTTGTTTGGGGAGCAATTTTGGAAATGCAGCCACACAGCCAGTTTGCCAAGGTAGCTACTCTGCACAGAGTGGTTCCGTTGCAGCTTATCAAGCAGTGCTGTGCCATCAGCAACATGTGTTACAAGAGGAGTTTGTTTTCTCACTCTGTGTTTTGTTAAAGCCAAGTTCTAGGAAGGAAGTGAGTCTTGGCACTAATTGGAGTGTCCACATTGTTTCAAAATACAGGCAGGAATAGTAACAACTTATCTCACTGTTTGGTACATTTTTCTTTCTACAGCCACACACAGAAGATAAACGTGTACATTTTTCCAAGAGCTGCATGTTCTGCCGTTTGCTGGAAGCAAGAATGGAGCTGGTGCTGCTCTTCCATGCAGCACCTCAAATTATGTCCAGACTGACACATGGATGGGATTCAATTTGATTTAAGTTCTTATAACTGATACTTCTACTCTCACTTCTACAAAGCAAGAGTTTGAAGGGATCCCTTTTTGGCATCACCTTATCTTCCTGATGAAGTTTAAGACTGAAAGTTCTGGATTCTTGTCTAGCACTTCCCAACTGAAAACAAAAGGTACACTTCAGCATGGGTCTCACATACCAGATGACAGGCCAGGAACTCGGAGTTTTAATCAGTGCTGTGTGGTTTCTGTAAGCAGTTTGATGCGAACAGCACCACTCATAACTAGTGAGTCATATAATGAAGCTTTAGTGCTTGAAGGCAAGGAGGGCACAGCAAGCCACACCTTTGACATTTTGCCCATATTCCTCTGCTACTCACACCAAAACATCACTAGTTGTGCAGCTGCTGTTTGGAAAGATTTTCTTAATTTCATGATGCACCAACATGTTATTTGAGACAGTCTGTACCTAGACAGCACACATCCTTTGTGCCCCAACAGCAAATTTTAAATGATTACATGCAACCTCTATTCACCTTCCAGTTTCTCTGCAAATACAGCAACTCTGAGGAAGCAGTACAGTATTAGGCACAGATCTTATTGTCATTAAAATATCTTTCAAGCTATATAGGTCATATTTCTGTCAGATGGAACAGGGACAAATAAAAAAAACCCCATGAAGTAATTGTTTCCAAAGTGCTCAAAAGCGAAGCTGCTTTGTGGCAGTTCTCGCTTAACTGAAAGGAGCATTTTGGAGAGAGAAAAGTCCTTTCTTCTTTGAGGCCTGTTTTTTCAAACACATAGATATAAGCTACTAATCTATTATTCTGATGCTGATAAGTAAGAAAACAACCTACCAGCTTATTTATGTGCATCACACTGCTAATTTTGCTCCAACAGTCTTCTACAGATGTAGCTATTTCATTTTCACAGCTGTTAAAGCCCATTGTAGATACACCTACCCTGAACTTTCCCTTGAGAGTTTTGTTACTATTTAATCTTAGATTAGAAGGAAGCTTTTTAACAAGTATTTCTGAATTAAAACTGTATGTTTGTCCTTTATTTAAAACAAAGCAACTGATAAACAACACTCACCACACAGCAAAGCAAATTCAGCAACAAGAACAATGGCTCCAGCACTGCTAGGAAACGCAGCACAATACTGCATTATAAATTAAGAAATCACAGAATAATATTCTTTCTATTGGATAAGGATGTACTCAGAGCTCTACTTAAGTCCAAAGTGGATTATGGGGTTTGGTGGCCAAGTATCACATGACTGATAGTAAGTCTACTTTCAAGGGGGATAAATGTAAAAGGTAGAGAATGGGTAGGTAGTGGACTTGTTTGCTACTTTTGTTATGCAGCAACCATTAAAAGATCTGTCACAGTTAGAAGCACCTAAGTAGCAGACTTTAGATCCAACAAAATAAAGCATTCATAGAGAAAATTTATATTTCAGTTGAGTTATTTCAATAAATAATAAATGTGAACTTAAGAAGATGACTGTGCTCTGGAAGCTTAAATCAGAGATGAGACAGAAACTTCTATGAGTGGATAAGGGTGAAAAAACTGTTTTGTATATTCATTTAAAGCTCTAGAAACAGCAGGTACTTTGACTTTGAAGCTTAAAAACAGAAGCCTGATTGAACTCTGTTAAGAGAGATACACGTAACTATTTTTCCCTTCTTTGCAGTGTTACCACTGATGCCTATCCAATTCCATACTCTGCTGCTACTTTGTACATTTAATGAAGTGGCAAAAGAATCCCAGCTATTGGACTGAAAAGATTTAGGTAACCAACAGTATCTTCTGATAGTTTCAATGAAGCCTAGATCTACACAAAATCACAACCTTCAAACATTTTCTCCGATAAAAGATAAAATTAAGATAGTCATGCTTCCTTCAGGCCCGGTTTAATTAAACAAGAATCCTCAAGGGTAAATCAACTAACAAAGCCCAGTTTGGAGTAGCTTTTTATGCTACAGTGAACTCCATTGATAGGTGGTAGTGAGACACTTGCAGATGGGTTCTTGGTGAGGTCACAGCACTGGTCAGAAGAGGTTCTTGAGATCTTACAAGAGATTCATAAAGAGCTGAAGCAT
Source organism: Urocolius indicus (assembly GCA_013401255.1). NCBI lineage: Eukaryota > Metazoa > Chordata > Aves > Coliiformes > Coliidae > Urocolius > Urocolius indicus. The sequence continues at coordinate 1,147,253 of WBNH01004368.1, forward strand.
GGCTTCAAGAAACTCACAGCCAAAGCATCACAATATTCTCCTGTGAGCAGAACCTGAATTCCTACATGCACTCTTACACATATTTTCTTTTACTATAGCTGAGAGAAGATCCTCAAAGATCTGCATGTACAGCTGCATGGCAACTAAACTTCCTGTTTATACTGAGCAGAGACAAACTGTGACCTAACATCATCCATACAAAGTGCTATGTACTTCAGGGAGACTACTGAAACAAATACAAATGCATACAACAGTGACATCCTTAATTCCATGCCATTCGAAACTCCACATGCATCTCTGTGCTAGTAACTGAGGGCTTGCACATACATTAATCATGAAAAATGTGCATGATGCCTTTCTTCATGCATTTCATTGGCACTGTCTTCAAGATAACTGAATGCATTTGGCCTTATTTTTACCCACAGCTGCACTGATTTAAGCAAAGAGTGACTTCAAACCCTTTTAGTCTAATGCTGGCAAAAGTCCGTAAGATAGATTTACTTTGGTTTAGCTAACATGGACTGGGAATACACTGTAAACCAAAGCTAAACATGAGTAAATACCTCTTAAATTGAAATAAAGTTGTCTGCATTGTGACTACTTAAGTAAAGCTAGTTTAAAATTCTGGTCCAATTGAATCAGTCTCACTTTTCCATCTAGACGAGGCCCCTGTTTCAAGGGCACTCTTTTTGCCTGTCAAGGGCAAGGCAGCTTTGTGGGTTGGTAAGAACTGTGTTGAGCAGTTCCAACTGCAGGTCACTAGATACTTTGGGGAAAAGATTTTTTTTTAAGTACCCAAAAAAAGAAAGTAACCTCTGTTCTGTTTAAAAGAAAAAAAAAAACAGTTTATAAACTGTAGATGAACCTCTTATCTGGTAAATCTCAAAATCCATGAATTGGCTTGGAAAACAGCAGCGCAGGGGAGGGAGACATTATAAATCACCTAGAAGAAGAATTATAGACCCCAAGTCCATTTCATTCTTGCTGGGCAGAGCACATACAAGTTTTTCTGGCTATTGAGTAATGCCTTTTTTTTTTTTACTTTTATATAGGCAACCACCACTGGATGCACTATATCAATCTAGTATCACCAGAACTGAGTTGCAAGGGAAGGGGTGGAGGGCAGAGGGAGAAAAAAAGAGGCTGCCAGCATTGGGCTGCAGTTCAGCCAGTGCTTGATTGCAGGTATAAACATTACACGCTGTATCAGCAAAGCTGTGGAGAGTGAGCCATAAACTTCCCAGGAGGGGCTTTACAAGGAAGGCTGACAATGCATGTTCCGAGTCAGTGTGTTATTTGGAGACATCCTGAGCAGCTAAAAATACATAGCAGCCTTTTGGAAGAAAGCAAAAGGGAAATATCATCCTCTTTCCAGTGCAAAAGAGGAGGGGAATGGGAGTAAGGGAAGGAAGGAAAGAAAGCATTATCAAGAAACACATGGAACATCTAGCTTGGGGAAATCCTACATATGCATATGTAAGCAGCTAAGCCACTCGTGCTGCCAGTTGCAGCAGTAAGATCCTGACGCTTGAAATGACTTTAAATGTGGGAAAGACTGTAGCCAGGGGCTTGCTCTACTCATCATTGTACTATCACCTTTAATAACTTGTCTCTGCTTGAGTAGATCCAGCACTCACATAGGATCTATTAAAACTAAATTGCTTTTATTAATAGAATTTCCACATTCCTTCTGTGAGTGTATCCCAATGCCCTCTATAAACAAGCAGTGAGCTTTATGGTAAGAACTGACAGCAGAAAAATATTCCCATTGTATAAGGTGTGACAGATGCAAGAGACTCACGGTGTTGGGGCTAGAACATGTAATCAGGAGTGCCAGTCTGTGTTCCTTCAGACTATGTTCGTCTCATAAGCTGTTAGTATTTTGCTGAGAACCAAGGTCTGAATATGTTCCTGAGCAGAGAAAAGCAAAGAAGTTATGAAGGTGAGAACACCAAATAGTTCTTGAAACTGTGGCCACATTTTCAAACAATTCTCCTCTTCATAGGACTCAGTCAGAAAAACTGTTGACAATGGGCAGTTCTGTGAGCAGCCTGTGCAATACAGATATATCCTATAATAGAAGGGATAAATGGTAGTGTGTTTATTGCTGCTAGTGATGAAGGAGCCAGAGGAAATCCACCTTGACTTTCAGATTTCAGGTACTTAATCAGTAAAGGCAGGGAGAGATGTCACAGGTGGCATTTCATATTCAGTGTATACGAGTACCTCAAAATGACACTATGAGAATAGACCTTGATCATACCTCTGACCATCATAACCATCAAGATTAGGTAAATTCAGATCAAATTCCTTGCATTATTTTTAAAGGCCCTACGATGCAGGATGAAGGTACTGAATAACTAGGCTACAAACATAACCAAGTAAATGGAATTAGCAAGTCCACTGAGTACAGATTTTGCAATGCCATAGCCACTACAGAGGGATGAACTGCAATCTTGATATAAAAGGTAATTTAGAACATGGCTCATGTTGTAACGTTGTCCTGGAAATAAATTTAAAGCAGTTCCTAGTGGCAAGAGGAGCTGCAACCTCTGCTGTAGATGTTATGTGACCCTGAATAAATTAGTCAGACTTCCAGATTATCAGCTTATACCATAAGGATGACATGCATCTGAAAGGTGTTTAAAGAATTAACTCCTTAACATTTGTAAAATGATTGGAGATGCCTCTCTAGACAGTGTTCTAGAAAGGCAGACTTATTACTGTAGTTATTATGGCTTTCAATAGATTTTAACTCTGATAAGGAAAGCTCCTGCAGGAATGCACTGCTAGGAAACTTAATGCAGCTGTTAATCCTGGAAGGCTCTGATTTGCAGAACTAAGTCCAGGATGTGCAAAGAGTTCAGCTGTGAATAAAAGTGACCTTTTACACATGTTCTCAAGTTTTTAGTACCGTAAAACTATGGAGCACCACATATATTTCATGTATAAAAGGAGCATTCATGGTCCCAGATGGCCAGCAGGCCATTCCACCAATTTGACAGGCTGAGAAAGAAGCCAAAAGGGCTTCTAATAAAGGAAAAGAAGGCTGACTGGTAAGCAGGGCTAAGGAAAGACCCAGAATTTTGAGCACAGAGGTCTTTGCAGAACAAGTCTGCAATGTCTTAGAAGAGGAAGCATGTCTAATAGCTAGCAAAAGGAGAGAAGCCTCCATTTTCAGAAGCAATAAGTTTAATGAAGATCCAAAGTGACAATCTGAATATGCATCTATCTTCATCTTTTCTCCTTCCTGGCTGTATCATTTCCTTGGGGAAGACTTCAGTTCTTGTTCACCTCTGTTGTGATTCCCTTGAAGTCTCAGCTGTTCCAGGGAAAGTAAATACGGTTTAAAATTAATTATCAATTAAAATGAGGTTAATCAGCACCAGGCTTGTCATCTATTATCCTTGTAAGTGAGACAATCCTGTCCTCCTGCAAAACTCCAACAAGGAACAAGGCCAATAAGACTCAGCAACAAAGCCCGGTCCCTTGTGACCTTTGCTATGTTTAGGAAGAACAGCTAAAATAAGCTCTAATCCTTAGCCAGGCCAAACACTGTTGAGAACAACTATATTTAACCCTTTCGATGCACTGTGTAGGCAAAGTATCTGGATAGCAGAACATGTATACTGCTTATTCCTATGTTATTTATAATAAATTGACAGAAAAGACCTTCCACCATTCTAGCATGGAAGCAGTTAACTCTCCAAAGCCCTTTAGCCACTACATCAGAACATGTCCTACTGTGGTTTTTTTGGTCCTAACAGGATATGCTGGCTAATATAGCCATTTACACAAGGCCTTTGTTTCAAATGCCTTCCACACATACAGTGGTGATCTCCCCATTCACATGAATGGGACTGCACAGGCAACCTACTAGAAAGCCAGAGTCTGAATACACTTACTTGCAATTTTAAGTTGATAGAGAAGCAAGAACTCTCCCCACTGACATATGCAACCTATAAAATGTAATGCTTTCCTAGGCTGACAGCAGATAAGAATGCCTGAGCAAATTACATATTTGCCTCTATAGCCAAGTAAAATTTAAGGAAACACTTAATTTTTACATGTCAGTTTCCATATCCATAAAGTGGGAAAAGTAGTAGAAAAAGCAAGGTAAATAAAATGTATATAATTAAAAATATCTATGAATACAGAATATACCTGTGTCTCAAGATTCATATTATTACTAACCAGGGGATAGGCACAGACACGTGACAGGATGTCTTTTGTAGTGCCAGTGCTGCTTCAGAAGCATCCTCCTCTAATAATCCCTGTGAATCTCGAAAGCTTTTCATAGAGTTTTATTGCTTGCTACAAACATGGAGAAGGAGACTTTTCAGAGGCACGAGTGAGAGCTGTAACAACTCAAATCTTGCTGAGTTGAAAACACAACACGAGCACTTTTCTTCCTTTTGCGTGTATAAAATCTGCCAGAATCAGTTTTGGATCTCTACTACTCGATTAGCAAAGAACACTGATTTTTCTGAGTCTGGACATTGCTTGCTCTTCCTTGCATTCAAAACCATGAACAGTACAGAAAGAGACATGTGATTTCTGTTGCATCTCTTTGGCCTCTATTTACATCCAGGTTTTTTTTTTTCTGTTACTGTTTTAAAACAATTCAGCAGTGAGTATGTGTGTGTGCATGTGCTAAACTTGACTCTCAAAATACATATTAAAAAAAAACCAAAAAACAAACAAACCACAAGAACAATTTGTTCCAATCTGCTTCTGCGAGTTGTTAAGGGGGAAGCTCAGCTGTCTCTGCCCTAATGGGCTTTATGCAAAGAGTTTCCTGCCAAGAACTGCCACAGAGCTCCAGCCTTTGCTTTTGCTAAGGCTTGCTGTGAGTCTGGAAATAAATGGAGTTTATCTGTATCATCTGGAGAACAGCATACAAGAGGATGCAAAAGCAATAGATTTCAGGACAGGAAAACCTTGATGCTCAGCTATACAATGGACCTGGCCCCTATTTGTGAACAGGAGATGCTATAGAGAAGTCCTGAGGAGCAGAGCATGAAGGGAGAAGGTACAAAACAGATAAGGTACACAATGGACGTGGAGTCAATTAACAGTTCTCTAGATTTGTTCAGTACAGTCCCTTGACCCTGACGTAAAGATAGCAAAGACAGAAAAGAAAGCAAACACAGTTGTGGTGAGTCTTCATGTGAGTACTAAACCTGTGTGAAGCCCCACATGAAAACATGTCTGCCTGCTGCAATTTTATCTCTAAAGGAGACCTTCAATATGAATTAGGTATCAACACATGACTACTGGAAAATAGCCTTATTGTTTGGTTAAATTTTGTTAAAAGTAATCTTTTATTTAAGAGAAGCCTTAATATGATAACATAGGGTTACATAGTAGGAAAGAAAAGCATTAGACTTTAGAAGAAATGAGAAGAAATTCTGGACAGCCCAGGATATCAGTGTCAGTGGTTTCCTGCAGGTTACTCAACTAACAGATTCCAGTCTAAGACCAGTTTATGGGTAAGTTTTGTCTGGGTTTCAGTGGGACATGTAAAATATGTTGTTCCATGAATTTCTCCTGAGGATTTTCAGAATTCTTTGACTGAGTAGCTGCTACCATGGCCAGTGGGCCTCACCTGGCTGCCTCATGGGAGCCGTAGCTGAACACTGCTTCTTTGTAGAGCAGGTCTTCATAAAATGATGTGGTAAAAGTTAATTTAGTATCTCTCTTCCAGAAGAACAGTGAGATATGGAAACAGGTTCATATTGGAGGACAGTCTGCTCAATATCAATGAACAAACATTACATTCATTGTCTTTTTGGGCACCTGAAAGAGGGCCTTAAAATCTGCCTTCAGAGGCTGACACATGTAACCACCTTCTAGAGATCTCTGCTAACCACCACTGCTCTGGGAAACACAAGGGCTGGAAGGCAGATGTGCACTCTTGGAGTCCCACTGTGACTTGGATTTCTGTATCTAGTTACTGTCTCAACAAAGACATTTGTAAAATGAAGCTGTCTTTACCCTCCCCCTTCTCTCTTGCTGCATTACTGGTATCTATTTTTGGTTGGGTTTTTTTAAATGTTCCACTTAGAACATTTTGCTGTGTTCTTTGCCTTGGTGCTGGAGACATCTGCATTCAGGATACCAGCAGGGTGTACCTGACTTCTTTCAAGTAAAGTGGGAAACAGAGAGAGGTTCTCCTTGACTTGCAAATTCCAGTCCTTTCAGTTTATCAGCTAAGTAAAACCAAGAGAGTAAATCCCTACTGGTCTGGATGCTTTTACTCTGTGTACTCTTTTATACACACCAAATTTTGTCTTGCTTTCTTTGTTCTGTTCTAGCTAAAATGTTAACATTCCTGCCCACCTGTGTATGTGCAATGTACCCAGAATGCTGCAAATTTATATTAACAACTGTTCCTGAACAGAAACGTCAATTATACCTCAGGACTAGTACAATAGCATTTACAGAACAGATTGGATACATATATTACTGTTTTATAAGGTAACTTACATCTGTATTCAATCAGTTTTACACACCTCCATGCAGACAATACCCAGGGAGAAGAATGGAGTTGAGAGATCCTGCTTGCCTGTCCCTCCTTCACTCGGGGATCAGCTGCTGGCTGTGATGAGGTGAGGGATACGCTCTAGTGATGCAACATTCCTCTCTTTAGAAATATATTTTTGCTTCTTGTGTGGCTTTTGAGGTAGTAGCTGTGGCCTAAGCAAAGCAAAACACTTAAAATCATTGGCAATAATACTACCACATCCTCAGCCTTGGGCAAAAAGAGGCACAGTGTACCTGTCACTTGGCTGTTGTGAGTCCTGCTTTTCTGACAGGACTGCATGGACCAGAGCAGACAGGCTGCAGAAGGGATAGTTGTGTGACAGCTACCTAGCAGGAAAGAGGGATACTGATGAAAGGGTGGCCCGAGTCCTCCTAAGCTTCAGTTAATGACTATTTCTGGCAGAAATTCTCATCTGGGAAAGGTGAATTTTAAAGATGGGCTTCTAAAGGGCAAAAATGTAAGAGAAGAATTAGGTACAAGGTAAGAAGAAGGCTGTAGACAATATCACAAAAGAGAGGAGGCACTGACTCAGTGCTTGAGTGGTCAGACCTTGGGCACAGGCTTTAACTTCAAATCAGTATTTAGTCTTTGGGGAACACGTGTACACAAGGGCCTAATTTCTATTTGTTTATCATGCCTCTAACTTGCATTAGAAAAGTGATATTTATATGCACTGACAACTGCCAATCTAAGGACTTGGCTCACACTGAAACCCATTTTCCCACTTCTCATGAACCCCATGATCACATCTTCCACCTGAGCCTGCAAAAGCAGTTACAATTATGACAAGCCTCTCATCATTGTGCACACACAGAATGCAAGCAACATTGACAGATAACGGAAAGCAAGTATGAAGGATACACCAGAGACTTTTAGCCGCACACTGACATCTGTGAGGATGCTGTCATTTCCCAGCAGCTACTCAGGTATTCTTCAACAGACTCCCGTAAGGATACTAAGGCACTCCCAAACTGAACTGTTTCTGTCAGTACCAACTTTAGTAAATCCCAGATTCTTCAGTTGTTAAGGATGACAGAGTACTTTCTATATTGGAAGTGTTTACTCAGGTAAGCCTACAGTTAGTGTATCTAACTTCATGTTCACCTAAATATTCTTTTTCCAAGAGGTTTTAGAGCAGCTGAGAAGAACCAAGACCAAAGGGTGGAGTGTGTCCCTGTGCAACTGGATCAGCTCCATAGCAATTATTCGATTCCACAAGAGGTCACCAACAATCTGTGCCCTGTGCCTGTGCCAGGACGCAGCAGAGAGCAGCCGCTGCCGCCTCTTTGGCACTAGAAGCAGCATCATAATGCCAGACACGAAACAGAAGATCACTTCCCAAAAGGCAAACTATAGCCAAGTGTCCAGCTGCATTGCCTTCAAAATGTATGAAAAACACGTAGCATTAGAAAAGCACTGTGAAAGATGGCAATTAAAAGCTCATCTACACATTAACTAGGACTAAGTCGGTTTGAAGATACTACAGCCAAAGGAGATAGGTACACACTGACTTGTAATGAATTCATTCTCGGAATAAATTAGACGAGATTGTTGTTAATTTAGTTCAAGGTGTGAGTAGGCAAGCCCTTGGATTTGGAATCAGAGCAGAAGAAACAAATTAAACTCCCCTCCTAGTAAGATAAGTGATAAATATTTCCATGTGCTCAGGGTCCCTTGAAACTAAGAGACTTGAAATCTGTCAAGCAAACTCTCTTACATCATACAAATAATGGCAAAAAACTTGGTGACATTCATCATTTTCTTTTAAAATGTCAAACAAGACTGCAAGACTGATAGCCCAGAGAGGCTGCTGCTGCTGTCAGCAATTCATTTAATCAATGGCAACGTTAATTCTAATAATGTCCTAGACTCCATTTCATTTTGATTGCATCACTGTTTTTCCTCAGTCAAATTGTACACTGCTCAGATTTACAAATAAGTGCTTTGTATTTGACATCTCTTTCTCCGTCTTGAATCTTCTACTCTGCCATTTACATTTTTGCTTAGCTTATACATTATTTGGCTAAGATCCGAAAAGCTAAAGCCCCATCTGCTCTGATACTGAAGATCCAAGAGTACATTTAATTTTAAATAGCCATTTGCCCTGGATTCTTGGTTTTAATTCTGCACACAGACAATATTCACAGTGTGCTAGTTTCATCATCACCTTCTTTCCCCTAGACATAGGTGTATTTCAGTGACACTATCAAATATGAATACTGCTGTTCATCTCCTATTCTTGTTCTTGCAGGTCTTTTGATCCTCTATCACTTACATTGCTTCTTTACTGTAACAACAATTTAAACTATAGTGCAAGTCAGCATGGAAAATAGCTCCAAACTGTACAATAAAGATGCTGTTCAGCATCTTATATGAAAACAAATAAAACAATGTTCCTCATTATTTGAGGCATATCAGGCAATCCCTTTCAAGGGTTATTGACAGTGAAATTATACCTCATTTTAGGGGTCAGCAGCTCTTTTAGGGCCCTTCCCACCCCTCTCCCATCCTCAATGAAACGGATTTTTAAACGGAAGATAGAAAAATCCAGTAATTTGTCTTGCTTGTATGAGTAAAATTATCCTCTAACATAAACACATAGATAAGCTAAATACAAGTTGGATGTGGCCAGAAGGGATGGGGAAAAAAAAAAGGAAATAATTAAAAGAAAAGCAAATGGAAAAAAGGGAAACTAGCAAACACAACTTTTAAAATAGCTCCCATGGTGACTGCAGGGCTTGAAAGCCACTCAAATGTAGCCAGAATGTTTACCCACTCTAAAGAAGCAAACTTGTGAAACCCAGGTCTGGTAGTTTTTTTAGTAGCAGATTGATGAGGCTTTTAAATATCAGTTCAGTAATTAGAAGTCCATTTGTTTTATATAGGAGCAAATTAAGAGCATTCCATACTTGCTGTTTTGCTTCTAAAGCCAGAAGAATGCCAACACCATCAAAACCAGGTGCTATTACAACAGTCTTCCTAGATTTCACTTGGACTTCAAAACGTAAATGTTTCTGTTAATATTATCTTAATAATTTCTCAGTTTTGCTAAAGACACATAAAATTTATATGTGATGTACCAACACACGTGAACATGTGGAAATGGTCCCAAGGCTGAAGTTCTGTATAATTGCCTTTGCAGAGGAATTCATCCTTCTTACTCAGGTACTGTAACTAATCACACGTGTCTTATGTCTGAGTGTGTCAGCACTTAATTATAGCCTAGAGAACCGGCTCATCTGTCCTGACAAACTACTGTTCTCCATGTTGCTATTCCTACTAGGGCATGGAATACTTGTAGCTTAACAATATATAATAATATAACGCAACAGCAGATCAGCTCAGGATGGACTGCAGACTCCTACAAGCCTCAGCTGAGCCACTTACATGGAGTATGAGGTTCCACCTCTGCAGCCACCTTCAGCATTCCCAAATACCTGTAGTGGCTGGGACACAAACCTTCAGTTTAAGCAACCAGTCAGCTGACCAGGCAAACCCACTGATTGCCAGGCTGGAAATTGCATTCACTTATTCATATACATAGGCTCTCACATTTAAAACATTCAGTCTCATAAAAGTTCATTGCATTTAAGGCCAGTTTTAAGTAGCTTTATCTGGCCTTTTAAAACCAGATATATTTCAGCCACTTATATATTTGATCTTAATAACCAATGTTTGGCTGAATTATGTCTTTTCAGAAAGACTTGTCGTTTAGATTCTTAACAAAGTGACAGCTTTGGGACCTTGAGAATCAGTAGTACAAGGCAACTTCATTTGAAGAATGTTAAATTTTCAGTGGCTCCAACAATGCAGTTTAAATCATATATGCCTTCATGCAGAATTATTCTGATTTGGTTTGTTTAAGCTTTTCAACAGCAACTATTTTATTTCATTTTTGCCAGAGTTTGTACTATATGTAGAGAGAGAGTCAAATGGTCCATTACAAATGGTTCTGTTTAAACTAGACACAGTAAAGCACTCAGTCCAGAGCAGAACTACCTCAATTATTAATTGCTAAATATATTTTCTCCCAGACATTGCTTTTTGTTTTTTTTTTTTACATCTAGTAATTTAATTTTGAACACTGTCATGTCATTGCCACTATGGACACCTCATTTTTCCATTTTCATATAAAAACAGACCTGACCTTTACTCAAAGGGCTGCTCCCTGTAATGCCACATTTTGTGTTTCCCTCTCTTCCACAAAAGCATTGAGACTGTAGGTAGGATTTCTATGTTTCGCTTCAGATGCTGTCACTTACTGGGAAAAAAGGAAGTGGATATTCCTCCTTTGTGTGAAATTCTCTAGGCAAGCTACATACATGCAGGAGTAGACACAAGAATATGCTTCATCACAAAAGCTTCTATACACACAGCAGCACTGAAACTTTGAATAGTTCACAGAGTCCGAAAGTGGCTTAGAGAAAGCATTTCTGGATAGTTTAATGTCTATGCCAATAAAGATATTGGCTGATCTGGTCTTTTTAATGCTTTGTGTGCCTTGGATCACACTTTTACTACATGCAGTAGTGTATCTTTGAAGGCAGCAAAGCCTTTTGGATTGGCACAGTTACAGTGCTGGGTGAATTGTAACATCCTGGAAAATCCCTTTTAAATGCCAGACTAGGATTTGGAACATCTCCAAGCATTTGCAGCAGGCACAGCAAAACAGCTTTTGGAATTTAGCCTCCATACTGTGCAGACATTGAAAACGGCAGAGACACATTCAGTAAAGCTAAGAGCACTTGAAGTCAAAAACCATAAAATAACCTGGGACACTGGATTAACTGCTGTAAGATTCTGCATGGGGAAATTATGCACTCGCCTGCTGTGCGAGCAGGGGAGGCGGAGATTGCTTAGGAGGCTGAGCCTCAGGTTCATAAGAAACACACTTGCAGCAATATCAATTCTTCCACAGTGGCTGGATAGGGATTTCTGCAGAAAGATTTTTTTTAACTAGGAGAAGTTCCAGCTGTTTGCAGGAACTAATGGTCTGAGTATCCCAAGTGCTAATTGATAACGAGAGCAGATCTCATTCCATAATGTACTCACGCTAGCAAGAGAGCCCATCTTTCCGGCTGCAGGCAGCTGGCTGCTCAATAGAGGAGCTGTTTCAGCTTCAGGCTGCCAGCTGGTAGGAAACTTTCAGATGATCCCCACCATCAGAGGTGGCCTGAGCAGGAAACCCCACAGCTATGAATTCGTTGGGGATCTTCCTCAAAATCACTAAGACTGTAGCTAAGCCTAGGGCTACAGATGTCCAGGTCCTTAACCTACATCTGGCTAGCTAGAAATAGCTCATTCTCTTTTACGTGAAGAGCTATAAAACTTCAAGCCAACTTCTCAGCTACTTTGCCAAGGTTAGCTTGTTTACAGAAATTTAAATTAATCCTATTTTATATTGTATTTCTGGGTCCTGCAAAGCAATGGTCAAGCAGTGGGCATTGCAAAACAAGCTCAGTTTTTGTTAAGAATAGCTGTATATCTTTAAAGCAATCTGCCCACGGAATGCCTCACCCTTGCTGTTATACACTGTTATGTCACCATTAGCTAGCTCAGTTCTTTAAAGGCATGCTGTCTAGTACACTTGGGCAACCCTGTAGGTTTTGCTTGTGTCTTGCATGCTGTTTTTTTTCTCTAAGTATTTCTGAAACTCAGCATTTGAAGAATTGTCTAAGTGGTAACATATGAGTTTAAAACAAACAGTGAGTCTGAATTTATAGGACTACTACTGCCATGCGAGTTCACTGATAAGAATGTATGCTCTGACTTCAGGCTCATTCTTGGTCCTCTCAATTTACCTTTATTTGATGTTATCTTTGCAAGATGAAACAATATTAAAGTGTATCTATCTCCTTTCCTCTTTATTCCTCCAGTTATTCCTCAATGGGTGTAGCAATATCTTCAGGCACATGCCAGTCCCTTCTTATGGGTTCCTTTTTGTGACCTAATGTAGTCATTACAGATAATTTTTCAAGTGATCACAGAAGAACTTGCATTTGTTTTCTTCTTTGATTAGACTAAGAAATTCTAGAGGGCTCTAAAAACATTTCAGAGATAGCATAGATCATAGATGTGATTTGAGCCCTTCCCAAACTTTCGACTTTAGTATAGCTCAGGGCCTTTTACCCTGGGGCAGTTCTCGCTGCTCATCTGAGACCATACCAAAAAAAACCAGACTGCTTGAAGCCAGGGTGGCACAAAGTAATGGAAACAAGGAAGCCACAAACTTTCTAACAGAGTTTTGAGAACTTTGCTTAATACTTATTCACAAGAAGTAGACCACTAGTTATGAAGTCTTTGTGGTTTATGATATTGGTACACAAGTACATATTTTGAAACATACATTTCATCATCCATGACAAAGTAACCTAAGAATAACACTACACACACACACACAAAAAAAAAGTAGTTATATAAGTGAAAGGGCACTTCTATGCTCCCTGGAACATTTTACAAACTGTCTGTGGAACATCTAGTATGATGCAAGCTTTTATTTAACACAGTGTTAACTGATGTGGAGTTACATCTTGTGTAATTCTCATGTCCCTAAAAGGCTAAAATGCCAGCATTTCAGCAGCATATAAGGCAAAAAGAGAAAAGCACGTGCAGATGAGCAACTGATGACAAATTGAGCAGTGTAAATTTTATATTTTTTTTACTGTATCCTAAAAAACTGAAAGTTCAGAGATACCATCTCTCCAGGAATAAATCTGTTTTTCTCCAGCTATTGGGAGAGCTTGTTTTCCTATGTCATTCTGTAACAGCAGTAAGTCACTGGGGCAGTAGGCTTCTGTGATTCCATAAAGGCGATGCACAGTGGTTAAGGCATAACATAAGCCATGTTGAATATGAGGAAAAGACCTTGAGCTCTAGTAGTGCATCTGGGATCAGTATCACAAGGAAGTTAGAGGCTGTGTTGGTGGATAAATGACTGTTTTCAGACAGGAACTAAAGGTCACAAATGCACCCATCAAACCTTCATTTGTTGTGAAGCATCCTTTTGCCCACTTGCTGGTAATGCAAAAGTACTGGCAATGTAAAAATGAGACAGTAGGCAGAGCATTCACATTCAAATACAGGGGCTAAGAAAGACAAATCCCAGATTTATGGGAAATATGAATGATGAGAATGAACATTTGATGTGACAATACAGGATTCAACTGTATGCTTCCACCTTGTCCCATGTACAATGCTCCTAGGTGTCCTAACTGTATTGCTACAATTTCTACTCAATGGGTAGACACGTTTTAAATTACTGTTCAGTATTTCCTCTGAGGATATGGGGAGTTTGAAGTCCATCAGCATACTACATAGAAAATGACTAGTTATTTTTGCCTGCGTCTACTACTTGACATGTAGCCAAATGAAATTTCATCTACTGTAATAATGATTGTCCCAGTGATTTACTTATCTTTACATGGACAATACAAGCTCCATGGCTTTCATCCACAAATTTTGAAAGTTTATGGTCCTTTTTTTTCAGGTCATTAATAAATTTAACATGTCAGTCTCAACTGCAAACCCTGGCATGCTCAATTATTATTTTTGCTTCGCTGCAAGACCGAGATATTCATAAAATCACAGAATGGTGTGGGTTGGAAGGAACCTTTAGGGATCATCTAGTCCACCCCCTTTGCAGAAGCAGCTTCACCTAGATCAGGNTCCAGTGTCCTGATCATCTTGGTGGCCCTGTGCTGGACTCTCTCCAGAAGTTTTCTGTCCCTCGAGCTGAGGAGCCCAGAACTGGACACAGGACTCCAGATGAGGCCTCACCAGGGCAGAATAGAGGGGCAGCAGAACCTCTCTTGACCTGCTGCCCACACTCTTCTTGATTCCCAAAAAAATATTTTCTTTAATATTGCATTTTGTGTTGAAACCACACATGTAACCTCCTGTTCTAAGTGCTATCATGTAAGTGTTAACTTTGTGTCAAAACAGTGAAGATTGTAGACAATGTGTGTAAATTCACATTATAGAGTCTCCTCAGTATTTGTTGAGGCTCTGTCTACAAGAGGTCATCTGAAGATATGTTCACAAAAACAATACCAACGGTCAAACTTGGAAATCATCCAAGAAAAAGAAAACCCTGATATACTGGGGTTTTATCTGGGAAGGGAGGATTAGCAGCAATTTTTCTACAGAAAATAAATGTACTGGGAGGTCTGCTGTAGCACTTCTGCATCAGAGCATCTTTATTGGCTGTGGTTAGAAGTAAGCGGTTTGCAATTGCTTTTGTGACATGAAAACACTAAACAACTCTTGGTGGCTGCTTAGTATTCCCTCTGAAAATTGTAAGGGAGACCTGGACTGACTGTCTGCTGGGGTCAGCCCATGCAAAGTCAGAATTATGGACTTTAGTTGGCCATGGAAGACACAGTTTTCCATACTGGCAGTCTCTTGGTTTTATACCACTGTGCAGTTAGTTGACAAAGTTACTTACACGGCTCTGAGCTTTAACTTCAAGCATTTCCTTTTGAAGCAACACAAAAGAAGACATCCAGAGTTTTTTCCCCTTTCTCTCCAAGAAGATTTTTAGGTCTTGACTAGCACATACAAACAAAAGATGATTAATGAGAATATTCATCCTCTGCTGCTTGTTTCATTTACTAAGCACTTGGGAATCAGAGAAAAAATGTAAACCAAAACCAATTCCTAATATTTCATGTGTAAGAGCTAAAAAAATTTCCTGTAGAATGCTCCAACAGTCCTATAAAAATGTTTTATCTACACAATAACAACAGCTCTTTGGGAAAGGGGTTTGCTGCCATGATGTCTGACTTCCCAAATCCTGCTTCAGAGTTCATGAATTATACCTGTGAGCCCTCAGTTGGAAATCAAAGACGTTGAGACAACTCATTACGTTACTAACACACCACTAGCAGGACATTGCCAAGGTGTTTCACAGAGCACTCTTGATCTGTTGGTGGCAGAGGTTAGCACATGCCAACAAACAGTACTTCACTTCTCCTTCTTAACATCACTAAGAAAGAAATTCTCGCTAGGAAACTCTTGATATCTTTTGCCATGAACCCACAAGTAAATGGTCAATTTTTCTAACTAAAAAATTAATTTCTTTCTCTTATACTCTGTCATTCGAAGCTGGCAATGCTGCCCCATGCACAGGAACTCTACTCACACAGAAGAGCAGCATCTAAGGTACAGTTTTGACTGATGGACAGTGTTAACTACTTCAACAATGGGTGGAAATTAAAACTTATTTACACTAAATACTACGTCATTCTGAAAGATGCAATCCTGTTTACTCTTACTGTGTTAGCAGCCAAGCTCCAACTGCCCCAGATGGAGCAGATTAGTTTTGATGCATTCCTCCTCTCTGAATGTCACTCATTGATCATTGCTCCACAGTACAAAAGCTTCACTCAACTATATCAATTGTCAAGAAATTATGGTATTTATTAAATCTCATTCTACATTTAAGTTTGGTGATAGCTTAAAGAGTAGGGTTATATATATTACAAGGTCAAAGAGAGTCATAAAACAATACAATAAAGGAGATTGTCTGTGCTCATCTTGAATCATGTGTCACTGGGGAAAAAAGTGTCCTCCAGAAGCGAAGAGAAAACCAAATGTATGGAAAGCAGAATTGGAAAGACCACCGCAAAACAAGCGGATTCCATTTTCCCTTTAGAGGCCTCCCATCTGGAACTGCAAGGGGAAGAAGCACAGTTCATATTGTTTGCGCCCATTGCTAGCAGTAGTCTGCCATCTGCTGATCTACGCAGCTGTGTTTATAACCTTCAAGGTAAAGCAGTCATCCATCTTTTCTCACAGCCTGCTCTTATTTCAGTGTACATGAGAATATGAAATGCAGCATCTACTCATCGATGCTACAGTCAAGCACAAGCCAAAGCCAAAACCACAGGATATCAAAGTGCAGCTGACCATTACATTGAGATGCTTGGATCTCTGTCAAAAAGCCATTCCCTAGACTTACAGCTTTGAACCATGACAAAAACAGAAAAGACAGAGTATCGTGAAGTAGCTTCCTGCAACCAACAGAAAGTGGTTCTTTGATACAGACAAGCAAACTGCTGCCTTTCCAAGCACTAAGCAGGCTGTGGAGGAGTTCCACACTCTAGCACAGTTAACTCCTTCTTCCAGTGCAGGCAGCCCCTGCATTTGTGATGTGCAATTATTTGCTTCCCTCTGCTCAGAGCTCACATTCTTCCAGCTTTTCCTTCTGTACATGAGCACTGACAGAGTGTGTGGCAACTCCATTCACTGCATGTGGCCAGCTGTACAATTCCATTATGTAAATGACAATACTGATAATTAAAAGTGTTTATCAAGTAACCACAGAGGAACAGGGCTCTCCTCCATGACCAAGTAGCACTTTTCATCATTGTGGAACTATATAATGTGCCTATCTGTTATCTTTGCTGCAATTGCCTTAGTTACCCAAGACAATGGCTTACAGTCGGTATTTTTCTTTCATAGGATGTCAATAAAATAAAGGGTCTGGCATTTGCAATTTAGCACTTAACATCTGGAAATTAGCTTTGAAAATCCAGCCGACTTCTCCTTCCTTTTCTAAAAATAAAATCACGTTTGAATGATGAGAGCTTCAGCTAGAAAAACTGAAGGTCATGCCTGTCCAGGTCATATGCAGAAAAGAAGTTTCTATGGGATCTATTGTAACATTGGTGTTTTCTCAGATCTCTTTCAAGAAAAAAGACAAAACTCCCCCCAAAAAGCATAATTTTTTATCATCCAACAGCAGTGTAAAGGTTAAAAGGAAGGGAGAATAGAATAGAGTCCTAAAACTCTGAAACTGTTTGACTTTCATACAGGAATATGCTATCACCAATTTTTCACACATCCCACGTGGTATAAATGGAATTCAAGGGCAAAATGATGTGGAATTCATCTGAAAGGAAAAATTGGAGAGAAAACCAAAGGAGATCAACTAGCAGAGAATTCCTGAGAGAGAGGAAACAGTTGGCAAGACTGGAAAAGTTGTATCTCATTTGTCCATACAGTTGTGAAGCCTGAGCAGGAACACCATCCATTCCATCAACCAAGTGACTTCATCTTACACTTCAGTAATCAGATACCTTAGGGAGGAGATGTTTTACTTTATCTATGAAGAAGTAATTCCTATTTCTTTGCTTAGCCTGAAGTTTCCAGCTGGCATTCAGCCAACTGTTTCCTGAGGAACCAAACTCTAACCTACCAAGGACTGTCAAGCGCACAAAAATGCTATCAGAGAGTAAAACCCAGGATTTGTGACTGGGACTGCATTTAGGCTGGCACCTCTGAAGTTCATCAAGATTATTTTCTCAAAAAAATGTCAAAACCAATTAACGATTTGTCAAAATTGAAACAATTTAGTAATGCTTTTGATGAACCTGGTAAGACTTTTCAAGAAAATGTTATAGTCAACACTATCTAGATATCCTGTCAGTTGCTTAGCACTTTAGAAACAACAAAGATCTAGAGCTGTTTTTTATAGTCATTAACTTATTTCACTCCTTTCTTGCTAGAAACATAAAATGCTATTTTCCTACATTCATTTTTAATTGTTGTAGGGGTTAAGAACAGTGACATCAGCAGCATAACAGCAAATAAATGGTAACCAGCCAGGAACAAATTTAAATTAGGAATAGTTTCTCTAACCATCAGACAGATTTCCAGTTCTGCAGTGATGACAAAATGGCACAATTGTTTGTTAGAAAAGAGTAGTAAATTTACTGAAGATACTGTATGGTCTTAAAATTAGGTGCCTGAACTTGATGACATGGGTTCGTATGACTAGAGCAAAAAACACCTGATGATTCTTCTTTATGGCCACAGTGTGGATCTGATATTTGATCTCAGGCAAGTCATTTAACTTTTGTACAGTTCTGCCTCTTGCAGAGCTTTACTGGATAATGCTATAAGCATGCTAGGACTCCTCAAGTATAAGCAGGGTAGAAGAAAACCAGATTTACCTACATGTATAAAGAATCTCGACTAGGGCCAACAGTTCTTAATTGCCGCCTGTTACCTTCTCCTGACCATTAGAAAACACAATTCTCAACAAAAGTTATTCAGAATTTATTGAACAATTTTTCTGGGGGGGAAGGAGAGAGACACAAACAGAGAGAGAAAGAGAGAAACGGTCATAGAAAATGTTACAGTCACTTGCAACTGTTAAAATGTGTCTTGCTGGCAGATTCATTTGGAGGAAAAATATAATCTCCAGTAAAAGTGATTTATCACAATGACACATCTCAACGTAGAGCTCAGCAAGAGACACTTAATACACACACAAAAATAAGAATGAGAGGCAGAACACAGAAAAGAATAAAAAACCTGCCCATCTGATACCTTCAGAAATGACAGTCCTCTTTCCCCTCCACTACCCAGAAAAAAGAAGGTAGCTTTCTCACCAAGCTCCTGATCCAGTCCTCTGTCAATGGCACCTCTGAATTATTTCATTGAAAAGGACTTATTTTATGTTTGTTTTTCATCCAGAGTAAGTTAGGAAAAAAATGCATCATATAAAAAAAAAAACCTCAAATATTCTAAAGATTCAGATTTCTAAGCAAATCAAAATGGAAATGTTTGGCTACCATTTTTTTCCTCCAGAAATTAATAGTCTTAAACCAAAACTGACTTTTTCTTTTAGTATTTTCATTTCACCAAAAAGCAATTTTCTCTGGAAAAAATATAAAAGGATAGAAAGCTTTTGATGAGATACTATAACACAAAAGAACTGAATTAGTAAGTCCTTACAAGCTTCCTGTTTAACACTGTATTTGTCATGATAGCAATAACACAATTTTGGTCTGTCTGTTCTAAAAACACAAGCTTCACTCTCCTGTGTAACAACCAATTTTCATGAGGTGTTAGCAGAGGAGGACCAGACACAGCTGAAGATGTCTGACAGCATGCAGAAGCCTGAGGCACACATACCCATAGCTCTGCACTCCTTTGCACTCTACCTTCTGGTCACACAAGCCTCATCATGCTGTTCCTGTATAAAGGCAGAGAGGGCAAGAAAGTACAAGAATTACTAAGTTTTCCTCTTCTGTGCACCTAACACTTGCACAGAAAGTACAGTCTTTCCTTATGACATTGTCCAGGCTCACAAAAGATAACATTCCTAGTTTAGAGGGTAGCACAGTTAGTGCAGGATATACCTCTTGATTCTGTGATCTGTTCAGTACACAGACAGGACTGTTGGAGTGCTAAAATGAACTAGAAGTGTGAGGCAAAAACACAGTCACAGCGCTTTTCCTCTCTGTGAATGAGTCCATTAAAGTGTTTTTCAATGCACAATGAAAACTGATCAGATGACAGCTCAGATTTAAGTCACCAGATACTGTCAAGGCTTCTTAAGAGGAAAAAAAACACACAAGTGAGCTTACAAACTCAGCATCTTGTCAGCAACAAGGTTCACTAGTATCCAACTATCTGCTAAAGAATGGCGCTATTCACTCACCTGCAGTATAATCCTTACAACAAGGCCAGTTATTCAGTCTTGTGTCCTAACCAAAATCCTACAAGGGAAGATAGTTTCATTTGGCATTGGTTGCTATGGGTATCAGAGCATCTTGATTTTAATTTAGCTCAGGTATAGTTTAAACAGTAGAAAGAAGGGTTGTTGTGGAATTTTAGAAAGCCTGAAGACAGAGTTCCCTTCATAGATCAAATTTACAGAAGTTATATTTAACAGCATTTCCTAAAAAAGAATTCCTCAATAGGCACAAACTTTGTTACTGGTTGCACTGGGATAAAATTACAGTAATTCCACTACCTTAAAAGTTCTTCTCAATTTAAATTAAAAGAAAAAAGACAGAGAATCTATCCTTTCCAGATTTTGTTCCAGACTTTCAGTTCTGTCAGAAAAAGGCTGGGAAAAGAATAAGCTATGCAATGAACACTGTCTGTGTACTCCTCCACAGAGTACCCTGGTATAAAACAACAGAACCAGCAATGAGCAATTGAAGAGCAGCAGAGTTTGTGGGAATCAGGAAAAATAAAGCACATGGATTAAACAAGGAAATCAGTGAATTGTCAGAAAAAGCTGATATTTGAATACTCCATAGTGAACAGATTTAATATAGTAATACAATTTATTTGAAGAAATAAATGTATGAGGGACCAATAATAATTAAAAAAAAAAAGATCATGCCTCCTATACAAATACCAAAATACCAAAATTGCCCAACAAACTCAAAAATAAACAAACTAACAAATCATTAAATAGCTCCCTGGCTGAACTTTGTCTGCCAAACCTCTGCCTAGAGAGGACTTTTATGTCCATGTAATGAACCCTCAGAATTATGGACTTACAAATGGAACAGCTGCTTAACCATAATGGTAATTACCCTGGTCAGATTGCAGAGCATCCCATCTTGAGGCTGTGGCTCAGAGCACCCAGCTCACGCAACACTCGACAACACAAAGATGGAATTGAATTAATGTCATTGCACAGAACTTGTAGCAGACTGACTTGTATTGTTTGTCACAAGACAGGTTGAGGAATAAGATGAAGCAGTGTTTGGTTGACTGTGTGGCAGGCCTGCCCCAGAAGGACTCAAGGCTGAGAGTACGCTTGACCATCATAAGGTGATGTGGGCTATCACAAGCAGCCCAAGTTACAAATCCTACAGCTTGTGGCAGCTTTTAGCCCACACTAAGAGTCAGGGAGAGCCAAGTTCTTCCCCCACTGTCCTCTGAAGCTCATACAAATATAGAATTGAGGAATCAT
Organism: Urocolius indicus; assembly: GCA_013401255.1. Classification (NCBI taxonomy): domain Eukaryota; kingdom Metazoa; phylum Chordata; class Aves; order Coliiformes; family Coliidae; genus Urocolius; species Urocolius indicus. The sequence goes on from WBNH01004368.1 coordinate 1,168,522, forward strand.
CTTAGGCTCCAAAAGCCGAGAAGTACTCCCTAACCCCTGCAGTATTAACACCAGAATGATCATGGCTTTGAGTAACCTCATCTAGCTGAAGATGTCCCTGCTTACTGCAGAGAGGCTGGAACTAGATCTTTAATGTCCCTTCCAACCTAAACTATTATATGATTCTGTGAAATTCTTCATATGTTCATATTATCCAACAGATGGAAACTGAGACTCCCTTTACCAAAGATACTGCCCTGAGTGGTGGAAGCCACCAAACTGAAATGGACAAGAGCTCTGGCTGACACAGAAACTATTGTTTTGATACATATACGCCTGAGCTAAAAATCATCAACTATTTATTCAGTTAACAAAAGGTACCACTTGCTAACAACACTTGCCCTGTAATTCCATTTCTGGCTCAGGGATCTGCAGTGTTAACTGCACATTGCCACCTATGAAATGCATCCACAGTGTGCAGAAATGTTTACATATAAACTGCTCATTCCCTTTAAAACAGTACTCTGACTGTAGAAGTTGCTACAACACTCGTATGCACAAGAAGATGCTTTTAAAAGTGTCATCTGTCAAATAGATTTTCTGACAGAAAGTGATTGCTGATCTGATATTAGATAATTTCTGTATGAATGGAGTTAAGCATGGCTTGTAAGAGACCAGGACAGCAGTATTTCAAAAAGCAAACAACAGATTAGAGGCAAGTGACAAGGCTGATCTCTGCAGTGGCAATTAACTGTCTTTCGCTCAGTCTATCCTACACACTTCTTAGAAGGGCCACGTTTTCCTCCTGCTGATGAAGGTTGATTAGCAGTCAGGTGGGGAGAGGCTCAGGGAATGGCACGACACATTAATTAAATCACTTCTACCAGCTAAGTGATGACACTTTGATTTATAGCAGAGCTCATTCAACTAGACACTGGCATTTCCTGGGCACCAAGATGAGGAAAAGCCAAGCTGAGAAGCAGGTGGAGAAGAGGGGATGTGCATATAAAGGAAAAGGAACAAACTGTGAAGTAAATACCTGCAGCTGATAGAGACTATTTTTGAAACAGAGTGCTTGCAGGAGCAATAGGAATGACCAAGAAACATGAGGTGAAAATTATTTACTTCACATTGGTTATACAGAGAGTACTTCATTTTGTCTGCATCTATAAGAAAAGCTGCTTTAGGATAGAGTCTTGTATAAATCTCTCACATTAAACATAACATGAATTATTTCATAAGGCACATTTCAACCTGACATACTCAGTTTGTGACTCAAGACGTGAGTCAGTGCTACCTTCAGGCACAGCAGCAGCAATCTCAGAAAGAGAAGGTAGAAATCTCCAGAAGGCAGAGCAGGACAGTGATCCAGGGACCAGTTTTAGATGCTATGCCTCAGCTCTCTCCCAACGCATCATCCGACAAGACTGATGTCTCCTAAACACTGTTTCAATTTCTCCCTCTGCCAAAGGGCAATAATGTTATTTCACCAACCTTTGTAAAGGGTTACCTTTATCCAACTTTATCTATTTCATTTAGGATTTTGACATTTGAAAAGGCTAACTTAAACAGTCTCCCTATGAGAAAGCTTTTCTTTTGGTGACAAGTCTACATATTCTTCCTTGTGAACTCTGCTGTTAAAAAGTCACAAACCTGCAAAAGGGAGAAAACACTTCTATGCTCTAAAATCCAAAATAGATCAAAGCACAATTATCATTAGAGTAATATTTCACTCCTTTGACTCAACCATGCTTTGGTGATTCTTGCTTTACTTTTTAATTTTGAAGCCTAAAGCAAGCAGTTAAGAATACTTAAGAGACTAAAATATTCCATTTACTGTACAGGCTAGTGGTATTTTTTATTAAAACATATTGTGATAATTTTGAACACAAAGAAGGTTTATTTGCTCACAACGTTGCATGGGGTGAGGGTTTGTGTTTTTTCTGATAAAAGCACTTTAAAATATATGCATAATTTAGCAAGAAGAATTTTGGACCGTTTAAACTACATGAGGCTCACTTTAGTTTCATACATAAAGAGGTAAACAACGAGGTCAATTCAGAAAAAGCATCCCTTTTTGTCAATATTACTATCCTTCCATTTAACCTGTGTTGCTACAGCAGACATTAGCCTCAGACAGGACTGAGGCCACCTCATGGTAGCTGCTTGTAAGAAGATTTAATAAAAAGAGAACAGTTTTTCTCTAACCTTTCCCTAAAAATAATAAATAAATAAACCCAAACCACAAACAAGCCACACTCTACACTCACAGTGACCAGTAGCAAAATAACTGCTCTTACTGTACAAATTGTCATCAGTAAAAGAGCCTCTTTGCTTGGCATATGAGGTGTCCTTGCCTCCCCAGCAGTAAGTTTGTTTTACCCCATTAACATTGCATGTCTAAACTATATTTCTTCTTTCAGCTCAAATCCATGGTGTATCTTCTGCCAAGAGTTTCCACCTCTCTCTATCAAAGCTTAATCTCATTTATAAATGCAACAACTGTTACATTTGATAATATCTTGAGCTTTAATAGCATACCCCTTAGGATCTCTAAGTGTTTTATAGCCAACTTACTGTGACTGACAGATACGAGAAATCCTTTCCAGAAGCAGCAGCAACAACACAGAAATTTGGGTCATGAAGAAACCCTGTAGCAAACCAGTACATAGACCAGTGTTTAATCAATATCATTTGTCCTTGTTAATGATGTATAATGTATTTGGATCCTTTTGTATCATCAGCTCTTAATAACAAAGACCTTAATACTGAATTTAGCAGGCAGCTATGTGGGGGTGGGGAAAAAAGCCAGCTTGCTTTTAAATAGATCCACATGCATCTCCTTTTCATCATTAGAATAAATTTCCAGAGAGGTGAGCAGAGGTTTAGCTGCATGACTCTCATTAATGTTAACTTTATTTCAGTAATGAGGTGAAAGTACAATCACTGGAGCTAATATAATCAGAGCGATTCAGAGTGATGAGACAAAAGTCTGCTGCCGTAAATAGTGCTGAAGAAGATGACATTGACAATATTGATAGGTAAGGAAAAATAGATGTCAATAGCAAAATGATTCAGTAAGGGTAAAGGCCTTGCCTTTAGGTATAATGACAAGTGACAGGAACTGTTGCACAGTTCATTCACAGATGTGAACGCATTGATGCTGGTCAGAGGACTATTTGGCAAGATACTGAGTGTGCCAATACTCAGCTTTGCTGGCTCCTAGCAAAAAGGGAGGAACCAAGGGGCTAACGGTTCTGTGCTCTTAACTCTCATTTGGGAAAGATAAGGAGGATTAACGTTGTAGCAAAAAAGGAATGTTGAGATAAAAGAAAATAGCAGGTATAGAAAATCAAAAGCTGTTGGTGACAGCCCCAGAAGACAAGACCAGTAATATATTGCACCAGAAAGACCTTATATAATGAAAAGTGTGAGAGCCATCATGCCATTGCACTCCATTACTTTAGCTAATAGAATGATCTGAAGAGAACAAGGCTGGGAAGAATTTTATAGTAATTAGCAAATACGTTAGTGCCCATTTTTCTTGTGCACAACACAAGAACAAAAGAAACTCAGATACAGTTATTAATGGAATCTGACAGGAAAGGAAAGAGCAAGACAATCAGTTGGGTATCTCTGCAGAAATGGAAATAATATTTTTTTTAATTACAGAATCAGTACAGGGTGTTATTTAGCTTTGCACTAAAGAAAATACACTGCAATACTCTACTAAATACACTGCACTTAATCCTCCATATCCAAGTACTACTACTAGAGAAGGAGCACAGAAAGCATAATGTATACATCTACTCCATATAATTCTTGCAATGTTCAGTACCTTCATGAGCAGCTCAGTATAACTTGATCCAGATACTATAAACATAGGGGTTTTTTTTAAATCATGTGGCACTGATCCAGTGCAAGTTGTTTGTACCGAATCCATGATTTTAACCTTATAGCTACAAATGAAGTGTATTTATAAAGACATGAACAAGATGTGCCCTTTTCACTTGTTCTCAGTATCTTATTGACCCTTTGAAGGCTGAAGCAGAATTGCTCTGAAATTGCTGATGCTCAGTAGCGAATCTAGGCAGTAAGCCCTCTCACTTTTTGGATTAAGACAAAGCATATTTGGTTTTGTCATCCTGGCTCACTGCATTGTCCTAGTCATTGTTATTGCAGATATCCAACCATAGCAAAAAGAGCTCTGATCAATATGTCTTTGCTGGGTAGACTTGAATTAACTACATCTCACTTTTCTTTGACAGCAACACAGATCACAGGCAGCTGCTTCTTCCACTGTGAGAAACACGAATTCTGGAAAGCATATTCATTATCTGGCTGTTAAAAGCAACGGAGCATGCAAGCTTCACCCTGCCTGGATTACCTGAGAAATCAACATCTCCGTTTGATTAAGTGGCTGCCAGCTAGTCACCTTCTCACTCTAACCTTGATGCAGCAGGACAGTGACAAGTGCATATAGTGTAACATCACACAATGTTTCACTGATGCTCACAAATAGATGCTTAATTTGTTTTAACAGCCTGCTCCTTTGCAGTATTTCCACTGCAAACTCTGGTTTTGAGGACTGAATAGATCATTTCTTTATATGGAACACACCTGAAAGCCAGCTAGCTGGCAGGAAGGCAGGGACAATCCTCATAAGGTCCAAAGCTCTCAATCTTCACCCAACCTACAGCACTTAATAAAATTCCAAAGGAATGCCACCTCCTCCACACCATTTTTGTAGCTGTGGGACTCAGAATCAGAAAAATTTGCTTTAGAAAAACTACAGCTCCTTAATAGATCTTCTGTAGCTCAGTATTACCTGTGTATCAAAAAAAAACCCGTGAATTAATTTCCATTTTATATACAGAAGCAACTATGTCCTTATAGGGTGAAGTTCGGTTTTTATTTCCCTCGTCTTGCAGAAATAACAGTAAGTCACCAACTCCCACAATGTTTTCATGGGTCTCATAATGGTTGTTGCTATTTTTTTTACAGTCACAGCTGCTGGAGTAAGGTTGCCACATAGAAACCTCAGTTTTTACACAAGAAAGAAAAATGAAACCTCTGCCTTTGTAGAGAGAAACTCAGAACTTTGAAACTTCATTAGTACATCTTCAAATGATAAACAAGCATAGTTGTCACTTATTTTTAAATTTATGATGGTGTTCCGAGTGGACCTGGCTTGTGATTGTTGAATACTTACAGTTAGAACTCTCAGCATTCAGCACTGCTGTCTGGGTTCTTTTATCACCAGTAAATCACCTCACTTCCTGCTGCAAAGCTCTTATAAATAGGAATATGCATGATACAGGTAGAATCTAGCTTGAATTTACAAACTCGTAGTTCAGGAAAAAAACATGTTGAACACTGAGAACTAGTCTTCATTGGTTTTAAATATATATAATTACTTTTCAACATAGGTCTGGCCTCCCATACAGTGAGATGAAGGTTCATGAGTACAACTCACCTGGGCTCATTTTGAAGTAATTAAATTTTGAGTAAATACTAAAACCTCAAAAGTTTAACTGATGCTGATGCTACTTTTAGCATTTAAATGAATTCTAAATACAAACTTTTTCACAATGAAAAACTGAGATCAGATAGCACACACACCTTTCTTTTTCATAAGCCATATTTATCCTGCAAGCAAGCCTTATCTGCTGTTGGCAGCAAGCTAGGATATCATAATTAAGACAAATGCATTCCTCTGCAGCCTTGAGGTTTTCAATAACTTTGAAATAGATTTAGAACTCATTTTGCTGAAAAAGTAAATGTATGGTTATCAAAGCAAAACTCATACATTTCAGATGCATTTGCCTAGCAGGGTCCAGGTCCAAGATCAGAGTTCTTAGAGTCACATGCAACATAAATGGGAAAATTACATACTCTGCTCCTAGCCCAGTCGACAGCACAGGTGCTGAGAAATACTAGTTTTCTCTCCTGACACTTTGGCTGGGTAGGCCCATCATCATGATGGTATGAAATTCTGCATAAATACCCAAAGCAAAGGTGGACTGAGACGCTAGACAGCTACCGCTAGCACCTGATTAAAGTGAGAGTGAAGAGAAACTGAGAAAGGGAGAAGAGAGAGGCATCTTATTACCTCAAAAGCAAGGAGTGCTACACTACCTCTCCCTATTTAAAAAAGCTACATTTCCTCTAGGACGGAGAATTCCCACTGTACTATTTCAACTATCAGTAACTACAGATGAGATAGATCCAAGGGGGGAGGAAGAAAAGACATAGAAGCCTGAGGAGGGGAAAGGAAATATAGATTAAAAAAAAAACTAGAGGAGGCAGTGAGCTGAGGGAAAAAAAAATTAAAGCAAGTTTTGGAGTGGTGAGAGGTTAAAAAGCAGAACCACAATGTTCTATGGTAGAAGCCTGGGAAAAAGAAGGAGAAAAACAAGGCTCTATGAGGGGCTGAAGGCTCCACCATCGCTCAGGGCATGGAGGTGGCTTGACCCCTGCCCCACACAGCAAGCAGCCACAGCCTCCGAACACCAGGCACGCAAGAGGCCAGCAGTGAGATTACGACTTAATTACATATTAAAATACAGCCCTGTTTGTGTTTCCTTTAACCAAAAACCAAACCAAAACAAGAACAAAAAACACCAACCACCACAAAGGTCCACAGCAGGCTCCTCCAGCTGTAGTCTGTCAGGGGAAGCTCCCGAGCAAGTGTAAACAAAATCACAGCCGAGGAAAAAAAGCGCTGCAGCATCAACGCACGTTAGAGAACAGCCGAGGTGCCTCGCCGTGAGATCTCCACTGCCCAGACGTGGCTTTACCTCGCTCCTCTCCATCAGAGCCAGTGGGCATCACTGCGGCACAACCGGGGAGAGGATGCTCCAGTCCAAAACCACGGTCTGAGTGCGGTCATGGAACTCTGCGAACGGGTGGAGATAGGTCAGGGAGAGCCACGACGCCTCGTCCTGTCCGACAGCCTCGTCTAGGGCTGCCTCATAAGGAGGCAGAAGGGGAAGGTGAGAAACTGCCTCAGGGGAAAAAGGCGAGAAACGGGGCCAAATGGGGAGGCAGCGCGGGCGCCTTTCGCCATGGCACCAGCCCTCCTCAGGCAGCCTCAGGCCTGGAGGAGCCCTGGCCTCGACGGCAGAGACATCCCTTCACACCTTCAGAGCTGAACTCAAGAGGGAGAAGCTTCTTTCCTAGCGTTGTCAGCGCACAGCTTCCCTGTGGTGTGAGGAGCGCCAGCAAGGCAGACCCGAGAGCCAGGCAAAGCTCTGACACTTCTCACCCTGCTGTGACAGGCAGAGGGCTGGGGTTCTTTTAATTATTTTAGTACAGCAGTTGTCAATCAGGTTGCCCTGGTACTAGGGATATTTTCCCACGTTAGTACCCACAGCTGCCCCACAGGTTGAAAACCCCAGACAGATTTCATTTTGTGGGTTTGAGCAGCCAGGCTGAAGGTGTAAGAGCAATTCTAGACAGACATTCCTGGAACAATATAATGACTTGTGTTCTGTACTTGTAGGTTTGCCTGGCTTTTGCCAAATGAAATTCAGCACTAAGGGCCATCTGCCAGCCTGGCTCTCTGAGGAGGGGACCAGCTTCTATACAAATGCTGTGGTAACCTCTGCTGGTTGATCCTCGCCGTTACACCACTTGAGACATACTACTAGAACCAGCAAAAAGACATCAGAAGAGGTATATTACTTTTTCTTACTCATTTTTGCATGCATTTGCTACTATAGATGATTGGGGTATTTAATGTGTATTTTTAAGGCATCAGCAATACAGATAAACTAGGACCCTCTTCATTTCTGTACAAACATGTTTATTTCCTCAGCATAACTTCTATTACTAAGCAGGTTTGTAACTGTAATTTGCAAGTGATCTACATTTTTCAGTTCGAAGATGTGGATACAGCATACTCAGGGTCCTCATACAAAGCTGAGGGATGCCTTCTTATGTATACCCATGCCAATAGCTTAGGATACCAATTTTTTGAGTGTTAAAAAAAACATGTCACAGCTGTGACATACCCAACATTTTTCCACTTCTTCAGATGGTGGTGTTTAATATCGCTGCAAGACAGGTATTATTCGTACATATATTAAGGCTCAAGTTGATGCCATGATCAAAAGCTGATGAAATACAAATGTAGAGTCGTCTTTTTGCTCTGAGAAACAGATATTGTGCAGGACAGGAACAGAGTGCAGGCAACTAACATGATTCCCATTCGCCCCGACTCCTATTAGTGGGCCTTACTCTAGGTGCATGCAGAGGGACAGAAAACAAACAGGATGAATGAGACATATTTTATTGGAAGCTTCCATTAAACTGGCAAAAAATCAGGTGCTAGTCCTCATTTTCAACTATTAACACTGGAAACAGAATAATGGTCATTTATGGAAACATAACTCTTGCCATCTATTTGCAACTCTTGACTTGTGGTCTTCTATCTTAATTGAAATACATACTAGAAAAGCTTCTACAGAACAAGCTGTTCAGTAACAATTAATTTCTTAATTTTCTCTACTCTGCAACTTTGGGTTATTTAACCGTAAGCAAAACAGCAGACCCCAGCAATAAACATGCTTCAGTCTAAAGGCATCCTGAGAATGATGATCCATGATTTCTAAGAAGAATCTGTGGCTCTATGACTGCCCTGAAAATGGAAAATATCATGTAGATGTACATTGCTACAAGTGAGATTTTATTTGACCAAAACTATTAGATAGAACTGCCTGTTTAGACACTGATGAAAAAATGAAGCAGCAAGTACTTTCCCATCATTCCCTGCAGATTTAGAAGCTGGCACTTTCCCCCTTCTGCATATAGCTAGTTGTTTGCCTGGGGTTGTAAAGAAACGCAGAGGCCTGTTATTAAAGCACCAATAATTTGCTGAACTCCATCTTTTGTGGAACTTGCTGAGTCAGAAAATTCTTTTTAACCTCTTCCTCCACCTTTCCTTGACTAAAATAACTGAAGAACAAATATCACATTATGGTGCTACATAAAAGGATCTAGTGTGTTAGTAGTTTAAGCAACTAGCACAAAACAGAACAAATCCTAAAGCTCAAGCTTGTCAGCTAAATGACCAGGCAAGTAAAAAAAAAACAAACATTTGCTTTTTAAAAGCACATAATGAAAAAAAAGGCTCATGTTTATGATTTGCTGTGCTTAGCGGTTGATACTCAGAAATTGATTCCTTATCCGTTGTTGGAAAGTTCTCCAAGTGATTAGAGCCTGAACACATACAGGAGGTAAAGTATTGCCACTGCAATGAGTGAGATTCAGAGAATGCAGAAACTGTGATCCCAACTCATCAACTGTTTAGTGCTGGCCTCAAGCCAGAAGTCTGCTTTTGCCTTTTCAGAAATCTAGCCTGTGACAGTGAGAATTGTTACCCAATTTGCCATGTACCAACCTAATGGAGCAGTACAGAGGGTTCTTTCAAGGCCGGTGGCTCCAGTTTAAATTCAGCAAAAATGGCAGTTTCTGCTTTGTCCTGCCATATTACTTTTTCAACCTGGTACAGGTATATACCATACCTGTTCCTCATTACATGTGAGCTGCTACCATTTCTCACCAACATTAATATTCATATAAACTACAGAAATCAAGGAGTACACATCCCATTCAGTTATCCTTAGCATGGATCTCGGTGCAAATAAGCAGAGCTAGTTGCTCCATTAAGTACTCACATTAAATCTGCTGCCAAACACAAGTCAACAACCCCAGTTTCATACTAGAAACAGAAAGGACATGTCAGCCAGCGAGTGACAACCACAGAATCACCAGACCTTTTTGCAAGACAGATGGACATCACTTAAACCACACAGACATGTTACCAGGGAGCACATTTGACATTTCTCACTGTATCTTCACAACATGAAGCAACCATTTGCATTCCTTTCCTTGCTGAATCTATTTTTGCCGTATCTTTCTCTGCACCACCGAGAGAAGCGTGTCCTTTTTGTAGATTCAAATGAATTTCCTGTTTGCCTCTGCTTGCTTGCCTTTATTACACATATTGAAGTCACTGTCCCCTTCTGCTCCACTGCATTCTTCAAACTTACAGTTTGGTACAGTTGCCTTGTAGTTCAAGGAAAGACATTGAGAACAGGCAGTAATTTGGAACACAGGTATGTTTTTAATGATTTAACATGTAACCTAGACACTAGTCGAAGAGCTCAACATCAGGGAGGGAAGATGATGTTTCTGTTACATTGAGTAGACAATGGTCACAGCACACTTCTGATCACATCCTAGGATGTGTTTTTCTAGGAGGCAAAAGGGGTCAAGAATTCCCACTTAGGTCCAAGTTAGCCTGATTTTTATGATTTCTTACAATTCCTGCTTCAATTGGTGGTATGAGTTGCTAATAAATTAATACCGAGTTGGAAAAGAAAACAAGAGCAAGCCATTTGTATCTTCATCTCATCAGTCATGGTGAAAAAAATATGACTTGCTGGAATACATCTCAGCAGGACTGATATAACAGACCAACCCGATGGCCTTCCCTGAGGAAAACAGTTATGAAGTGCTAGAACAGGGGTGAAGACTCCGTTTAACGCTGAAAAGAGAAGTAACCTCTGCTACCCTCTGAAGACAGCATTTCACACTGCATCTTCACACCGTGTCCTGTCAGCAAGTTGCCATAGGATGGCAGCAAAGGGGAGACAAATTTTCAGCTGGATAAACTGCTAATGCTAAAGCTTTTAAGCTTCTGGAAAAACAAGATTTTCAGGAGAATCTGCTGACAGAACCATTACCTCTCTTGATGACTTCTGGGAAAGAACAATGAAAATAATGCAAGTGGATTTTATCAGATGGTGGGTAATACTACTTCTTGTTTATATTATCTGCAATTGCAATAGCATTCTACAGATGCCAGGATACTCCACCACTATGCTTGTTGGTTTTTTTTTATTGAAGGCTCTGTATATTGTTCTATTTCAGTCATGGAATAGGAAGTATCTGTTTAAACAAGCGTACACAAAGTCGAAATCATGGAGGAGATGGATGGGGTAAAAACAAGAGAAATGAGGCTCTGTATATCAAAAAGAACAGCCTAATTTTGTCTAGCAGTTGGACTTTGCCCAGTGGCTTGCAGGAGGAGCACAAATTTAGTTAGCATTTTACAGGTTCTCTACCCATCTTTTCTGTGTTGTGGCCTTAAGATAGAGACAGTTTAAACTGCAACTTTAGAGAGCCAGGATAAATTGTGGGAGGACAAACCCTGTTCTACAATTATAATAAGACTGAAATTCCAGAGTAGGAAGTATGTCAAACAGCAAATCAAAAACACCATCAGTGTTTAACTGCATTCATGCAACAGTTGTCCCCAGAGGAAGGCTTGTGGCATGTTCTGATATTGCAATTACTTAATGCACAAGGACATCATTAAACTGAAATCCTAGAACAACTCCATCCATTTGCCTCCTGCACAACCAGGATTGAAGTATATTGGAATTACCAAGGCCTGAATGCATTCAAGCAAACAAATCTTCAGTCTTCCCTGTTACAAAATGGACTAACAGAGAGCTGTTTACAAGAGTAAGACTCCTCTTCGAGGAAAGTGTTGCACAGAGTGACAAGGAAAGTGTTTACAGACAATCCTAGGCAGATCTCTGCTCTTCTCATGCTATGGGACTTTGACAGAATAACAACTCCATTGGAGTTCTGAATGCTTTAAACTCACTAAGAGGAACATAAGCACTACAGCAACAAATCCCAACACAATTCTTTTAGACTAAGGAAGGAAAAAAAAAGCAACCAATTTTAGTCAGGATCTAAAATATCCTTTCTACTTGACATAACAAAACAGTGACTGAAAGGTATGAACAACTAGCTATGCAAAGCATCAGTATTATCAGCTAGAAATCCATATAAAATTAATAAATAATTCATAATTACATATGTAGTGTACACCATGCATGTCAAGAAATGCTCTAGAGAGAGAAGCACAACAGGCATGCTCTACTCTCTAAAAGCAAGAATCCTCCAATTATTACTGTCACTCTGGAAACTCTCTGGACTGCAGAGGCACTGTTTAACCTCTACATCAGCTGTAAAGCTAGAGCAGGAATTTTTCCTATGATGTTTTATAGACTAGATCAACTCCATGCATGCTAAAATTTAGAGGAAGTATTCAAACAATGTACAAGTACTGTAACACAGTACTAGTACTCTCAAGCAAGTGCAGAACCAACTGAAGAAAGCAAGGCTCAGTCCTGAATAACTGAAGTCCCTCACCCACACTGTACAACTCAGGGTTTGTCCCCAGAAACAACATAAGCCTGAGAGTCTTGTAAAACAACAGCTGTCGACTTCCTCTTTTGGATTCTAGTCTCCATTTCCTTCCCTTTGTTGCTTAGATCATGCAGCTTTCAAACAGGCAGAAGCTCTGGGGGATATTCACCGTAGCAGTATTTTGCAACTGGATCTCTATAGGTGTTTTCATGTTGTACACTCTGTCAGAAAGAGAAGGAGAAGCCTTAACTATACATACATATTGAAACAATACTTCCCCTTCACTGAGGGACAAAACCTAGAGCATTTATAAGTATACAAAAAGTTCCCCAAATCTTCTACATGTTAGAGTATCATCTGGAGACTCCCAAAATAACAGACACTTGCTCTATACAGCCCTTAAACCTTGAACTGTACCCAGAATCTCCTCTTCAGGAGACTGCTCACACGAGTGGGAACAGATTCAATATTCAAAGCAAAAAAAATCACACTGCCTAGGAGTATCATTAAATGTCCTAAGCAAGGCACTATGAAGTTCCTCCTTGACATGTGTGCCTTATTCTTGATAAACCTAGGGTTCAGATACTGTCAGTAAAACAACTTTGGAGATGCTTGGACCCATGTCCATTGTCTGCAATCCATCCCTATTTCTACATCAAATGCAGGACATCTCCAAGCAACACTTTCCAGGAGACCTGATGCTTGCTTAGACCAAAACTTCTGATAAAATCAGGTAAGTTACATGAAGTTCACCTGTGTTACCAAAAAGCAAACAAATTACAACATACTTCTGGAGTTACCATGCAAATGACTGTCAGCATATGGCAAGCCTAAAAATGTACCAACAATGGTACTGGGAACAACCCTCACTGTTCTCATCACAATCACAGAATCTCAAGGGTTTGAAGGGACCTCAAAAGATCATCCAGTGCAACCACCTACCAGAGCAGGACCACCTAGAGTAGGTAACACAGGAACTCATCCAGATGGGTTTGGAATGCTTCCAGAGAAGGAGACTCCACAGCCCATCTGGGCAGCCCCTTCCAGTGTCTTTCCCAGAACTCATCTGATATCTTCACTACTCATTGAACTCAGCTATTTTATTTTTAGTGAGGTACCTCTTTTCTAAAGACAGTGTACAACCCATCCCACTCTAAATATGAACTTTGCCTTTAATTTACTGCTGATGTTATTATTTCACCTTACAAATCAGACTATTACCCTCAGGTTAGCTCTCAGCCATCGCTTCAGCATTGAAGAAAAAGCCTGTGTGATTACATGCACAATAGACCAGACATTCATAGGGTCAAGACTCATCTTCCAAGGAAACTTTTTAAGTATTTTTCCATTTTTGAGCCCTGGATATGTACTCGTATCTTACCTGTGATGAAGTCCTACATTTTGCCAGACACAACTCAAAGTGATCTTCCACTGCCATGAAGAGGTTTTGGAAAGCAATAGCTGCCCGGTTCAAGAAACGTTCCAGAAGATGTTGCTAAATTAGTTAGCAAAAAAGAAGACAAAACAAAACACAAACACAATAATTCAACAGAGACTAATCAAAGTCCACCTTAACCTACACAGCTCAATTATTAGATGAATAACAAGCAATTCGAGTTACAAGTTCTAGCAGGCACCAAAAAGTTAACACATCACAGAACCCCAGCAGTAGGAAGAGAACCTGACAGAATATAGTCAAGTGCTAATTGCAAAACCGATATTGGCTGAATAGCTTTTCTGCAATCATTTCCCTTCAGCAAATGGAAGTCCCCTGAAGCTGAAACACTTTGCAAGGCCTCCAGTATTTCCTCTCAAAGGTGGGAAGGGTTATTTCTTTTTTTTAAAGCTTTATTTACAGCTTGCCATATGGTCCTTGCAGGCTTTCCTCATCCTTCCAAGGAAAGGAACTGTCTTCTCTAAGGAGAAAGCTCCACATAAACAAGCCCTTTTAGCCAGAAACTTGAGTAGCTGAGAACACCTGAAAAGCAGGAGAAAGTCAATGCACCTTGCTGGGCTGCAGGCAGCAGGAAACACAGTACTCATACACACTGCAGCAGCCATTGGGAAGGCAGCTCTCACAGCTGTACAGCTTTGTACTGGGCACATTGACGTTACAACAGCCATTTATCAGTAGGTCCTTCCTCTCACAGATGTAGCCTGAAAAACAAACACAGTGGTAACAACTGGCAAGACATACTCATTTTTATGTTCTATAGAACACTGTAGTGAGAATCAGGTTACTTAAGAACAGGTTTATTTATCATTTAGTAGATAACGATTCCCCCTCAATTTTACTGCTGTCCTAACTAGCAGTTCTTTGAAATAACACTTGGACATAAGCTGAGTTTCACAACACTCTGGCATGATCTGCACAACACTTAGGTACCTACTCCCACAAGCTGTAAATACTGTATAAGCATTTAAACACCAAATATTTAAGTTCAGGTTTCTTTTTGGCTTAAGTCATTGTTGTGATTGGAAGAGACAGAGGGATTGGTCATGACTGTACTGAAAAAAAATAAGACATATGTTGTGTCAACTGGTTTATGTCTGGATAACTCTCTTTACCAATGAAGATGGTATGAAGAGATTCAGACTTATCCATGCAAGACAGATCTAATATTCATTGTCAAGTGGGATCTTTAGTAGCATAGAACCACAGCATATGTCTTTAAGGAAACTGTACTACCACAGTGTTAGACTGTGAAAGAGATCTGCGATTTTAAGACTGCAGTGAATCAGCAGTAAGCATAATTCAGGCAGTGCCAAGTTTAACATTGATGCAAATCAGAGAAGATGTGGTTTTGCTAGAGCCTTGATTTCTGGTCAAGAAAGGTCCAATGCCTGAGCAACAAGCAGACTGGGGAAGCATATGTGCAGGGCAGGAAAGGCTCTGTACACTTAACACAATTTGAGAACCTGCAAGAAACATCCTTGGGTTTACCAGGGTCAGATGAGCTTGTTAACTGTGACTGAGTTACTAATTACATCAGTCCTGAGCTGCCTCAATACAAGGCCAACCAGGTTTCTCCATTTCCTCTCACTAACACACTCAACAGTAAGAATATACTGCAGTGAGATACAAATAGCTGTGCAAGCAACTACTTGCTCAGTTGAGCAAGGCTCAACGTTTGAGCTTGGCGCAAAGGTAACTGCAGCTCTTCAAATCTAAGGTGGTCCTAGCAACAGCACAGCAGCATGCCTGAGCTGAGCCCAGCTGGATCCAAGCCTGCTGTGCACAGCCATGGCAATATAACTCCAATCTGAGGATAAGACTCAGCTGAGGTTGCACAGTAAGAACACCTTCACAAGGAGCACTTGTTACTTAGAAGTGCCACCAACAAAGAGACAGGCAAAAGCAGCTTCAACACTGCAAGATGCAGAAGAAATTCTTAGTATCAAGTATACCCAGTTCATCTGTAATGAGGAGCTTCCCCTGCACAGAATTCCTGCACTGGTTACTCAGCTGACTGCTGTTTCCCGAACTGAACTTCACCTTCCACACGATCGGCTGCTCGTGCTCTTGCACTTGGAGGAGATTCCGATCTCTCACTGTCCTCTCTTCCTGCAAGGAAAGACAGCAGCACAACCAAATATCCTTCTGCTATTCCAACCCACGTGCTTTGCCCATCATCAAACATCCAGGACATGTAAACTCTGCAGCACAGGAAACTCCAGTTTCGATGTGAGCAACATACTGCTTGCAGTAGTTCACTTTTTATTACGCCCAGCACAAAAGCGACACAACACAGTAAAAGGAGGATACACAAGTTGACCAAAGGATCGGCTAACACAGCCAAACTCAAGCTACTACAGCCACAAAACTAGCACACAGTGTGTTAAATAACCACAGGGACACACGTTTCTCTTTTGCAAGATCTCTGCTAGTGGAATTATAGTTCATAGGAGATACTGCAACAGAATAATCCCGTCCCTTTGAGGGTTTTGGGTTGTTTTTGAGACTTGATTCAAAACACAATTGCTGTCACATTGGCACACATTAACTCTTGTCTTTTATTTAATAATTGTGATGTAATTCTTACGGCGACCCATCCCAGGAGTTCAGGGACAGCACCTGAAGAATAAGAGCTAGCCTGGGATAAGGGATGTTTTAACCCATCCCGCAGCGTGCCGGGACCACGACCGCCCCTCCCGCCAGCGGGATGGAGGCTCCGGGGAGAGCACTGACCTGCTTGAAGGTGCTGGAGAGAAAGTAGACGAGGGAGAGCCCGAAGACGACGCCGAGCACCCAGCGCTTCCTCAGCAGCCGCCGCCACAGCAGCGCTCCCCAGGGCACCATAGCGGCGCGGCGAGCCGGGCCCTCAGCCTCCCGCCGCCGCGCTCGCCCGCCGCTGGGACGGAGAGGAACAGCGGGGGCTGCGCTGATCCGGGACCGGCATCACCAGCGGCGGCCACGCGAGGCGCAGGCAGCGGGCTGCCGCCGGACCCTGCCCCCCGCCCTCCCCTCCCGGCAGCGCCGCACAAGCGCGGCACAAGCGCTTCCGCCGGCGGCGGGGCGGGGGCAGCGGGAGGCGCGGATGTGCGTGAGCACAGTGGCTGCAGCGGGCGGGGCTGGCAGCGGCAGCGGGGCCGGGAGAGGAGCCCGCACGGGTAGGTACCGTGGGCTGCTGCCGTGCCGAGGCTGCTGCTGCCGTGCCGAGGCTGCTGCTGCCGTGCCGAGGCTGCTGCTGCCGTGCCGAGGCTGCTGCTGCCGTGCCGAGGCTGCTGCTGCCGTGCCGAGGCTGCTGCTGCCGAGCCCTGGCTGCTGCTGCCGAGCCCTGGCTGCTGCTGCCGAGCCCTGGCTGCTGCTGCCGAGCCCTGGCTGCAGCATTCAGGTGCATGCTCCAGCGGGAATCTTCTCCCACCTAACTGGGGAAAAAAGCCTCGCCCGTGTCCCCCTGTGTATTCCCGTATATATGGATGTATGTACTGTGTATGTAGATGTGTGTCTGTGATAGGTGCGCGTACACAGAAATACATCTGTGTGTATTTATTTATTGCACGCAAGTGTGTGTGTATATACACACCCAGCAGGTGCCTCAGGCAGTGAGCAGGGCTATAGGTGCCAAACGCAGAGGAAAACTGCGTTTGTTGGATCACGCACCTGTGCAGGGGTTGAAGCATCAAGGGTTCCTGCTCCTCTTTGTCTTTCACAAGGAGATGGAGTGATGAAACTCACTGTGCTATGGTGGCAATGACTGTGCATGTGCTTCTTACAGATGCGCCTGTTTGAGCACTGTGATGCAGGCGTCTTCCATTCATCCAGTGTGAAGGACCTGGGATGAGTTCGAAAACTGGACCATCCTGGGTTATCTGAAGGACTCCATGTATGAGATGTCTGCACCATCTTGAGCTTCCCTCTTTCCCACTGTGGCACCTCGCAGCTCCAACTAAACCTGTTCTTCAGGTACTGTCAAAAAACATACACATGTTGCAGATGAAAAAGCCTAATCCAGAAAGGGCAGGACCAATCGATACGGAAGCTGAATGTCTTTTGAAACAAAGTCCCTTTAAATTCTATGTGATCTTGAATCTGTAGGACTCAGGGCAGAACAGGTGATTACATCTCTTGAAGTCCTGTGTCTTCAGTGCTTAGCATTCACGTCACTGTCCCCTTCATGGCTAATGCCAAAAGAAAATGTGTCTACCTATAGAGCCACATGTCATTTAAGAACAGGATTTCACCCCATGCTACAATCAAATAGACTTCTAGTGGCCTAGAAGTCAGTGAAGCATTTTCCAAGTTTCAGAGTTATCTCCACACTGACTATAGTTCTCAGCTTGTAGCATGGGAAACAGTGACCACAAAGTTGTTCACAGGTAGGACAGTGCTACCTGAATGGGCCAGCCTGTCTTAGCCTTTTCATCGTATCTTAATTAGAGTTTTAGTTAGAATGTAATATTATCTATTAATTCGACAGAGATTCAGTCAGATTGGGATTAAATAACATTATTGCACAAAAGACATAAAAGATTCCTGGAATACTAAGTGTTACCACAAATGCAGCTTTAAAAAAATCTGGAAAAAAACCCAATTTCATATATATTTTTTGCTGTGTGAAACTTACAAATCCTTATAAAACAAGTTTTAAATCTGAAAACACAACACATATTGAGATAATAACTAGGGGTTAAAAAGCTACTGTGAATTTCAAGATCAAAATCTGTAGCTAAGACTGGGTTGTTAACTTGGGGCATCAGAAAACTTTGGGTAGAATTAAATTTCTGGTATTCACGATGGCTTCCTGCATCCTCTCTGTAAACTCTGTTAACCAAGAGTCTTCATAGAATCATAGAATCACGGAATGGTGGGGGTGGGAAGGGATCTTTAGAGGTCATCCAGACCAACCCCTCTGCCAAAGCAGCTCCCACCTAGATCAGGTCCCACAGGAACGTGTTTTGAAACCTTCCAAGAAGGAGCCTCCACACCCTCCCTGGGCAGCCTGGGCCAGGGCTCCCTCACCCTTACAGTCAAATAGTTTTTCCTTACGTTTCAATGGAACTTTTTGTGTTCCAGTTTCATCCCATTACCCCTTGTCCTCTTGCTAGATACCATAAAAAAAAAAAGTGCTGCCCCAACCTCCTGACACCCACTATTTATATACTTGTCAATATTAATGAGATCCCCCCTCAGTCTCCCCTCCTCCAGATTAAACAGCCCCAGGTCCCACAGCCTTTCCTCATAAGGAAGATGCTCCAGTCCCCTCAGCATCTTGGTAGCCGGGCACGGGCCTCTCTCCAGAAGCTCCCTGTCCCTCTGGAGCTGGGGAGCCCAGAAGTGGACACGGGACTCCAGATGAGGCCTCAGCAGAGCAGAGCAGAGCAGAGGAGGATGAGAACCTCCCTCGATCTGCTGTCTGCACTCTTGCTGCCCTTAGAACGCCACTGGCCTTCTTGGCCTCAAGGACATGTTTCTGTTTGTTTTTTTATTTTTAAATGTTAACTTTTTTTTTCCCCATCTTGTTAAAAACTAAATAGTTACCTGTGTGATTTAACTGAAACATCCTTTCTTCTTGCACAGTTTTGTAATTTATTTTCAGGACTGCAGAGTACACACGTTTTTACTGCAGGTGTACACGATAAACATAGTCCATTCTGCACTGTGAACAGCATGATTTCGGCTTTATTAAGGGAGAAAATTTGAATGTAATGCAATTTTGCAATGGGTAGTGGGTCACTGAGAATAAAGAATATGAATGAAAAGGTGAAAATATAGGAGAAAAAAATATTCTAGATTTTCTGCTTCTCAGCTTCTATACTGCTGCCTACAGCTAGGAAATGCTTTCAGAGACACTGTGCCTTTACAGAATACAAATATAGGGCTACACATTTATTTTCATATGTTTGTGCAGTATGAAATGTTATAAATAATGTTACAACTTCTGATATTCAAAAATATGTAGAGCCTTTTACATTTTATTCAGTAGCTGTCGTACTCTAGGGCTGAGTAGGATCGGACTTCAATATTTAAAGGATTCCTCTCTAAATCTTCTGTGAAATGCCTGCAGGAAGTTGGACAAGTTGCTTGCAAAAAGAGCCCATTCCTTAGGCTTTGTATAACTAATATAACATTAAGCATTGTAAGAGTATTTTCCAGGTCCTCTGTGTTTTCCCTTGATGACGAGTGTGTTTTTCTGTGCTCTTAAATTTATTTCTAAAGGGTGTAATGTGTTTGAGGTTGTTCCTTAAAATTAGACTCTTGAACATAAAGATTTAAATAACTAAATTAAGACCTTCTCTCCTGAAGTGAACACAATTTCAATGCCTTTTCATTTCCCACTCCAGACCTGATGTATGAATGAGTGGAGCTGGAACATGGGATCTTTTGCATATGTGCATGTTGTTTATGATCGTTGTGCTTATTTAAAAGACTATTGTCATGAGCTGATTGTGTTTTTTCATTAAAAATGTTCATACATTTTCTTTTTCCCTCCCTTTCAGTTCTGCTTAACAAAGCAAGTTTCTTCAGAAGAGAAAGAAGTGGTTTCATTTCCAGAGAGCGTATGTCGATTCACGTGTCACACCAAGAGCTCTGCTCATTGTCCTCACGTTCTTCCTCAGAACATATCATCTCTCAGCTGCACATTCCCTGTGACTGCCACATACTGCAAAAGGGCATCTGACTAGTCCCTGTCCTGCTTGAAGGCCTGTGCTTGTGTGCTTCCATTTGCCAGTTGAAAACTGTTTCTTCGCAAGTGTACTAAGAAACAAATGCAAGCTTTAGATGCTCTTTCAGAGAGGCAAATGATTTATGCCAGCCATGTCACTAGCTGAATGGGTCTCACAACCCTCTGACTCTGTGGGCCTTTGTTAGTCACACTGGGCTTTGTTGGCCTGCAACGTTAATGTTGAGCGTGTTGTGTTTTAAGGTGTTGAGGAAAATGCAGAGACGGCATAGCAGCAACACCGACAGTGTTCCTCCTGAAAGGTAAAGCTTTTTCCTTCTTTTTTCCTCCCTTTTCCTCTCCAGAGGGGAATGTTCTGATTTAAGTGTATGGTGTGTTTTAGAAGATGAAAGTGCAAAATTGAGAAAGACAAATCCTTCCTGTCTGTGTAGCGTGTCCAGGCTTTCTGCTCAAGTTTAGAGAGTTTAGAGACAAATTAACTTTTCTCCCTCGTGTCAGTTATTGTCAGCTACCAGCCACGGTGTTTCAGGTTTCGTGGTCCAGCGTGGGCACATACAGAGACCGTTGGCTTAGCATGGGACAGACATTTTGGAGCACCAGAAGAGCAATTCATAGCACAGTCCTGTGAGATCCTGAGCACTATCAATCTGAAAGGATCAATCTGTATGAACAGAGGCCATTTATACTTCTGTTATTAAGGTGTTTTAAAAATCTGCTAATCTGAAACTCCCAAGTACTATGACTCAGTATCTTATAAAGATTTGGGGCAGTCCAGTACATCATCCCAGAATCTGTCTCTGGCTTCATGTATACGAATATTTAGAGGCAGAATACGTCTCTCTAATTCACTTCTGTAATTACAATATCAGTGAGGGAGGCTTGCCACTGATGTTACTCTGGTACTAAATATTCTCTTATGCTTTCCCAGAGTAAGAGCTTGACTGTTGGTTGATTGATTTGTTTTGTTTTTCTCTAAAGAAGAGACTGATCTAATTACTCTTAATACAAAGGTGGAACCAATAAATTTCCTTGCTCTAGCTGAGCTGAAATTGTAAGTTAAAAGATCATTACCAAGTATTTTGTAGTGGTTTTGCAGGTAGAGGTGAAACTTGATGTCATGACTGCTTTTAGCGTGATACTATTCTTAATTTCAGGGGAAAATCTTCAATTTTTTTCTGCACGATGCTGTCCAAGCCTCAGTGCAGTCTTTGGGGTTTATATCAGCAGGCAAGACAGGGGCTTAAGAGACACAGAAAACGTTGCACGGGCCCTCTCATCTGCAATGCAGGACTGTCTGAGTCTATACAAACTTGTAAGGCTCTTCAGGAGCTGTTTGAGTGGTTAAAATATGTTCAGGATAGGTGTCTATTATTGAGTGCACAAGATAAGCAAAGTGATGTCGATTATTTTTTATCAATGCTTCTGTTTTCTAACAGGGTAAACACATACTGTCAGTGACATAAGCTGAAAGTTTCTAACTAGAATTAAATGCTGTTGCCACTGGGCTTCACTTCTGCTAACTTCAGCAGACTCACAATTTCATCTTTGCTTTTTTGCTTTTAAATGTGTCCCTGATTAATTCCTTCCTGCTTTAAGCATAGCCACATATCCTGGTAGTATTGTTCCAAACAATAGTTGTGTCTTCATCTGTAACACTGGGTTCCACCCCATTTATTTATCTTCCCAGACATAAGTATGTCACCTTATGACCCTGCCTTGTGTATACATCCCTGAATTGTAATGTTAGATGTAAAATCCCAAGGTCTAGTCAATTAACATTTTTGAACCACAAAGTGGTGTTCAGTGTCTTTTTGACTTGATTCCTTACTGGAGCCTGTGGAGAGACATTGGGAATGGTGTGTAGCTATAAAAAGCCTTATTAGGAGTTTACTTAGAGAGAAGGTATGCCCAGAGTTTTTCTTTAAATATTAAAATCATTATTGATGTTGAATTTGGTATTGGATGTGTTATTCCTTGAGTTACTCCAAAAGTAAAGGGAGTGTTTGTGAACTGTTCCTTAGGTGAAGGAACTGGTGCATTTTGATCAGTTCTTTAGAAATACTGTGATCTTCCCTTAGGAAATCTGGTATTGGCTCTAGTTTTACAACTAACTTCCCAACAGCAAATAGGCCTAAATATTCTGATAGTGTGTGAAGAACTCTTAATGGCTACAGTCAGGATTAGGCTAAAAGACTGAGAAGTTATGTTGCACTCATTTTTGCTTAATCACTTAATCTCTGACTTCTCTCCGCTGTAGAAACCGGAGCCAAACAGTCAGTTCTGAAACCAGCGTGGATGAAAGCGGAGTGTTTGAAAGTCTGAAGGCTGAAGCTTCCTCACCACAACAATTGTTCTCAGGCCTGGCAGGCATCCCATCAGGCACCATCACAGCCACACCATTCCAGTCAGGTTTGGTTCTGGGCTCTTCAGCAGGAGGTGGGGAAGTATTCATTCAGATGCCAGCCCCAAGGGAGGAAGGGAGCAGTCGTACAGAAGGAGCCCCGTTTCACCACCGGCAGTCGACCCATCATTTCCACCATGGCCATCACCGGGGTTCATCGCTGCTGCACATGGCAGGAGGGGACCGCCATGGGCACGCTGAGGAGGGCAGTGACGAACAAGCTGGAACTCCAGCCCCTGCTCTTTCAGAGTTAAAAGCTGTGATTGGTTGGCTGCAGAAGGGGCTGCCTTTCATCCTGATCCTCCTGGCTAAAGTTTGTTTCCAGCACAAGCTGGGTAAGCATCTATCATTTTTGGATTGCAAGTGTACTAGAGAGGGATTAGGAAGCTTTATCATGCTGTAGAGTCTGATAGGTTTGTCTGTGTGACAGTGGCTACAGGCAGTCTAGCTTGAAGGGGATATTCAAATGAATGGGACAGTGTATTTGATAAATTCACCCTACTTTCAGTCCAAGCTGTTTTCATCTGCATCAGTCCCACCTGTTTCCCATTCTGACCCCATTCTGTGGGAGACCAGTTCTGTTCCCTTTTCCCAATCTCTCCTCGACGTTCCTGTAGGGGCTGAAGATGGTACTGAGGCTTTTTCCTCAGACCTCTCTCTAGGAGAGATGGAGAGAGCTTACATTAGTGACTAGCGAAAGCTTCTGTTAGCACAGAAGGGTTCAGAGGGATGAGATACTTGTATAACTGGAAGGATAATAGTTGTGAAATCCAGCCAAACAACATCAGCAATTACATTTTACAGGCAAGCGAGATCTTCAGAGTTCCCTGAGGAATCCATGTTTCTTTAATGATACCTGGGTATTTCAGCCCCTCAATGGTCATGTAAAATCCATTAATCTAAATCCTCCTCTTAATACAAAATTGTATGTGTGGCATGTCTGAAGATCCTTACTCATTCTGAATAGTGTGCTGAGATTATCATCACAGGGATGCCAATAGTACTTGAGTTTGGTCCACTTACAGCCCTGCCAGTCTTCCTCAAATCAGGTATTGATTCACGTTTGCAACACCTTGCTGTCTGGTATCCCATATGCTTTTGATAGTGTGGCCTTTCCTCCATGAGCTGCTGAACTGCTATTGTAGTATTGTCATCCAGCTGAGTTCTGTTTGCACAATGCAGCTACAACTTGCAACACTTCTATTTTCCTTCAGCACAGAACCTGACATTAGGACAGTGTCTGTATTGTGCTGGGTGGCAAGTAGCTTCATTTTCATTTAGCTTGAATTTGAACTTTATATGTATAGAATCCAGACTAACATGTTTTAGTCACCTGTATATTTTAACATCCAGAATGTCACCCAGTGAAGTTTTTTTGAAACTTGAAATGCTGACATCAAATGGCTTAGGACTGAAGATCCTCCTGCTCAGCCTCACATGCTTTGACAGTGTCTTTCCCTTTCCCTGCAGGGATTGCTGTGTGCATTGGCATGGCCAGCACATTCGCCTATGCCAACTCAACACTCCGGGAACAGGTTGCTCTGAAGGTGAGTATAGCATCTGACTCTGACATTCCCAGGCAACATTACTCTTTGTATATAAATTATATCTATGTTGAACTTGATTTTGCAATGTAGGGAGAAATGATGTTAGCACACAAATCTGTTACAATGAGAGTAGTGTGCCCTAACCCTCACTTCCTACTTCTCCCTATTGATGCTCTCCCACAGTTTCTATCCTGCTCTTGTGTGAAAATGTGGCTGAATAAAACAAGAAGAGGAAAGGTCAGGAGTATGATAATCTGCTTCTGGCTCTGCCACTAGCTGGCAACGCATCTTCAAGCACTTCTCTGTACCTTAGTTTCCCATTATGTACAGCAGAGGTGCTGAAACCTATTTCACTAGTTAATGATGAGATTTAATTTATTAGCATTTACATAAAGTTTTGACATGTTCAGCTGAAGGATTTTGTAGATGTTTAATAGTATCTTTATAATGTTCTGTTGATAATATGCTTAGAATGTAAAGAAACCAACAGATCTCTTCAGGCCTTATGATCTTCAGTGTCACCAGAATAATTCAACAGCACTGACAACACAAGGCTAGAATTGTTTTTTTGTAAAAATTACATGGATGGCACATGTGTATACTTGTATCTACCAGCAGCAGTGGAATAAATGACCTGCAATGCTGAATGAACAGATAAATTGTACAACCATGTAATACACTGCTGTTGCCTTGCACTTTGCACCTCTGTCTTTCCAGCATTGTGCCCCTTAGTCTCCCTGCTTTAAATCTCAACCTAACACCCCTGGGCTGCTGAACAGCTACAAAGAGCTCTTTTCTTAATAAATCAACTCACAAGAAAAATGCTGGAGCTTTTCCTCCCAGGAGTAAAATTTACTTTCCAAAATTAATGCTAGGCCAAGCCCCAGGACAAGATCTACCATCCAGCTTCTGTCTCTTATGTTCCATGCCTTTTCAAATGCAAAATTTACGCTTTTGACCTTTAATGATTTCTTCAATCAAAAATGCACATTCTAGAACCTCCATGCATTCAGACAACGTTCATATGTGCTGCCATGAGTTATGTTATATTTGAGTTAGCTAAGCCTCATTCTCAGTGACTTTGGAACTACTTCTAAAACACTCCTTTGATGAAGTGGCATTCCAAACAGCTCAGATGATTCCAAACAGCTCAGATGATTCCAAACAGCTCAGGTGACAGCTCAGAATCACAGGACACTATATGGAGCTGGCTCTTTTGTCAATCTGCTTGTGAAAAAACATTTTAAATATCAGGAGAATTTAGATGTCCCAAGAACACTCCCAACTTTTAAAAATGTGTGTTTAAAAGTAAGGCTGTCATTTTGACCAGCATATGGCAATTAATTTCTCTGAAGTTACTTAATTTGAAAAGGTGAGCTGACTGAGAGCCATTTCTGCCTGTGTTTATATATGTTTTTACCTAGCATTCTATATCTGCATTTCAGTACTAAGTAAACTAATTATTGAACACTTTGTTGCATGTTTGTGTCCCCTGGGTTGATCTTGCATTTTCAGCAGTTGAAGTCTCAACCACAACCCTTGAGACTCTGAATTTCTCTCTTCTGCTTCTTTCTCTTGCTCAGGAGAAGAGATCAGTGTTGGTTGTCTTCTGGATTCTGGCCTTTCTCACTGGAAACACTTTGTACTTGCTTTACACATTCAGCTCTCAGCAGCTGTACAACAGGTGGGCAAAATTCACACTGTACATGATGGAAGCAAGTGATAATTGCCAGGGAGGAAAAAAGAGAGAAACTCGCTTTTCCTCACCCTTTGGGAGGAAGCATGCGCACTTGAGCTACCTCTGTCGGTGTTAGGTCTTTGTAATACCCTTCAATGAAGCAGAAGAATCTGTGCCATGTTTCTACCAGTGGACTATGCTCATAGCAAGAAATGTCATATAACCAGGGTCCAAATAGGCCAGGATGGGATGGTATACTACAAGTGTTACTGCTTAAAACATATACACTTGCCATTTTCTTATGTATTGAAGCAGGGTGGATACTTTTTTTTTTTTTTAGTGAGACTTAAGAATTTCCATTTTGACCACCGGGACTGATGTCATCTACCTTGACTTCAGTAAGGCTTTAAACACTGTCTCCCATAACATCCCCATCAGAAAGCTCAGGCAGTGTGGCTGGGATGAGTGGACAGTGGGGTGGATGGAGAGCTGCTGAATGACAGAGCCCAGAGGGTGGGGATCAATGGCAAGGAATCGAGCTGGAGACCTGTGGCCAGTGGAGTTCCTCAGGGATGGGTTCTGGGGCCAATCTTGTTCAACATCTTCATCAACAACCTGGATGAGGGGACAGAGGGACCCTCAGCAGTTTCCCTGATGACACCAAACTGAGAGGACTGGCTGATTCACCAGAGGCTGAGCTGCCAGTCAGTGAGATCTCAGCCGGCTGGAGAGTTGGGCACAGAGGAACCTCCTGAGGTTCACCAAGGGCAAGTACAGAGTCCTGCAGCTGGGGAGGAACAACTCCATGGACCAGAACAGGCTGGGGGTGACCTGCTGGAGAGCAGCTCCAGGAGATTTAGTACCCATGGATATGCTGCAGTACTATCCCTGCTTATTATAAAGCAGGGATTAAATGACAGATAGGAGGCAAAGATGTAGAACTTCAGCAAGGGGATGTTAGTAGAATAAATAAGAAGAAATGGAGCAATATCAAGCCTGGTTACCTGAGAAGGTAATTTTGATGTTAGTAACTGAAACTGTATGAATTATCT
This sequence comes from Urocolius indicus, assembly GCA_013401255.1. Classification (NCBI taxonomy): domain Eukaryota; kingdom Metazoa; phylum Chordata; class Aves; order Coliiformes; family Coliidae; genus Urocolius; species Urocolius indicus. The sequence goes on from WBNH01004368.1 coordinate 1,195,536, forward strand.
TCCCAATAGAAATTGTATTTGTGTCACAGAAGGAGCCTTACAACTTCAGACTGAAACTACCATGTGTGTAATGCATCAGTTGGGTTATGGCTAGACAGGTATTTCATTGCTTCCCTGCTGCTTCCCACCAAGACTATCTATGGAGTGGAAGAGTCAAGGATTGCCCACAATTTTGTAACCTTTTGGAATTTCCCCTGGTATATTTGGATTTGATCATTGGAAAGCTGTGTATGAGAGAGATGAGAAGGCTTGTGTGTGAGAGTCCAAATGAGACATGGCAAGCCGTGAGATACTCTCTATGGGGCTCGTGAGAGGGAATGGAAGAGAAGAAGTAGGTATGGCAGAAAGGTGTGAAAGCATTAAGGAGAAATTTGTTTGCACCACAAGGAAACAGCATGTCTCTAAGAAGAGGTTAAGGTCAAAAGCATGAATGGGACTAGTATAAAATACAGATTGTCTGAAGTAAAAGGATTTCAGCCAAGTGGGGCCATTCTACACGCTGTTTAGGTGATTTGTGGTTCATTGACAATGAACTGGGCAACAGCTTCACTTGAAAAGCCCTGTTCCTGTGAGTGTGCCTACTGTGAATCTTTTGCTTGCAGTGTGAGGACCTGTGACTGTTCACAAGGCAGACTTGTGAAATTGGAAATAGCTGCTTCAGTTCTGTTTCTTTTTGGATTATTTTTCATTTCCTGATTGATTTACTTTTTGATTGTTTCTAGTGCATGAATAGTAGTAAAGTTTCTGATTCTGTTTCTGTTTTTAGGGTATAATTTTACCTGTTATGCTGTGCCAGTGTTGTGAGTATTTTAAATTCATGTTCAGGCTTTTCATTCTGGGTTGGCTATTTTACTTTTCCTTTTGCTTTTTTGTTTGCTTGGGTTTTTTTGTTAAGTTTTTGCTTTCTACCATGAGACTTTAGTAGGCAAATATGCTGAAGACAAAAATTGGTTTTTCAGTCTGAGTAGGGTCTTCACTGCTGCTCAGATCAGTGACACCTGCCCATTGCTGTATAAAGTTCTGCTGTCCTTAACTTCTCTTCTTTTAGAAGCAAATGTTGAGTGCAGTTAATAATATTATGCAAGGGGCACTACCTTTTTTGATCTTTGGTTCAGGTAAGAATTGCTGATTAACACAGCCTCGCTCTTGCCCTGCTTCAGGCAGTGACAGGCCCCTGTCAGCATGATACTGCTGAAGTTCTGATCTTCCTGCTGTGTCTAAATCAGTGTTTCCTTTGTCACCAGAGTGTTTCACATGCACAAGTAGCTTTAGAGACTGCTGCCCCTGCAGTAGTTCTACCCGTGGAAAACCAGCCTCAGAGGACATAGCCATGATTTCCCCAAGGAATCATAACTACAGCTGGCTTGGACTTCAAAGGATAAACTTGCCCAGTCAAATCTGATGGGGCAAGCCTGAGGACTAAAGGCACTGTTATTAGAGCAAAGGCCCTTTTACAGTGTGGACTGCAGCTTATGGAGACTGCAGTCTTCCAAAAGAGATTTTGTACATGTTTGTTTAGGTCCTGTTTTCTGCTAGTGGGCAAACCTTCTAACCTCGGTAGAAATGGGCAAGAGCAAGGTCAAGAGCCCCAGAAGCACCATGGCACTAATTTGCATGTCTTATTCTTATTGCCCTTGAGAACTTTGCTGAAGTTCAGTGCAGTTTCCAGGTTTTCTCTGGCCAGCAGTGGATACAGCTGGTATCCAGAAGCTTAAGTGGGGTTCTCTTTATTGGTATTTGAGCCTTGGTGTCATGCCTTTCAGCCTTATATTTCTGAAACCCAACATTGAGAGGCTGGACTTCTTTGACCTGATGTGGATTGTGGGGATCGCAGACTTTGTACTCAAGTACCTCACCATCGCACTGAAATGCCTGGTTGTTGCCCTGCCTAAGATCATCCTGGCTGTCAAGTCAAAGGTAAGAGTCTCTTTTTCTTCTTCATATACAGATACTTTTCTCTGACAATCTGATACTGTTTAAAACATGTTTGCAGCATAAAATATGAAGGGAAGAATAAAAATAATCAAATCTCTAATAAAACTTTGACAGAACGTCGCCTGGCTAGTGAGTTTTGAGCCACTGCAGACCTGGGTTGAGTAGTACTAGCAAGTAATTGAAGTGTGGGGAAAGAGAGAGAGAGACCTGCTGGAGAGCAGCTCTGCAGAGAGAGACCTGGGAGACGTGGCTGATAAAAAAACCTAGCACAGGCTGATCAGGGAGGGTATGGAGGCTCCTTCTCTGGAGGTCTTCAAAACCTGCCTGGACACATTCCTTTGTGACCTGATCTAGGTGGGACCTGCTTTGGCAGAGAGGTTGGACTAGATCATCTCTAAAAGTCCCTTCCAACCCTACCATTCTATGATTCTAAGCATTGCTTGAGAAGAAATAGGTACTAGCAGCAAGATAAATGCTTGTCTGGTTGACTTTGTTCTATGTCTTGTTTTTTGAGTAATCTCTGTAAGTAGGTATTTTCTTTTCATATTTTTTTACCCTTACAGATCTGTCATGCTGCCTCTTCTTCCACTTAGTAGTGTCAACATTTCAGGGCCAAGTGTAGCAATGTATATTATTTGCATTTGGTAAAGAAACTTTCTGGCAGCTGTTGAGATGAAAGGTCCTGTATAGATGGAAGATATTATCATTAATCCCTGAAAGTCTCAGGCAGGGCACTTAAGGGGAAATCTAAACTGGGAATAGTTTTGCTTACAAATGACATGGGTGGCAAGGGAGTTGAGCAGTTTGTTCCTGCACAGCAGGACTATCCAAGATGGTTATTAATTTATTTCTGGCAATTGTCCAGTTCTATTTTTTTCCTTCTATTATTATTATTATTTTATTTTGGGAGATTAATGTCCTAGGTCAGAGCATAATCCAGCCTGGGGAGGGAGGGAAAAGTGATGTGAATAGTCTTCCCAAGATAAATTGCAGTGTTGGAAAAGGTTCACAGCCTTTGCTTGCTTGTCTGAGAGCTATCCCAAGTACTCATTAATCCTTGTCGGGGGAGAAGAAAGAGAAGGGGTCTTTATTTGCAGCTACAGTGGGAGGCTGGTAAGATCACATCTGTCAAGTGCCCATAATGACTCAGAGCACAGATGCTTCATTTTTAATACCTTTTTCTGGATAGCAATATTTCTCACTTTTTTTTTAAGTCCTTTTTTCTCTTAGGATGTTGTTGATGGTCTCACTGTCCCTTGACATCTGAGACTGCTGTTACCTACCACTATGGATCTGGATTTATTTTTATCCCCTTCTCTACACTATGTCCATTAAGCCAACCAGGGATGAGATCCACTGTAACAAATTAAGCAAGATCAAACAGGGATGGGAGAGCTCCAAGAAAACCCCAGGATGCCATAGAAATTATAATTGGTAACCACATAGCTGGGCTCTTTCCCTGAGCCTGATGACCACCTTGCTTCTACAGGCCAGCACAATGCTACACATCTAATTTTTCAGATGAGGTTTTTTTCTGAGTCAGAACAGTTCTTCTGCACTTTGAGCACATTAACTTTGACCAAATCTTACCAAGTTATTTGCAGTCTGCTATCTTAGTACTTGCCAAGGTTATTCTCTTCTTCTGCATGTGCTTGTGGCAGTGTTTCTGCTTGAAGCCCATTTGCTGGTTTATGAACTTTGGATAGCTGTTAGTTAATGGCAGCAGGTAGCAAGCTGAGGGAGAAAAATAAATTAAGTTCACAGAGCAGAGCTAGAAGAGTTTTTCAAGATAAATATGCTGACAATTTTTCTGATGATAACCAGTCAGAACAGGGGCCTCTAGCTCCCTGTAACACAGGCCTTGAAGTAGAGATTGCTGCAGTTCAGGGTTAAAGTTCAGCACAGCTGTGAATGGGAAAGGGTATTTAATCTTGGGTTTCCTTGCAGTACCTTCTTGCTGGTAGTCAGTAATAGATGATAAAACCAGCCCGTGGATGGGATGTCAGGGACTTTGATCATTCTGCACTCTACCTCTGAGCAGGCTCTTCAGTTTTCTCTCATTTTGGAAGTTCAAAGGCACTTCCAAAGCTAGTCTGGCTTTTTGTGCTGCTTCTTGAGATTCTAGTCTTCTCTGAATACTGTGTGGCTTTCACTGTTGCTTACATAGACTTTCTGTGGCATCTCCTCTGAATGTCTGGCTTTTAAGTCTCTTACCTCTCTTTTTACATTGTGATTGGAGTAAGGTCAGATTATTTTCTTTCTTTTACACATCACAGTCTTCATATCTACTACTCAGTCTTCTCTGTAGACTGAACAACACCCATTTTTGTTGTCTTTTCTCAGAGATCAGTCATTCCAGATCATATTTTTCTCCCCTGGTCTGTCTTCACTCTTCCAAAGTTTCTCCAGTGACAAAAGCAGAAAAAGGAAGCTAACCCCAGCATCAGACTCCGGTCTTACACCTCTGAATTCAGTGGGACTTTGTGGGAGAGGGAGCATACCTGTGGCTAGATATGTCCATTCCTCCCCCATGAGCTGTGATGAGCACATCAAGCTGAGGATAAGTTTTAATAGCAGCTGGTCTCATAATTTCTTTGGAAGGGGGGCTTGGCTCCCACCCTGCACGCTGAAGGCTCTCCATTAAAAGAGGCAAATAAGATCATTTGGTTCAATATAAAATGAATTAAAGTAAATTAAACTGCAGGAGCCATGTGGCCTGCAGAGGCCTCCATTGTTGTACACATATAAATGGCAGCTTTTCATTTTCACTGCTAAGGAATGACAGCTTGAGAGGGGTGGAATTAAAAATAAGGAAATAAATAATAAAAAGACACAGTTGCCAAAGATTTCCTTTAGGAAATCCCAGGTGCCTGCAAGTCTCCCATCCCCTCCTCATGCTGTTGTCAGCAATCTACACTTGTATTCTGGAAAATGGAGTGAAGCCTGTGGGGGAAGGGGGAGAAAAATGGAAAAAAAACAAACAAAATCTGAAAGAAAGTCCATCCTTCTGCTTCAGGAGAAAGAGGGCAAGTTGGAGCAGTTGCTGCCAAAGCTTTTTCTTTAGGCCATAGCCTCTACCAAAAGGCTCACATTAGGAGAGAAGGTGCCAGAGGGAAGTTGCATTATTGTGATGGTGATAGCAGTAGCCTTCTAATGCCTCTCCATCATGGGACCAGATGTTTATCAGTCTTTTAACATGATGTTTGTGTACAGAGGGGTTTTTGTCCTGGGAAAAAACAGATCTTTTGGAGCATTTGAGTTCTCTAGATGCTGAACAAAAAAAATACAGCAGCATTAAAACAAGCACTGGCAGAGGGCACATAGATGATGTGTGACAAAAAATACCTGAGTAAAGATCTTCCTCATCTCTGCTCTCTTGTAATATGCAAGTTAATCATAGTCTTCTCTGATAGTGTGGCTGGAGTGGGGTTTCCAGATAGGTGGTAGCCTGTCCTCTCATTACTCCCTTGTTAGTCTTGGATGCTATTTGGGGAAACTCACTCAGAAATAGATTCACTCTTCTTGGACAACAGTCTAAGCTTTGAAACTCTAAAGCCACAGGAACCTACCTGATGGTTCAGCAAAGACTTTTCCCTGTTGCACCCTGGGACAGATGTGATGTCCCAGAGTCAAAACTGTAGGATTTATTACTTATGAAAGGAAAAGACTAACTAAAGCATAACATTGGGTACTGAGGAACTGGGACTCTTCTGTCCCTCTCCCTAATGCACTTTCAAAGTCATGGCTGCTAAACTTTTTAAAGTAATCTTTGAAAAACCTTTCAAGTTTGATTTCCAGTTTAAGATATCCAAGAGGTAACTTTCAGGAGTGTGGTGCACTAACTAAAGATTTCGTTTCCCCTCTAGTCCCACCTTAAAAGTACTCCTTATTAGTCTTGCAGGGATTTTTACCAGCATCCTCTGTGCCACCATCCTGTTTACTGCTCCTACCCAACACTTTCCTATATTGGCAATATGACCTGAAATCTCAGCAGATCTTGCTCTCCTCTGATCCAAATTGCCAGCAGGTCTCAAAAGTTTTTTCTCACATCTTCCTGTTTCAGAATATGTCCTAATGCTGCTGGCACCAGAACAAGTGAGACTTGGAACTTCCTTTGAGTGCTAATCACGATTTACAGTTGCCTCATTGCAACTTCTCTCACTTCTCTTACATCCCATCTTAATTCCACTGTGTAAAACCTCAGCATGCCTTGCTGTTTCCTTCTGTGGAGGCACACATGCACACTTACACAAAGCCTTATGTCAAAAGAGACTGCAAAGTCAGTGCTGGGTTAGGCTATGTGGGAATTAGCAATGCTTCTGCAGCTGTAATTTGCCCCATTTGGTGTGTATATATTGTGATTCAATGTTTAATTATGCAATTGCGTGTTATTTTCCTTCAAGACCTCTTCCATCCATCACCAGTGTATGCTGGGCCCCATGGATGAAGCAAGGTGAGGTATTGAAAGAAGCTGTTGTAGAAACTGGCAAGTGCATAGAGAACAAAGAGAACCATTGGAAGAAGAAGAATATTCTACAAGTTTAAGTTGAATGCTACACTGGAGAATTAATTTCCATCCTTTACTTTGCCAAATAATTCCTATGTGATTCTAGAGGAGTCATGAACAGCTGCAAACTGAAGTCAGTGATGTAGCTTTTAATGGCAATGTGATCTATAAAATTAAGTGCTTTATAAAAGTTGCATCTCAAACATCTCAGCTTGGACACCAGCACAGCCTTACCTTAACCTTAGTCTTTCCATGTCTCAGGTTTTTATTTAGAAAACAGAGACTTGCTGGCTGACATAAGGGACAGCTGTGTGAAAATAAGGGGATTTTTACTGTAGTGGTGATGTCATAAAGAGACTGAAGAAGTCTTAGTAATTTGCTACTCTGAGCAGAACTTAAATAGCATGAAGTGATAGGATGCAGATGTGCCATCAAGTAATGAGGATATCACAAAACACTAAAAAGTTACATGTGTAATGAGTATCACTGCTTCCCTATGAAAAAAATAGTATGTGTGCATATCCTTACAGACTGTATGATACTGCATGTGCAGGAGAAAAATAGCAGTTGTGTGAAAGTCCTGACTTCTGCTCTTTCATAAGAAGTGATTGATTTGAAGTGTAAAAATGGTCTTTCTGCATGGTGAAGGAGACAGAGGAAAATGGAGGATTATACACCAGCCATTGACTTAGTTTTAAACAAAGCATTCTGGAGAAAAACAAAGGAATGAAAATTTCACCATGTGGTATCACAAGGCTGATGGGCAGAGGTGCTTTAATTAGATCCCTAGCACAGGCCTTTGGCACTTGTGCTAATGAAGTGTTTGATAACAGCAGTAGTAGCATGTCAGCATTTACAGTAACTGGCTCTACAGAGGAACCAAGGTAAGCTGTGTAGGGCTTTTTAGTCAGACTTAACTCCAACCTGTTGCAAGGACTTCATGAGAGACTCTTTTCTGGGATCTCAGTGGACCTCAACCAGAAGCTGTACCCTTGGGTAATTTAATCTCTGCAAAGTAGATATGCTTGCTGTTAAGGGCTGAGCTCCTGGACAGTCCAGTTGTGTGTTGGGGCTGGCTCACAGGCTCACCAAAAATAGCTTTTGCTGATCTTAGAGAGCTCTTCAGTCTCTACAGAGTGTACTCAAGGGAAGATTCCCACATGTACATGGATTTTTATCAAACAGGAAAAGTCACCCAACAGAGGCAGGCCTTGCTTTATTTCAAGCCGTTGTTCTAAGTCAGATGCACAGGAGGAATCATTGTATTTATATTTATTATAACACATAGCTCTTACTAATCTTGATGAGACGTAGCTGAAATACTTATCTGGAGTTTTCAAACAAGATACAGCTCGAGACAAAGATTTGGCTTTGAAAACTTCAACCTAGACAACCAAATTGTAACAAAGACAGAAAGGTCTGAGTGCTCTTACAAGCCATGGGTGCCATCTACAATGAGCTACTGCCATCAGAAGGCTAAATTTTGCTGCTGAAATTACAGGGAACAACTCTTGTTTTCTAAGTTTCTGCCTTAGAAGGAAGACCCCACTTCTGCTGCAGAAGAAGAGTTACTGTAGAGTTAATAGTCAAATTACTTCTGATTTTCCAGGCACTTGTCCTGGTTTAAGAAAGGGCTGGTGTGTTGAGCTGAGGATTGAGGTGCCTGGCAAGACTTAACATTTCTGAAAGCATTTACTGTAGCACTAGTTCTGTTCTAAGTGATGTGCAGCTGTCCTTGTATTGTTTCCCCCCCTTGTAGCTGTAATCACTCTAAGCTTATCGATGGGCCTCTTAAACGGTTAAGTGGGTGGTGTTAATGGGCTGGATGGAGAGAGACATCCATTTTAAACTTAGCTTCAGTCTTGTGAGGGTATTAACAAGTATTTAGCTGCTGAGAAGCCCTGATACTGTACAGTTACCGTTGATAACTAAAGATTTGGATTAAAGGAAAGCTTTGTAAAGGCTGGAGACTTTGGGGCTGGAAAACTGAAATGTGTCATTTGCTGCATGTTGGTTTTAGAGCCACACTCTGCCACGTTCAGTTCCACAGCCTGTCTGGATCTCTAGGGATGCCTGTGACCCATCTTTCCTTATCTTGCTGCAGGTTCATGTTTTAGTGCCTCAAAAGTTATGCTGTAGAAAAAAAATCAGTTTTGATGCCTCAAATGCTGGGATCAGGAGGTCTCTCTGATGCAATGAGAAAGTAAGCAGTGACCTGCTCCAGACCAGCCTGTTAGGGAAGCAAGGCTAAATAAAAGAAGATGAGTCTGAGCCAGATGGGAGGAACAAGTCAGAGAAAGCAAACAGTTTGCTGTCTGTAGCTTGCTGGTAGCTTTCATCAGAGCTGGGGGAGGTGGAGAACTGCCTGTGTGAAGGAAGTGACAGCGTTAGTCATTAGCAGAATGCGACCCTCTGTCACAGGAGCTCCCAAAATAAACGATGATTGTATTGAAGCGTGAGGCTGGATAGAGACCTCTGTGCTAATTTAATAAATTGCTTGCATTTAGGACCCCAGATTGTTGCTGTTACATTTTTGCTATGTGATGCCACCTGGGATTAACAAGGAGGAGGGGATGGTGGGGGGGAGAGGAAGAAAGCAGCCCAGGTCCGTTAGCAACCGCTGGTGTGACCTCACTCCTTGTCCCAGGGGGGATATGAGATCATGAGAATGCCAGAGCTCTCTGAAGGATTCGATTTGTTCGGTGCATCAGGATGGCCTGCCTGGTGATCTCATCTCTGAGACCCAGGGGAAGGACCCTCCTGGGCTACCGAGGCCTAAATCCCCACTCCAAATCTCACCAATTAATGAGTGACCTGTAATGACATCACTGATGACAAAGCTAACTGGGACAACACAGCAAAATTCCAGGGGAATTTCCCCTTTTCTGTGATCTTATCAAATAAAAGAATTGTGACATGTCAGAAACAAACCTTTCAGTCCAGATAATGTCACTGCAGATGCAGCATAGTTCTGTGCTCACAGCTTGCCCTGACCTAGTGCCCTGTCACCAGTTCTCCCTTTTAAACAGCGTGGGATAGAACATAAACAATCCTCATTAAGACTTGGGGGGGGGGGGCTAAATTAAATAACCTTATTTAGCCACCTTCCCTAGACTTAGGTGCTTTAAAATAGAAATTATGAGGTAAGAAAAATCCATTTCAGTTGTTGCACCTCTTGGTAGTAGTAAGCCAGGAGGGGATTTATGTTACCGTGCAGGTGTCCTCCAAGGAAGAAAAGCTTTCTGGTTGGAGTAAGCACCAGAATGTCATGGACACCTTTGTTACAAAGGATGTTGCTCATTCTTTGAGACTATTTTGAGAGAGGAGCGTTTCAAGCAGCATGCTTTTTCCTCCTCCCCTTTTCTTCCTTAAGGTCCTCAGGAAGGTTTGGTGTCTTTGGCTTTAAAATGCCTTAGAGGTTGTTTAGTTGGGTTTTTTCAGCACCAGTCTTTTCATCTGTGTATTGTAAAAGAGCCAACACACACTGAGTGGAAGAGGAAAGATGCTGGCAAAGAGGTAATTTGATTCTTTGAGATGAACTAAAAAGATGTCAGAAAGACCAATATCACCTTACATTTAATCCCTGCACTTCAGAAGGGGTACAACATCAGAGGGACCTACCTTGCATTCCTTTTCTCATTATTAATAGTATCTGCAATATGCATCATATTAACCTCTAACTCTTAACCTCTGCTGCTAACTTTCTGTAGCATTGCCCAGATAATGCAATAAGGTGTATATCCAGAACCTGCTCTGAAAGGTTAAGATTCAGATGCCTGGAATAGTTGAGTAACTGACAGAGCAAGAGGAACACTGTGAAACAATGAAGTGACAGTTGTCCTTTCTAGGCACCAAGTTAAATGGCTGCAAAGAAAGATGCATCTCATCAATACTGGCCTTTGTGCTGTTTAACAGCAGTGGGCACATGCCTTACAAACTTCAAGCCCTGCACGTGTTAAGTGCTCTTTTTTTAACTTCCTGATTGTAACCATTTCTCTCACTTGTTGGATTGTTTTACAGGGCAAGTTTTATCTGGTTATTGAGGAGCTGAGCCAACTGTTCCGCTCCCTTGTCCCCATCCAGCTATGGTACAAATACATCATGGGAGATGATCCATCCAGCAGCTACTTCCTAGGTGGGATCCTGATCATCCTGTATAGCCTCTGCAAGGCAAGTACCACCTCCTGCTGTATCACTGAGCAGAGAAAAAATACAGCTGAAGGGAGCAAATACACCTTTTGATTGTTGCTGTCGCTACTCAGGAAGGGAAGGTGTGAGCAGCTGGGCACACCATGTGCTTTAGTTGCCAAAAGCATTTTCCTTTACTACTGTGTGTGCACTGATGAGCTACAGGAAGATCTGTGAAAGCTCAGTTAGTGTTGCATCAGACTTATGAAGTCATCGCTGCTTTCTAGTACCTTTATAGAAAGGCTAAAAGAGAATGGGAGTGGACTCTTGAGGGACCAGTACCAGTGTTAGCTGCCTCCAGGCTTCTAGATACAGCACTGAAAGGCAGGTTGCAGACAGTTAAATGTTTCTGTAAGCCTTCCTCTGTCTTTCAAGGCAGAGTAGGTACTCTGTCACTCACAGTACTGAATGCAGCAGGGAGAGAGAGGTCATCCAAGTCCTGCCCAGCTAAAACAAGTAGTTCTGGCCCCATTCTGACTCTTGGTCTGGCTGGTACAAGTCCAGGATCTCAGTGACAGACAAGGTAATTTATGCTTCCTCAAAAATAAGGCTGTTAAGAGCACAAAGTCTATCTGTACAATTTTAAGTGAATAGATGTGACTAATTAGAAGAGCCCCAAATCTGAGATCTAGGAATAGTTGTATTTCTAATTGTATTGAACCCTGCCTAGGGGCAGAGCAGTAGCTGAACCAAACATTGATAACACCTGTGTTCTCCATCCTTCTCAGAAAAGCCAAGTCAGTCAAGCTTGCTGCAGCCTTCATACTTATCCCTGCCTAGGAGAAAGGGGCTACAGCTTTGCAAAAGCAAAGAAAAGAGAATATATCTGAGCTGAAAACAGCTCAAACAGGCTAGTGGATTGCTGAACAATACTACATTATACTATAGCTCTTAGGTGATATGTGGCTGCAGTTGCAGGTATATGTTGTATAGGAATGGGGCACCGCAACCCCTGGCAAGGAATTTAGATTTTGTAAGCATGATAGGTGGAGGAGGTCCCAGGATGTGAAATGACTTGGTCACAGCAGATGTGTGATCGAGCTAGAAACACAGCAAACAGAGCAAACATTGCCAGAATAGAAGGCACATGAGACCAGTGTAGTTCCCTGCACACCCATCCATTCTCTCAGCTCTTGGGTTCTTGTTCTTTGATTGTTACCCCTTTCAGAGATGTCATTGTCTGGGTCTGCTGTAGATGACAATATCCAACCCTTCCATGTCCTTCTGGCTTGCGAGGTCAGGTACACAAATCACAACTCCAGGATCAGACTCTTCCAATACAGAACATGAAAGGCTGGGCGTGTGCATCCCATTTACAATCACAAGAGTTGCAGGTCTAATTCCTTGCCTGAGACACTGAAAATATACCCAAAGGAGTCCACATTAGCAAAGCCACAAACCACATTAGAAAAACCACAGAAGCCAATTTGGCACTCAGACCTTCTGTGCTCCTGGCATCAATCCAGGGCTTAGCTAGGGCTGCATCCCCTTTCCCTACACAAAGGACAGGCTTGACTTTCAGAAGGGTGTATCTAGTGCAGTTGTTAGAAACTGTCTTGGTGTCTGTATCTGGGCTGTGTACACAGGAGCCTCTGATTTTGACAAAGAAATCCCAGATGTTCATCAGTAAGGGCATCTAAGTCTGGTTTTTTCCCCTCTCCTGGACAGCAGCACTCACTGTCTGTGAATCCTATTGTTGCAATCAAATTGATAGCAAGATGACTGATGCAACATAGACCTCAGTGCATGAGGTGATGAATGGAAGTTAGACCACTGAAACGTGCATCTTTTGAGAGTGCAGGAAACTCCAGAGGGAAAAAAAAAAAACATGAAGGGAGAAATAGACTGGGAGAAGAGGAGACAGCAGAGCCCGAGCAAGGGCATTAGCAGTCATACTGTAAGCAAAGCAACCAGAAGCAGCTGTAAATTGGACCATGGAAAAGAGCTGATCCCTGTCCTTGTTAGAAGCTAAAAAGTCTATAGTAGTCAGCAGCCTCAAGTGCTACTCTGACTGGAAGCATTACTGGAAGGACCCTGGGAGCCTTTTTACATGCTGACTGGAAGCATTATTGGTGCCTTCATTTGATTCCACATCTATTGCATGATGATCTCATTGGCATTCCCTGCAGTGAGCCCACTTAATCATGCTAACCAAAAAAAAAAATAGCAGGCCAACTCCAGGCATTGTGGTGCCTTTGTGCTGCTTGTCCACTCCACCTCTGGCTGTTCTGCTTCACATCTTCCCCTGCCTTCTCACTCAAGCGGGTTAGAAATGGAAAGGTCCTGTTATGTCAGCTGGCCTTTCTCCCATCTAATGCAGGGCTGTTACTTTGCACAATTATTTCTTCATATCTTATCTAGTTCATAGTGTCTTTTCCCCTGTGTCCTGCCAGCAGATAGGGAAGATGAAGCTGGCTTAGTGGATTAGGTTTTCAAGCTGTTTTCCCTTTTATTAGTAGTACCATGTATTTATTTTAAGTATGCTGAGTGTCTCCCCTCTTCTTTGGCTCCTTGATAATTGTAGGCAGTTTGTCATCTTTTCTCCCCACGTTTGTAGTGCTCAGCCAAGCTGTAAATATTTATGTCTTTTAGTGTCTTTTTCAGTAATCATTTTCTGCAGCCTCGTTTTCTGCCCTTCTCTGAACTGCTTTTAGTCTGTAATGAGGAGCCCAGAATGAGCACTGCTTTCCAGATGCAGTTACATCATGTTTGCTGGACAGTAGAAGGAGAAGGCAAGAAAAGGACTTGGTGTTGCCTGTGTTGTTGGCCACCTCTAGGCATCTGCAAAGTACCAAGGTGCTGGAAACTCACTCCCTTCCTGCCATTTGAAGTTTCTTAGTCTTTAGGTAGATGGGAGCACCTCAGCCTCAGTCCTGCTTCTCATTCCTCGAGTCATTCTTCTCTTGGTAGCATTTAATCACTACGCTCTGCTAAATCACCCTCTGCAGCAGGACAGGCAATTCCTGCTCCTTCTTTCATAATGTCATCTGTGCCCTGAAGTGTCAAGCTGTATGACAGCCTTGGAAATCCCCCTTTTCCCCAGTGGTTGAGGAGAGCTGTTTTCTGCTTCTTCCATGTCAAAAGACTGCCCTTCCTTCCCTCTTTCCCCAGCCAGCAACTCTGTGTTCTAACCTCGCTTCTGAGCTGCTCAGGTGCTCAGTTCTCTGGGGATGTGTGGGTCTATTTTAGCCCTTTCCTACTGAGTGGAGCTGGGCAATTTACCCTACTACAACCCCCTGATATCTGTTCCTCTTTCTATCCTTTAAAATCCCTGATTTGCAGCCCATTGTTACCAGAGGCTTTTTGGCTGTGCTTCTGCACTGTCAATTCACATCTATTACATATTTCATCATCACCATGAAATCTTTTTTGGCACCATTGTTACTTAGAATCCTTGTTCCCTCCAAGTATCCATTTGGAGACACTGTTTCTTGAGTTTCTGGACTATGCACACACATTTTATGAAAAGTCTCTAAACCAGAATGGTTTTCTTACAGTCTTTTGACATCTGTGGTCGTTTGGGAAGTGTCCGGAAGGCCCTGAAGGTTCTTTGCACCCCACAGGTGAGTAGTCATATGTATTAGAGCAGTTTCATAAGTGCTACTGTTGAGTGATGGAGTTGAAAATTGCTTGGTGTATCAGGATCACAGAATAAAAGAATTTGTTGTCTCATGGCTAGATAAACTGGTGTCTCTTGTCACATTGGAAACCTCATGTATTATGGATTAATCCATTGAGGCCGTAGGTGCAAGAAGCTGACAAAACTTTGTAGTGCAGAGTGTGAGAAAGACTTGAAACACAAGAATGTAGTTCCTGCTGTGCAGTGGCATTAAAAAGAGATCCTGCAGTGCACAGGAATTATCCCAGGCATCACATGATACAGTACTGATATTTACATCTGTTGCAGTGAAATACTGTGACTTATGTTTTTAAATGGTCAAATCAAAGGCTTTAGAGGAAAGGAACTTTACAGTGTAGAAGTTTGTTAGAGCCTGCATTGCTTATTCTGTGGGCCTGGGCTGGTCATTGTTCCCCAGCACATTTCCACTTCCTCTATTACTGTTGTGATAGAAGAAGCAACATTTACCTTCCACATATCTAAAAAGAAAAGTTGGAAGCCTGTGGGTGCTGCTGTTGTTATTCTTTCTTCTATTGTCTAACTTGCTAATAATAATACCTCCCACTATCTAAACACCTCTGCAAATGATGCTGAATTAATCCTTTCAGCTCCCCGTTGAGCTCATTAAATTTCATTATCATTGCTCCACAAGTGGAGGCACTAGAAGATGGAGTCAGCTCGAGGGGAAAACAAACCAGAAAACACAGAGCTCCACACTCCCTCTGTTCTGTGTGCTGGTGCCCAAAACTCCCTTCCCCATCCACAGTGACGTAACACTGGTGTTATTTCCTGGGTCGTGCAAGGAATCTGGGTGTGAAAAACAGTGTCTGTATATTTGCTGAGCCACAAACCCTTTGACACTGGGATTTTTGTCCACTTTTCCCTAATAGACTTATGGAGTTCGTGCTACCAGCCAGCAGTGCAGTGAGGCAGGTGACATCTGTGCCATTTGCCAAGCAGAATTCAGGGAACCTTTGATCCTTATGTGCCAGGTAAGGCCCCAAGCTTATCACATCAGATTCTCCCACTGGTATTCATTTGGTGAACTTCTGCATCTGGGGAAAGGCAGAGGTAGCCTAGGTACTTCTTAATTTGCTGGGTCTTGATCTAGGT
Organism: Urocolius indicus; assembly: GCA_013401255.1. NCBI lineage: Eukaryota > Metazoa > Chordata > Aves > Coliiformes > Coliidae > Urocolius > Urocolius indicus. The sequence continues at coordinate 1,210,898 of WBNH01004368.1, forward strand.
CCTAGTGGATACTTGTTGCCCTCTGGCAGTTGGCAGTCCAGATCTTGGATCTAGAATGCAAGACAGTTTTACCTGGCCCTTGGAGAGACTGGCTAATCAACAGGCTGACTGAATTATGAGCAAGTGCTGTGAGAGGGGCTTAGGTCCAGACTGAGCATGATAGTGTGCATGAAGTCTGATGAAGCACCACATGAACACAGGCTGAACACCTGGCCAGAAAAAAATACAGTCCTGCATATCAGAGTTAGTCACCACTGCTAGCACCTGGGAATTGGCCTGTTCTTCATTTAGTAAACGCTGGCAAAATCTAGAGCTTAGAATGGAGTAGTCCTAATCTGGTGCTGGTAAAAGCCTTCTAACACAGCACATCACACTGCCATGGCTTCTGTCAGAGGCCAGCTGAAGCTGTTGCTTCATGGTGAGACTGATGATGCTTTCCCAAGATCTTCTCTTCAGTTGCTTGTCACTTGGTCAGGCTTTGGCTGTTGGGTTTGAAATTCTGCAGCCTGGAGGATGTCTCTGGCTGATGTGAGGGTACAGGAAAACCTTCAGCAGAAGGGTTCAGCCATATCTGTGAATGGAATGGATGGGATATATGCTCTCTGATGATATCCAAATAAAGCTCAAGAGCCTTTCTCTGAAGAATTTTAACATTCCTATGCTTTGTAACAGGGCTGTCAAATTAAAACAAGTAGGTCACCTGTGCATCAAACGTGCCTCTCACTATTCCTGTGAACATCTGTGCAGATGTTACCAAGCTGTAAGCCTCAGTGGAGCTGTCTTTGTGTCTGCTTATCAGAGTCAAGATTTTGAGGAATTACATTTCTGTTGACTTCAGATGTATTGAGGACGTCTCAGCTTCTTAACAGCTTCCTATTTTGCCCTATTCCTGCTCCTGCAGTCTGAAGCCAGGTGGGGTTGTGTGCTGGATAGCCATCCCTTCTATCTCTGTACCCAAGGCAGGCTGGAGGTTGAATCCTATTGTGGCTCAGCATAGAAATGAGAGGAGAGGGGGTGAAAACTGATATTTATAGAGAAAGGGAAACAAGGACTGTAGCCCTACTGACTAGAACTGGATGATGTGAGCAGACAAAAACAATGCAATAAGGTACAGGGGGAAGAAAAGAGGTTGCTTGAGCTAAGTAAAGACTCATAAAATAACCCAGGGAACTAAGGATAGAAAGAAGGTAGAGAAAACCCTCTCGGCTGCTTTGTTAGCCTAAATGTCATAGGCCTTTTGAATGTTTCTTTCTATTACTGAGTTAGAAAAGAGAGTAATACATCATTGGCTTTGGCAAACCGATGTACTAGTAATGCTGGGATTTCTTTTTCATGGGATGTGAGTACTGCTGATGAGCTGCACTGTCCCACCTGCACACAAGCCATTGCTCCCTGCCCTTGCTGTCCTGTTGAGTGTGCACACTTAGTGACAAGACTGGGCCTCCTGCCCACATCATGATGATGCCCTTTTGTCTCCACAGCACGTGTTTTGTGAAGAATGCCTCTGCCTCTGGTTTGACAGGGAGAAGACCTGTCCTCTTTGTCGTTCTGTCACAGTGGAAACCCTGCGTTGCTGGAAAGATGGCACCACCTCTGCTCATTTCCAGGTGTATTAAACCCCAAACATACCTACAAATCAAATGTGTATGGAAAGAAGAAAAAGCCTGAAAACCTGGTCATCTCATGCCTCTATTTAGTAGCCTATGGATTTATTGCCTTAGTCATCCTTCCAGCTCTGTTTCTCCAAGAGCCAACAGAGCAATTGTTACTTGCCAGAAACTTTCTCCTCAAAGGCAAGAAAGATGTGTTTTATGTCATGGCAACCTCCATGGTTAGGCTATAGCCAAGACTTTTTCTTGGTTATAAACTGCCTGGGATGTTTCCTCTTTCCCTTTCCTTTTAGTCTAGATAAATACTGTGTTCATAAGGCAAGCATACTGTGAATTGCATGTGTATAACCTGGGAAAAAGCTCAGACCTCTGTCCTCTGGCTCAGACCACTGGGGAGAATTTTCACATTAAATGCCCTGGCTTCCCTGAATCTGTAACTTCATAGAATCATACTGTTGCTGTTATCTTGTCTTTGAGAACTCTTCTAAAACAGTGCTTCAGAACCCTGTGTCCAAAGTTTATTTGAAGTTGGAGAAACCTCATTTCCCAGCAACTGTGTTTTAGCACTTGATCCCCCAAATTGCATCTGACTGCAGTCTCAAGGAAGGTGAGCAAGGCCATGCTAGTGAAGCTGGAAATGGTAATTGCTTTTCTTGGGAATGTTTTTCCTAATTTTCATGATCAGACTTTCTGATTTGTAGCATATGGGGAGAGAAGTGGGAAGCAGGAAGAGATTAATGTCAAGTTTTGTTTGTCTAGGTGAAAAGTTAAGGTCCTAACCAAGAGCATCTCACAAGTTCTGGTATCTCAGCACGGCCACTTGAGGCTGGGTTTAGTGGCCTTAAAAACCAGCACCTCTCAGCATCCAGAACCTGCCTGGATCTGACACCAGTAAGAATATGCTCTGGTAGCACTAAGCCTGTACAACACTGCTGATACCAGAACTGCTGGGGCATCAGCCACCCTGGAGAGACTAGGTTTAGTAAGACTTTGGTAGCTTGAGGGCAGAATTATGCAGAAGCAGCTGCATTGCTTCAGGAGCCAGCCTGGTGTATACACAAGCTGGATAATCCACCTGTGATGCTGGAGACTTGATTGTAACCTCAGCTTCAGGAAAAAAAAAGCTCTTGGAGGAGACAGCTTGTATTGTTAACAGGAGAATTAACATCCTTCCTATTGCTGCAGTTCCCATCTCTGCTGAGGGTGCTATGATGGCCTTGCATTCAAATGGAGTTGCAGTGAACACTGGAGCTTTCTCTTTCACTAAACAGCCTCTGCTTTTTGCTTTGCCCCAGAGAAAGTGCCTCATTAAGCAATTGTGGCATCTTCCATGCTCATTACTATGGAAATGGCCGTAAGGTTACAATCCCACTCGAGTGGATAATCAGGAAGAACTGTACCTAGGGGAAAAGAGCCTGTGTGTGTGTATGTACTGACTGCTGCCTTCCCCTCCTGCAGAGAAACTCCACAGGGAAAAGAATTAAAGCAAACAGGAGGTAATGGTAACAGGATTAAGGCTGAACATTTCTTTGGAAATAATAGTTCAGTATGGCTAGAGGAAAAGTGAGGGGAGGCAGAGCCTAAGCAGGGATGGTAGTCCCATGTCTGGCTTGGGAGATACAGGGAAGGAGAGGAGGGAAGGCTTTACTTTCCCAAACAAAGTGTCAAATGGATCCCGTGGAAGTGGAGAACTAAGACAAGGAATCCAGTGGCTGTCTCCAATGGTAATGGCCTTTTGGGATCTGGGGAAGAGAGTTAAGTAAGGAAGGGAGCAAGATACTCAGTGGGTGTGGAAAATGTTGTTATGGACAACATTTGTCTGGTATATTCACTAGGAAAAGGGCAAACTACTGATTCTGTGGGCAGGCCATTTAGGAATGGATTCAGCATCAATTTTGAGTGCAATGCCAAAAAATTAAAGGGTTGGTGGTATCTGCTTTCAAAATGTTTGAAAAGCCACTTCAAATTCTGATTCTCATACGTCAGTATGAGCCCAACACTCCAGACAGCATTTGATTCACTGTTTCAAACTTACTCTGTTTTGCTTGGTGATGAGGAGGGCAGGCAATCCAAGGGAATGCATGGGGAATATTTTTTGCTATTCTTATAGTCCTTCTTTCTAGTTCCTTGTTATTTTCCTCTTTATTGAATGCTCTTTCCCAGTTTTCAGTGTAAGAAAGAAGGGATTGTCATACACCATACACTTAAAGCACTTTGCAACAGCCCAAGGGCTCAGAAAGATCCCATAGTAAGACATCATACCAGCACACAGTGGAGGAATTGCTGTGTACCTCAGCTGGTTTTGGGACCCATGTGAGAACCCTGGCACCACCATCATCATTTTTTTAAGAACTTCTAGTGATTCATTTTTCTTTTGCTTCATCTCAGTGATTCCCTTCTTGAGTTTTGGTTTCCTTCACTACCACAAGGCAACATTCTAGTCCCAAGTCTGGCTCTTCTAGTGCTGTGTTTCAGTGGTGTCAGACACATGTGTGCAGGTAACTCATTGCAGTTCTCTTGCCCAGGGCAGTTGTTTGGGTAACATTTGAGGCAAAGGCCCTGCTGCAGTGTTGAAGTGCAGCGCTGTGATCTGTACACGAGGCCTTCACCAAGGGAAGAGCCTGTATCTGAGAGGGCGTGGGGGCCTGAGGCTCAGTGGCCATCCAGCCACTTCTGTTAAAATTCATCATAGAACTGTTTGGGTTGGCAAACCCTTTCAGCTCCTGGAGTCCCAGCCCACCACTAACCCCTGGCCCTCAGCACCTCAGCCCCATGTCTTTGGGATCCCTCCAGGGCTGGGCACTCCCCCAGCTCCCTGGGCAGCCTGGCACAGGGGCTGACACCCCTCTCAGGGAAACAGTTCTGCCTCAGCTCCAGTCTCAATCTCCCCTGGGGCAACTTGAGCCCATTTCCTCTTCTCCTATCACTCATTACTGGGGAGCAGACCCAACCCCCAGCTCCCTGCAACCTCCTGTCAGGAAGTGTCAGAGTGCTCCTTTCTCCCCCTCAGCCTCCTCCAGGCTCAACACCCCCATTCCCTCAGCCCCTCCCCAGCACCCTTGTGCTCCAGCCCCTTCCCCAGCTCTGGATTTGCTCCAATGCTAAATAAAGGTGAAATGTTATACTGGAAGCATAACAAGGATCATCTTAAGTCCTGCAAGATTAAGAATTCATTACAGGCTTCAGTTACCTAGCTGTTAAATTAAACCCACATCCTTCAGTCCCTTTTCTTCTGGCCTGGACACTGTAGAAGAATGGCTCTGTGCTGTTAGAGCAGTCTGTCAAACCTTCCCTCTTGGTGTCTGTTGTGGTGACACTTTTGTGGGACAAGATGATTCTGCTCTCTCCTAGAACAAGGGTCAGAAAACATAGAGGGGAAACTTCAGTTCTAATGACCAAGAAACTTCTGTTGATTTCCATAGGAAAACAATGAGGCTTGTGGATATAAATTCTTCTCTCGAATGTCAGAGAGGAAATGAAAACTGGAGCCCTTTTTTTTTCCGCCATTGAACAGTTGTTTTTCTTTTCTTTTTTATTAAAGTCATTAGAAATATGTACAAAGAGTCTTAGCATATGAAATTCCTTTTACAAAAGAGAGAAGCCACATCCAACCGTAAGCAGGAGCCTTCATGAACTCGTATCAGCAGTGAGCATATGCTTTGCTCTTGCTTTGGTGAGGGTGGAAACTTGCACAGTGACTCTGCAAGAGTAGTAAACCAGTAATGTGCAAGGAATTGTGTATTCAACTGTGTTTCACCTGCTTTGTTCTGTTTGCAGTGCATCTGGGAGCAGGCTGGGAAATTTGCAAATGTCCTAAGGACTAAAGATGATGGGAAGATGTTTTTTTTTTCTTGTGTTCTTTGAATTGATTGGAAAAGTTATGCTGTGAATACCCAGGAAAATGAGATCCCATTGTAGCTGGTGCTACTCTCTAGGGAGGTGGCATCTGTAACTAATAATGGATGTAACTAATAACAACAGTTCAATACCCAGATGCTGTCAGTGAATATTTATCAAGCTCCAAAGTTGCTTTCTGTAAATATTTAAAAAAACCAACTTGTGAGCTTCAAGTCCTCTTGTATTCCTGCAGAGTGAGCCCTGAAAGCCTGATCCAACTTACAGGGAGATTCACTCCTGCATTCCAGTAAATAGCAACAGTCACCTGCTTGGTATTTTGCAGTTTTAAATTTCTCTTGCAGAGGGGGAATGGAAACTCTGCAGCTTTGATGGGAAGAGTCAGCCTTCTCCCAGCACTGCAGAGGCCAGAGATGTGGTTTGGAAGAGCAGAGTGCATTTGGGGTTTATGCCAGCGGAGGTGTCTGTGCTACAGACGGTGCGTGAGCCAAGCAGCAGGATTGCAGAAGGACGGGGCTCAGAAGTGCCCTGTGCACCGGACAGGGATGTGTCTGCACTGCAAGCAAGGAGCCTCTTGAGTGAAAAGGGCTTACACCTTCAGACCAGGACAGAATTAGAAGACCAAGGTATGAGCAACACGTGAGGATTCCTCTCTTCCATTCAGACTGGCTGATAGACTAGTGTTACCTTGCAGAAGACCATGGTTCCATGTTATTCAGACCTCACTAGGCTTTTGGGGTTTGCATTAACATACCAGTGTCTGCTCAGCTTTTCTACTGAGATGAACAAGTTCAGCCCAGCCTACAGCAAGCAGCGTCTTGCAAAGTGTTTGTCAGGGCTAAACCACCACAGTGTTTCACAGGAATGGGGCTGATTTTGAAGCTTAGATTCAAAATCAAATTTACCCTAAGTTGTGAAGATTTTGTTCACCTGTTGTAGAGGTCAAATATAGCCAAGAGGTTTTGACATGGACAAAAAAAAAAAAAGTCTGCAGCATTGAATTTGGAGCCACAGGTTATTAAATAGCTTTCGGACTTCTGTCAAGATCATGGACAGATATTTTAAAACCACTTGTAGGAAAATGAAATGTTAAGGTAGATGTTCCATTCTGTCCCCTCATGAACCATTCTGTACACAGGTGTGCAGTTTTACCAAAAGGGAAAGATCTCCTTCAGTTTTGCTTCCCCATTCTCCATTCTTTCCACCCCCCCCAGCAGTGAGATTCCCCTCTGCCTGCTGAGCCCATGGGGACTGCAGCACTAGCAGGATTTAACCAAACCCCTCGGTCCTGTAAGGCAGCAGGGAAAGTGCCCAATTCCAAGGTGTATGTGCAGGCAGACACTGCACTGCCTTCACCTGATCTGTTTGTAGTCAGCTCCATTAGAAGGTGCTGCTTCTGCTTTTGCAGAGCATCTCAGATCCTTGCAATTGCAGATACAGAAACAAAGCAAATTTACAGATCGGATTAAAATGATTTACCAAGTGTTTCTGACTTCAGCCAATTGCTTTAGTAATGGTTTTAGCTAAATGAGGGTAATTTCTGCATGCCTACATGCTCTAAACATAAGTATGATGGGTTTCTCATTCCTCAGCACTGACAACTCATTGATTTTGGTGATTTGCTGCGTGTTTTTATCGAGTGATGCCTCTCCTGGGCACAGGAAAGCATGTGACAGGGGCCTTGGTCTCATTCCCTATTTCTTTACCTACTGAAAATAATTCTGAGAGAGAAGAGGAAGGAATCTTGAATTAATGGGTTAAATTCTGTCCTGGGTGTAACCCAGCTGTCTGCAAGCAGACAGCATTGCTATCCTAGAATTAATTTGACCAAAGGACTTAATTTAAAAGGCAGGGAGGACAGAAGCTGATTAGTAGTCCACACTAGGCTGCTTTTTTAACTTGAAATATGAAGTTCTCTGATATGTGATGGGAGCTATCTTGGTGGAGTGCTGCTTTAAAAATTAATAAAGGCTTTCCTCACAGCCACATTCTGCAGCATTCTGTACAGACTATGATCTCATAACCTCCTCCTCTGGCTTGCACACGCACCGTCTGCTGAAACCCAAGATGAGGTCTTGTTGGGGGGGTTGGTGTTTTGTTCATTTAGAGAGCACTCCCTGGTCTTCACAGAGGCACAACTGCGACACTAATCAAAATCAATGACTTCTTGGCTGCTGTAAGGAAAACAAATAGAGGAGCAGGAGAGAGGAACTGTGCTGGTTTCCTACCGAGAAACCCTCCACCATCTCACAGGGCTGTTGCAATACAGGAGGAACAGCACTAGGGGAGTATGCAGCATGCTTTCTTTTCCAATACAAACATCAACCAGGGTTAAATCAGGTATTTTAAAAACAGATAAAAACACCCCTTGTCAAAAAACGGAGCCATTCAAGAATAGCAATTATACCAGAAAATGTAAGGCTTTGACAAATACAAACCCTCTAGTGAGTAGTGTGATTTCTGTACAGAGAATGCTGGCTATCAAGTGCTGGTCAGCTGTTTTTCTAGCAAAGCTTGCTTGACCCAGCAACTAATAGATGAAAGTCTCCAAAACGTAACCCTCAGCTCTCACTAAACATAGAACTACAGAAGTGAAGCAAATCGAGATGAGAGCAGGATTTAGGGACTGGACCTGCTCTTGTTTACACTTCAGAAGCACCACAGATTTGGTGGTTGTTTTGCTGCATAATGGGAACCACCAAGGAGGAGGCTGCTCCCCTGGGACTTCTGCCTTTTGGGTTTTCTTACAGAAAAGCCTGTCTGTGGTGGAGTAGGACTGAGGGACATGAGCCCATCACTTTGCTACTGAGGTTGATCACCAATTCAAGGGCCTTTTCCCTAAGTGAGGATGCTATGGTAAGGACAATTTCCTTTTCCTTGGCTGTGCTGTAATGTTTCAGGGGAATTGCCTCTTTGGGAAAAATGCCACAGAAAGTCTCAAGGCTGCAGGCCCAAATAGCCAGTGTAGCAAGACAGCCAACAGCAGCACAAGCTGTACACACAGGAGATGGAAGAGAAAATGGAATAATGCATTTTCTGGGTGAGAAGCCTATGAAACATTCAGAAGTCAGGAGCTAGTAATTGTTAAAGGTAAGGAATGTGAGGGAGAGCCCTCTCTCTTGCACCAAGAAATGCAAGCCAGCTCATGCACCAGGCTGGCTGCCACGAGCTGCTGCTGTGTATGGAGAGGGGTGTGCACCATGGGGTGAGGGAAGCTTTCCTGCAGGCTGCCTGTCCTGCACAGCAAAGTGACCATCCAGACTTCCTGATCAATTATTCTCTGGTCAAATTTGACCTGTGCAACACCATGTGCACAATTTCACTTCCTCATTTGAATGACCTACAGGGAGTTGCATTTTCCAGACACTGCCTAGTCCAGCAGTCACCAATCCAGTACTTGTAACACTGCTCAAATCAGCTGAGGCTCCTCCTTTTGCTCAAGGAATTCTTTCTTCTTTTGGTAGGAGCACAGGAGTACAGGATGCTGAGTATTACCAAGCATCAAGCCAAAAAAGGTAGGAAAGTGTTTTATTGGTCCCTGTGGTTCTGAGACCATCCAAACTCTATCAATAGACAAACTACACTTAGCTACATGACCCCTCCCCACACTGCATGGGACAGAAAGTAGGGCAAGGTTACTCACTGGGAACAATTTGCTCTCTCAGCATTGCCCTTCCTGCTGTTTGGGAATTGGCTTGGATTGATAAAACCTGTGAATAGGTGTGCAGGGGCCCCAGACACGTCGGTGAATACTTGATAAAGGGAGAATTCAGCTTTTAGGTTGCTTAGAAACATTTATCCTGCTGTAGTGAAAAATGGTTTGACTGGGACATCGTGGCCACTCAGCTTGTGCCTGGCCTGGGTGAGGGTTAGGAAGAATTAGGAAGTAGTTTTAAAGGACAGGGAGACAAACTTCCTTTGGGAATTGGGTCCTTAACATTCCTTGATGCCTTTGAAAAGTTCCCCCTGCCATGAGAGGGTCAGTTTTCTGGTGCAAATATCTGAAGCTGGGAAAAAATGTTTCTCAAAAAATGTGCATAATAATTAGTGTAATTGATTAAGGTATCCTGAATGTGACAGGTAGTTTTGGCTGTAAGAAAAAAAAAAGTGCTCAGCACTAGACTGAAAAAAGCCCTTTGACTTCTAAGGACAAGTTCTCCTGTTATCCCCTAGTCTATTGAGGAGCCTAGATATCATTCCTTGCCCTGGTTCATGGGATGTGAGAGTGCATCAATCACCATCCAGCACAATTCCCAGCTCCAGGGCTGTAGGAGACCCTGCTCTAGCAGACTTTGACATGTACACTGCAATGAAAAGAGCTGGTGTGTCTTGGCCACCTCAGCGACTGCTGCTTCCCAAGCTGGGAACCATCAAAACAAACAGAACTGCCCCAAATAAAAGTAGTTTGATAAAGTTCTGGGCTAGATTATTTTTTTGTCTTCATTTATGTGGAGATTAAAAGAAAGAAAGAAAGAAAAAAAAAAGAAAGAAAAAAATAGCACCTTCTCAGCAAGACTTATTTTTTGCTATCTTGTGTATAAATATTAATAACCAAAATAGATTTCTCCTCGTCCCGTGTTTCAGAACAAACTCTTGGGGAAACTGTAGCACCACAGAGAGGCAGTTTAGCCCCAGACAAATATTAAATGCAGCACCAGAGAAACTAAAGTCGTAAGAAAAGCTTCTCTCCCCTGGTGCTATAGAGCTTAATATATACACACACAAACTGTCTTGTTGTCCAGGCTGCTGAGCACCTCTTCCCCTCCCCAGCGCGGCCAGGACGCGCCCGTCTCGCAGCCAGTTTGGTCTCTGGAGGTATTACTTAATTCTGGATGTGCAGATGAATTTGTTTTCATCCTGCCGCATCGAAAGGACCGTTTATGTTGCCATAAACAAGGTGCAGTGGAGAGAATGCTACCATTACAGCAAGGACATCACTAATCTCTTGACTCAGACTGCAGGAGCATGAACGCTCAGACCACCATCATCTACAAGGAATGTCGCTTACGTTCTCGACAAGGCATGCACGTTTTAACGTATGCATACAGGAGGGTTTACATTCTTCTATATATAAGCATGTATGTGTCTCTGTTTTGCTGCTGGGCCCTTGAACAGCTCCTTCCGTGCAAATCCTTCTTCGCCGTTGCCCAAAGCACTTCCAACATCTTCCACTTCTTTCTTTATCTCCACTCTTCACAGCTGCTGCTCAGGCTCTGGATTCCCTGGAGGAAAAGGGGAAACAATTTTCTCCAAGGGCACAGGGTTTTCTCCAGCCTAAGGAAGCAAAAGAATTGTGTTTGGGTTTAATTATATTGATGCATTGGTTACAATAAAAGCTTCTTTTAAATTTATGCTTGAACCCTCCTGCTAAATCTACTGATGAGGAGAGGTATATAATTTATGGGGAGGATGGTTTTGTGGTTCAAACGAGAGATTACGCCTTTAGCCCTGTGCTGCTGCAGGATTCTTGGTGAGCTCTTGTTGTGTGAGGCTCCATCTTTTGGGTGCTCCATCTTCATTTGCATCACGTTAACAAAAATGTTAACTTTTAGGGAAGCCATTAATTTTGTTACAGGTAGGCAACAGGGTGCATCGAGTATCACAGGAGACTACAACTCGCTCGCTCCTGGTTCTGCCACTGATTAGATTTGTGGCCTTGGGCAAACCACTTCTTTCAGTCGCTGCTGTAAAATGAGGGCAGTAATAACTTATTTGCCTCATAGGTGGGCTGCAAGCTTTAATTAATAAAGTGCTCAGAGAAAGGCACCTATCTAAGTGCAAATTAGCAGGAGAGGTGCCCAAGGGGCAGCGACTCTCAAATCCCCAACTCCCCCATTTATACTGAGGTTTGTTGATGCTGGCATTGGCTGGGGTAAGGTCCCATCTTTCAGACTGTCTTGTCTAGTTTGCAGGGACTGTGACAATAAGTGATCTTATAAAAACCTCCATGGAGAAATTGCTGGCCTTCTGGATGAGGTGATTTCACCCAGCTGGGAGAGGGGAGGGGGGAGTAGCTGACTATGCAACTGCATCAGCTATGAAGTCAGAGTGTAATTAGGGCTGGCAAACAGCTTTGGGGCAGATTCTCATCAGCGTTACTCTGATGTTAAACCCAGAACCACTTCCCTTCCTTCTCCAGCACTACCCTGTTTAAGCCAGCGTGAAGGTTACCACCACAATTCAGTGGCACTGCCTCTGAGGTGAACCACAATCTCCTCAGTGAGGAGAGTGGGCAAATCCTGGTGCTGTGGCGGGCTCTGAGTCACCTAGAACATCTCTGGATCAGTCCCAGAAGATCCAAGTGCATCTGCTTTACCCCAGGTACTGTCAGCTGCTCCAGGTGCTGCTGTGCACGGGATGTGGCACTTACAGCCTCTCCCTCCCTCTGTTTGCAGTCTCGCTTTCTAGTCTTGAGGAATCTGAAGCAACAGTGAAAATAGCCTGAACGACTAAAGGCAGAATGAATCATCTAGACTCGAAGCCCATTTTCATTTGCCTTGCTGTGATCAAGGCTACCCAATAGCCTCCCAGTTTCTTGGCTTCTGTATCTGCATGCACACAGACTTTCACACACACACCTGCTCCCTGGGAGTACTGGAGGTACTTTTTGCAGAGCTACATTGCTTTTTTTGGCAGAAGGTAAATAGGAGAGGTGTTCACAGAAAGCATGAGAAAGCATGAACCTGATAGCACTGGCTAGACAAAACCAGCCAAGAGAGCACAGACCATCAATAAACACTGGAGCCTGTCCAGAGGTGGGCACTGGAGGTGGGGAAGGGGCTGGAGCACAAGGGTGACGGGAAGGGGCTGAGGGAATGGAGGTGTTCAGCCTGGAGAAGAGGAGGCTGAGGGGAGACAGGAGCCCTCTCTGACACTCCCTCACAGGAGGCTGCTGGGAGCTGGGTCTGCTCCCCAGTAATGAATGACAGGACAAGGAAATGGAGTCATTGCCCCAGGCTGAGGTTGGAGCTGAGGCAGAACTGTTTCCCTGAGAGGGGTGTCAGCCCCTGTGCCAGGCTGCCCAGGGAGCTGGGGCAGTGCCCAGCCCTGGAGGGATCCCAAAGCCGTGGGGCTGAGGTGCTGAGGGCCAGGGGTCAGTGCTGGGCTGGGCAGGGGGAGGGGAGGACTGGGACTGCAGCAGCTGAAAGGGCTTTGCCAACCAAAACGATCCTGTGATTCCAAATCACTGTCCATAAGCAGTCCCGAGATGCAGCATGTCCTTGTGGGGCCTCTGGCCCACGTGCAGACAGCCCTTCCTCACCTGCACTTGTACAACTGCAGAGGTCTAGGCCAATCTGAGCACACACAGACAAAGAGCATCATGGCTTGCTCTAGGCTCGTGAAAAGTCACAAGGAGGAGATTCTGGGCATCTGCATTTCTCACACACGATGTCTTTATACAGAGGTCTTCAGAATTAACCCCATTGGCACTGCTGGAGTGGGAAAGAGGGCACAGCCTGAGCTGTGTGTAGGGCACTGAGATATAATAGGGCTGGCGATGCAGAAGAAAAGCCTGTGATGTGGTTGCTTACAAAGAGGTGAGGTATTTACTCAGGTCCTTCTCTGCAAACATTCCAAACCCACCTGGACAAGTTCCTGTGTGCCCTACTCTAGGTAGTCCTGCTCTGGCAGGGGGGTTGGACTGGATGATCTTTCAAGGTCCCTTCCAACCCTTAAGATTCTGTGATTCTGCTGGAATAAAGGCTTCAGGAGTTAATAAAATGCTTTGCTCTAAAGCAAAACCACTTAATCCTTATGTATAATTTCTCCTGCAGCAGTGCTTCCAAACAGCAGCTCTGAACCCTTGTCCTCCTGTGCCATCTACGGCCTGCAACAGATCATCCTTGCTGTCATTGTATTTTACCAACTGTCTCTCTCTGTCACTTAATGTATAGAAAATCTTTAAAAACCTGTAAAACTTGATAAATCCTAGAACATCTTGAACTCCTAGTGATAAATCTGCTCTGGGGCAGGCAAAGAGCTCAGCACAACGTCTGTGCATCTCACAAGCCCTGCTCAAAGAGGCTCTTAAGTTTTGCATCAGCCTCGTGCAGGCCTTCTGCATAAAGGTGAATTTCATGGAAAGAATAAAAGAGAACCCCAGAATCCTGGCCTTCAGCCCATCTTTCAATAAAACAATTTTGAATATCCTGGGCTGTGTTAAAGCCATTTCTGGGTGCATATTGGCTGCGTCACCAGTATCTGACTCATTAATGGAATACACTTTCAGCCAAATTCTGATCTCATTTACAGCACTGTAAATCCAGGGCAACCCAATTGACTTCAGTGGAGTTACTCCAAATCTCCCACAATAGGCACTCGGCAGATAGACCAACATTTGGTACTTCAGGTCTAAAAAGGGCTGAGGAAAGCCAAACTACCTCCCGTTTGTAATACTGGGGTGGCTAGAAAGCTGGAAAGAGTGCCAGCATATCACAGAATCACAGAATGGAAGGGACCTCTAAAGATCATCTAGTCCAAGCCCCCTGCTAAAGCAGGTTCCCCTCGCTCAGGGGGCACAGGAACGTGTCCAGGTTGGGTTGGAAGCCTCCTGAGAAGGAGCCTCCACACCCTCCCTGGGCAGCCTGGGCCAGGACTCCCTCACTGGGAAAACAAACAGATATCCCCCATGCAGAGCTGCTGAAAACGTGGTTACTTTACGTGTTGTTGTAATGATGTCAACGCTTCTGGGGGAATGTCCATTACTGTCACTATTTACTTATTAAACAAAAGGAACTCTTCCTGTGTGAAGAGTGCAGTGTCCATGAAAACATGGTTTGAAGTGATACAGAAAGAAATCACTTGCTTTGAAATTTGTGATGGGAGCCAACATTCCCTTTGGTGACAGATTCCTCCCTTTCTGGTCATTTAGGGAACTGCAGGTTCTGCTCAGAAAGCTGCTCTTTGTCATCACACCCATTAAGCAATAAGGTTGTGAGAGGACAAATCTTTCTGGCTGATACTTGCAAAACCATCTCAGCCAGCCTCGACACATCCCATGGCTCTTAATAGACACGGGCACCTCGACTTCTCAATTACTTAGATCTCTCCAGCCTTCAATCCCAGTTTTATCACACAGCTTGCTAAGCTGGTGTTTACCAATAAAAGCACAAGCTGCTCCTCTCTGGGATGCTGAGTAGGATGGGCATGAAATGGTTGGGGTAGGGGGTCCTTAGTCTCATCTCAGCATTTCTCTGACTAATCTTTTTTCAGAGACAGGACCCAAAGCCCTGCCTGGGTACCACCTGCAGGAAGCTGCAGGAGAATCTGAGGTCACGTCCCCTAAAGCAGTTGGCAAAAGGAGTTCTGCTCACAGCTAAAGTGTCAGCAGGTAACTTCGACATCTAAATGGATTACACAGGCAATTCAGTTGGCACACATTCCACTCCTAAGAAACAAAATAACAGTTATTGATATGTTTAAAGGAGAAAAATAAGATGTTCAAAGGCTTGGGTTGCTAAGGGGAACCTGGAAGCAGGGACAAATCGAGGCAGCTCTCGCTTCCTTCCTCACACAGCAGCAGGTTAATGAGAAAACAAGGGCTGGGCAAGAGCCCTGTCAAATTCCCAAGCAGCCTGCATCCGTGTACACTCACACTTCATTAGCATCTCTGTGGGAGACAGCAGGGTGACTTGGAAAACCAAAAAACAATTAGGAGGTGGTTCAAGAGGTGAGGCAGAAGAGGAGCAGAACTAGTAGGGAAGGAAGGAATGGTGTGTCTGGGGGACCTTAGCACAGGTTGATCAAGGAGCCCAGATGAGCTACGTTGGAGCTCCCTCCTTTCCATGACAAAGTGGCTTCCTTGGCCACAGTCCACCTGCAGAAAGTGGCCTTTCTGGAGTGCTGTTTCTTTTTGAAAAGTGCTCATCACAAAAGTGAATGGTGAAAGTTTTCTTTGTGCAATTTACACTGTGAAGCTGGAGCAAGGGTGGCAGGGACCGCTGGCATTTTCCAGTAGGATGTTTGCCACTGGGAAGAACGGGCTCCTTCTGCCTTAGTTATCCAGGAGGATATACAACAGCTCTCGCCTCTTTGTGTCAGGGATGCAACACACTGAAATGTTTGTCCTCCTGCAAAACTGCAGCTCACTGCTGAGCTGGTCGGCTTAGTCCTGCGTGAGCCCTACTGCCTCTGGTCCTTCATTTTCTTTGCACTCCTGCACAGCTCAGTGTGACATCTCCAGAAATCTTATCAACCCAATTTTAATACAGATAATTAACTGCACTGAGACTTTGGACAGAGTGGCTCTGCATGAACCTCGCAGCAAACAGTGGGGGGAGTTACTGGCAACACAGTGGGCACAGAACCAGGCTGGTGATGCTGGCAGGGACAAGCAGGGTTTGATTTTAACACACTGCCACTTCTGAACTAATAGAGCAAAACACAAGTGACATTGTATGCCAAACTGGCACATGACAACTATACTTCATGCCCTGGCTGGATATTTCAAGGTGATGTCAGATTATATATTATAAAACTGCCATTTGCAAAGCATTCAATCCCCACATCCCAAACGTGGTCCAAAAGATACAAGTTGGTCACATGCAGTGGCCCTAATCCCGCTTTCACCAGCATCAGCCAGGGGCTGTGAGAGCAGGAGCAGTTCCCTGGGACACTGAATTATTCCCTAAGCTGCACTGTTGCATAAAGCCACAAGGGCCTGAGGGAACAACTACCGACCTTCTTCCTCAGAAACAGTACAAACGCTGATGGGCAGCCGGTGCAAATTGCCGGTCCTGCTTGAAAAGACAGGAGGGGAACTCATACAGCAAACCAAGCTGGCTGAAAGTGGGCTTTTCCTTCGCTCTCTATTCCTTCTGCAACCACCAAATCACAAGACAAACGCTGACTTGGCAGCACATAAAGTGTACAAGTTAACTCTCCTCTTCTGAGCCACCCCATGAAATGCCAAGATCACAGGTCTGGACTCCCTGTCTTGTGGCAGAACAGTGTTATTATCACTGCAGAGTGCCTCTGAGGATGGCAGAAAAATGCCTGTTTTGCTCAGAAATACTCTGCTGGATTAATAAAATGCTGCTTTCTGACTACATCTCTAAATGTAACCCAACACACTGCACTGTCACTGGGCTCTGAGACACTGCAGACAACCAGATACCTCCACTGGTGTGAGCAAATTACTAGTCAGGATTAGTAAAAAAAAGGTTCTTAATGGCAAAAATAGCACAAATAACCCAGAAACGGAGGTGTAGATGATGCATTTAATCATTCTGGGGTTGCACTGCTATTTTCTTCTGCAGCTTGGTCACCTGTACCTCAGGATCTTGCCAGGAGCTGCACAGGTCAGTCCTTTGCGCATAGGGGCAACCAGGAGTCTACTACTGACCCTGCTCTCCCCCATCAGGCCTCTTTATCCCTGAAACTGCTTCACATGGCACACAAGGATCTTCTTTTCTGAGACTTACATTTGTATTTGTGTCCACGAAGCCCCAGAGCATTTGGAGGCAGCTCAGCACACCCTGTCTGCAGCGGCCTTTGAAGCTGCGAGGAGGGACTGTGTGTGCTGAAGGAACTCGCCTCGCTCCTGTGGAGGATGATGCTTCCCTTTTCTATCATGTCTTTATCAAAGCAATTTATAAGCAACTGGTTATTGTTGGGCCTGAAGTGCAGAAAGCCAGGCAGAGGTGGGGGCTCCAGAGTCAACAGCAGTAAAGACTGGGAATGAAACCCATACTGTGTGCCTACCCAAAGCTTTGCAAAGCTTCACAAACCCCACAAATGCCAGGAGCTCTGGCCCCGTGGGGTTACCAAGAAGTCTGGGCTGAGAGTCTGCAGGGATCCGTGGGGCCAGTGAATAGGGTCCCTCTGCCAGCCCTCCTCACCTGCCACCTTCTCTACATGGGGTGAAATGTCAGACTGGGCAGGGAAGAAATTCCCTGGCTTGTTGGAGTGAAAAGGACACTTGGCACACTAGGCTGGGGACATCACTCTTGGACTCTGACTTTTTTTTGAGCTCAGAAAAGCAAGAAAGTCAGACAGGCTGGTTTGATTCCCAACACTGCAATCAAACTGGCCACAAACTGATGGGAAGGGAAAGAATTTCCCTAAGCTCTGCTCCCAACCACAGTCCCACATCTCTAACCGCTGCCCCACACCACGGACACAACCTCTCCGAGGGCTTTGCTGGGCACAGCTCTGTAGACACCATCCCAAAGCCTCACACCTCAGAGCTGACAATGGCCTGGAAACTGAGGCTTTGAGTCATCAAAATCCCCAGTTTTGTACTGAGGGGTTTTTTTTCTCAAAGAAAGCTTTTCAAAGGTAAGCAGCTGAACCTCCTGATGGATGCAGCAGTAGTGGCTCAGACAGATGACAACAATGCCCCCCCACACCCATGCACACACACACACAGTGCAAACACACACACACAGACAAAACCCTTCTTTTTAAACTCCCTCCATCACTACACTTTTTCTCCACACTTTTAACAGTATTTCATGCACCTCAAAAGCTTGCAAGACGATCTGCAATGGGAGATCTGGTTCCAGACAGCCAAAGTCTAGCCCACGTGTTGCCAACAGCCCAGTTAAAGCTGAAATTGTACAAGGTCAGCCCAGTACTGGTGGCATTTTTCAGCTGGTTTTAAGCTCTTGTCTAAACCCTATCCGAGCTGGTAGGATCATGAGTGCATGCTGAAAGGCAGACGTGCACCTAAGGTCTTTCCTGAACACAGACAGTTGTGGGCAATCACAGCTACAATTTAAAGCACCCGAAATATGAGCCCTTGCTCCTCACGTTTGTAGGGAGAAATCCATGTCCCAAAGAGGACTTCAGCACCCTGAGGTGACCTCACATGCTCAGTATCCCTGCGTGCTCCCGGGGCTGAGGGTCTGCCCCCACCAGCCCAGAGCTGTCAGCAGGACAATGAGAGTTACAGGACCAGATATGTCCCATTTCTCTGCTGCTGGTTTGCAGAGTGGGGGGCTTTAGCAACCAGCAGGAACTGGGCTTGGGTGCTGGTCCCTGGCTGGTGGCTTGGGACCTCCCTTGGGGAAAGCCTCCAGCACTGGGCAAGGCACTATCCAAAACACAGAGCTGGGCACAGACAGCCAGTCTGCCCCACTGGATGATCCTGTAGGGACATCCCACCACCCACGGACCTTAGCAATGGGTGCTGCACAGCACCCGTGGGTCTAAAGCCCACTAGGGGATGGCAGGACAAGAGGGAAGTTCCTCAACTAACAAGTATCCTCCATCTCCTAGGGCTGACAGTCAGGACAACGCAGGACCTGCTCCAATCCTCCAGAGCCACCCTGCGCTGCTGTCACTGCCGCTGCCCCACACAGGCTCACCCAGCGTGGGAATGGAGCTGAAACTGCCCTGTGAGAGCACGGAGGACCGTGTGGAGAGGAGGCACAGGACTGTAAGTCGTGAAAGTCTGGCAAAGGGGGAAGAGGGTGTTTGGGAAGTCTGGGGAAAGTGGAAGTTTGGAGGAGAAGGAGAAGGAGAAGGAGAAGGAGAAGGAGAAGGAGAAGGAGAAGGAGAAGGAGAAGGAGAAGGAGAAGGGAGGTCGATGCGACCTGTCGGCGCCGGTACCGGCAGCCCGTGGCTCCGTGCGCGGTTGCAATCAGCCGCCGCACCCGGCGAGCCGGTGGGTACCGCGGACAGCGCGCTCCGCCGTGCCGTGCCGTGCCGGGCCGTGCCGGACCGCAGCGAGCCAAGCCCCCGGGACGGATCCCGGCCCCGCCGCAGCGCCCGGGCCACCGCACACCGAGCCGGGACGCGCCGTGCCGTGCCGAGCTGCACCGAACCTGCCCCGCATCCAGCCTGCCCCGCACCGAACCTGCCTCGCACCGAGCCCGCCCCGCACCCAGCCTGCCCCGCACCTGCCCCGCACCCAGCCTGCCCCGCACCCAAC
>WBNH01004368.1:1231302-1304625 GCA_013401255.1 Urocolius indicus
GGGGGGGGGCGGCGAGGGGCGGGACGGGGCAGCGCCGGGACGGCGAGTGCGCGGCGGGACCCGCGAGCGCGGCTCCAGCGGACGGGGCGGGCGGAGGATGGGGGCAGGGGGACACGGCGGGGTGCAGGGGACAGCGTTTGTGTGGTGCAAGGTGTCGGAGTCCAGGGATGGTGGGGCGTTCCATGGGGCAGTGTGGGATGGAGAGACAGATGGATAGAGAGACAGAGGGGTAAAAGGATAGAGGAACGGAAGGACAGAGGGATGGAGGGACAGAGGGATGGAAGGACAGAGAGAGGGAGGGACAGAGGGATGGGGGGACGGTGGGGTGCAGGGGACAGCGTCGGGATGGACCAAGGTGCCGGAGTCCACGGACGGCGGGGCGTTCCATGGGGCAGTGTGGGATGGAGAGACAGATGGATAGAGAGACAGAGGGGTAAAAGGATAGAGGAACGGAAGGACAGAGGGATGGAGGGACAGAGGGATGGAAGGACAGAGAGAGGGAGGGACAGAGGGATGGGGGGACGGTGGGGTGCAGGGGACAGCGTCGGGATGGACCAAGGTGCCGGAGTCCACGGACGGCGGGGCGTTCCATGGGGCAGTGTGGGATGGAGAGACAGATGGATAGAGAGACAGAGGGGTAAAAGGATAGAGGAACGGAAGGACAGAGGGATGGAGGGACAGAGGGATGGAAGGACAGAGAGAGGGAGGGACAGAGGGATGGGGGGACGGTGGGGTGCAGGGGACAGCGTCGGGATGGACCAAGGTGCCGGAGTCCACGGACGGCGGGGCGTTCCATGGGGCAGTGTGGGATGGAGAGACAGATGGATAGAGAGACAGAGGGGTAAAAGGATAGAGGAACGGAAGGACAGAGGGATGGAGGGACAGAGGGATGGAAGGACAGAGAGAGGGAGGGACAGAGGGATGGGGGGACGGTGGGGTGCAGGGGACAGCGTCGGGATGGACCAAGGTGCCGGAGTCCACGGACGGCGGGGCGTTCCATGGGGCAGTGTGGGATGGAGAGACAGATGGATGGAGAGACAGAGGGGTAAAAGGATAGAGGAACGGAAGGACAGAGGGATGGAGGGATAGAGGGATGGATGGATAGAAGGATGGAGAGACAGGGATGGAAGGATAGAGGGATGGAAGGACAGAGGGATGGAAGGATAGAGGGATGGAGAGACAGGGATGGAAGGATAGAGGGATGGAAGGACAGAAGGATGGAAGGATAGAGGGATGGGGTACATGGTGGGGTCCCCAGGGGACAGCGTTTGTGTGGTGGGAGGTGTCAGTGCCCAGGGATGGTGGGGAGTTCCATGGGGCAGTGTGGGGATAGATGGGACGGTGAGATGTGGGGGACACTGGGATGGAGGAGACAGTGTCGAGTGCAGGGCACAGTATGAGAGGAATGGGGGGGACTGTTCATGGGTAGGTCATTTTCATATCTAGGGACGATGTGGGAGTTTGATGGGATGGTGTGGGACGGAGGGACAGAAGGATGGGGGACAGGGTGGAGTGCAAGGGACAGGGTGGGGTGCAGGGGACAGCATTTGTGTGGTGGGAGGTGTTGGTGCCCAGGGATGGTGTGGGAGTTCAATGGGACGGGGTGGAGACTGATGGGACAGTGAGATGTGGGGACACTGGGATGCAGGGTACAGAGCGGGATCCAAAGCACAGTATGGGAGGAGTGGGGGGGGACAGTGTTCATATCTAGGGATGATGTAGGAGTTTGATGGGACAGTGTGGGGACAGAAAGACAGTGGAACGGAGAGGACAGTGTGGGATGGAGGGAGAGAGGGATGGGGGGACAGTGGGATGGAGGGGACAGGGTGAAGTGCAGGGGACAGTATTTGTGTGGTGGGATGTTTTGTTACTCAGGGATGGTGTGGGAATTCGATGGAACAGTGTGGAGTGGAGGGACAGAGGGGTGGAGGGGGGACAGTGGGACGGAGGGGACAGTGTGGGGTGGAGAGACAGAGTGAGGATGGAGGCGACACTATGAAGGGAATGGAGGGACAGTGATGGGTCACTTTGTTTCCCAGGGATGGTGTGGCAGTTTGACAGGACCGTGTGGGATGCAGGGACAGCGTAGAGATGCAAGTGACAGCGCAGGGATGCAGGTGGCAGTGCAGAGACGGAAGGGACAGCGTGGAGAGGCAGGGGGGCAGTAAGAGAATTACACAAAGCTGGAGGAGATTTCATCATCATGTATTACTCATTCTGATCACATTCCAGGTGGCCAAAGGACGGCACATTGTCCTCACCAGCCCCCAGGCACTGGCACAGGGGCAAGCAGAGCCTCCCCAGCCATCAAACTGAAGGAGCCAGGACTGCTCATCACACATCAGCCCTGTGGGGCAGAAATCACCCCAAACCAGCCTGTTTCCCTTCAGTCTGGCAGAAGGGGTATCATCCCCTTTGCAGATCACCCCATTGTTGCAAAGGAGTCCAAGGTGACCTTCCTGGGGCTCACCTTCTTCCCAATCCATCTCCCTTCCCTGGGGCAGCCCCATGTCCTGCTCCAGGGGCAGCTCCTGCTTTGTAGCCCCTCTGTTTGCAGGGCTCACAGCACTCAGTGTATTCACCCTGGGGAGATGCTTTCCCAAGCCTAAATTATTGCTTTGTAGGGGAAACAAGACTTTTGTGGTATCCCTATATAATACAGGAGGTCCTCCCCAAAATGAGGCAGTTCAGGTTTTTCCTGGACTCTGCAAAGGAGAAAAAGCAGCAAGTCCAGCCCTGAGATTGTGTTTGTGTGAGTGTGTGTGTGTGTGTGTGTGTGTAAGGCAGCAGCTTCAGGTGAATGCAAAGGTGCAGGTACGCTGGCACTGCTGAGAGCAAGGGCCCTGCATTTCAGCACATTCACCAGTGCCCAGCGAGCACCAGTTGTTGGACCTGGGGCTGTTCAGCCTGGAAAAGACTAAGGAGGGGGCTCATCATCACTTATAAGTACCTAAAGGCTAGATGTCAAGAGGATGAGGTGACTTTTTTACAGTAGTGTCCAGTGACAGGACAAGAGGTGATGGACATAAGTTGGAACACAAGGACAAATTCATTTACTGTGAGGGTGAGGGAGCCCTGGCCCAGGCTGCCCAGGGAGGGTGTGGAAGCTCTTTCTCAGGAGGTTTCCAACCCCACCTGGACACGTTCCTGTGCCCCCTGAGCCAGGGGAACCTGCTTTAGCAGAGGGTTGGGGCTGGATGAGCTCTGC
This sequence comes from Urocolius indicus, assembly GCA_013401255.1. Classification (NCBI taxonomy): domain Eukaryota; kingdom Metazoa; phylum Chordata; class Aves; order Coliiformes; family Coliidae; genus Urocolius; species Urocolius indicus. Next base: position 1,234,511 of record WBNH01004368.1, read on the forward strand.
AGGGCCCTTCCAACCCCCACTGCTCTATGATTCTATGATATGGGCAAGTATTTCTTACCTCTTTTATCTCCCCAAGCGCTCCGCTGGAGTTGTGCTGTAGTCTTGAGGGCAGCTGGACTGTGTGAAGCAGTAGCAGCTCCGGGGCCGCGTTTCAGCAGCTGGGTTTAGCCAGTTTGAAACGTAACCTTTAGGCAACGAGACGGGTTGATCCTGGAGAGGCACAGACATCATCTCCTGCCCAAGGCACCACCAAGGTGGCAGCTCTTGGGCTGGAAGGAGGCGAGAGCGAGCTGGGGGGAGCACTGGGCAGCAAAGCAGCGGCTCCACCGACCTGCCACAACCTCTGGCTCAGCTTTGCCCAANTCATTTACTGTGACGGTGAGGGAGCCCTGGCCCAGGCTGCCCAGGGAGGGTGTGGAAGCTCTTTCTCAGGAGGTTTCCAACCCCACCTGGACACGTTCCTGTGCCCCCTGAGCCAGGGGAACCTGCTTTAGCAGAGGGTTGGGGCTGGATGAGCTCTGCAGGGCCCTTCCAACCCCCACTGCTCTATGATTCTATGATATGGGCAAGTATTTCTTACCTCTTTTATCTCCCCAAGCGCTCCGCTGGAGTTGTGCTGTAGTCTTGAGGGCAGCTGGACTGTGTGAAGCAGTAGCAGCTCCGGGGCCGCGTTTCAGCAGCTGGGTTTAGCCAGTTTGAAACGTAACCTTTAGGCAACGAGACGGGTTGATCCTGGAGAGGCACAGACATCATCTCCTGCCCAAGGCACCACCAAGGTGGCAGCTCTTGGGCTGGAAGGAGGCGAGAGCGAGCTGGGGGGAGCACTGGGCAGCAAAGCAGCGGCTCCACCGACCTGCCACAACCTCTGGCTCAGCTTTGCCCAACGAAACGGGTGGAGGGGAATGGCGTGAGCAGCGCCCATCTCCCACCATCAGCGCCGAGCATCTCCGAGCCTCCTCCTCGTGCAGCCACCGGCCCGGCGCCCGCTCCTCGCTTGGTCTGCGAGCGGGGCCGCAGGCTCCAGCCGTGGCTGCCGGGGAGCTGAGGGCTCTCCAGCAACCGCCCGAACCCCCGTTCCCTTGGCGGGTCAGCAGCGGCTTCCCAAAGCCGAGGCGTGGCCAGCGAGCCCCGCGGCTCCCTCCGCCGCTGGACACACCGGGCGCTGCCACCCGCGGCGCTGCCACTTCAGCCCGGCGGAACCTTGTCGCGGCGGAACGCGCGGGCGCGGGGGGGCGGTTTCCGAGCCGGCGGGAGGCTGCGCCGGGCCCGGCTCCGGCTCCACCGCCATGGCCGCGGGCTCGGCGGAGCTGGAGCTGTTCCGCCGGCGCTGGCGGGAGGAGCTGGCGGGGAGCGCGAAGCGGCGGCGGCGGGACGCGGCGGAGCGGCCCGGCACGGAACGGCCCGGCACGGAACGGCCCGGCACGGAGCGGCCCGGCACGGAACGGCCCGGCACGGAGCGGCCCGGCACGGAGCGAAACGGCACGGAGCGTCCCGGCACGGAGCGGCCCGGCACGGAACGGACCGGCACGGAGCGGAACGGCACGGAGCGGCCCGGCACGGAGCGGAACGGCACGGAGCGGCCCGACAGCCGCCGCAGCAGCGCCGCGGAGCCGGGCGAGCCGGGTTACCTGGCGCTGGCCCGGGGCCTCCTGCACGGCAGCGCCCCGCCCGGCCCGGCCCGCCGCAGCCCGTCACCCGCCCGCCCCGCCGAGCAACCCGCGGGCGACGACGGCGACGATCTGCTGGGGCAGCTCATCCGAGACCTGGTAGGTGCTGCGCGGGGCCCGTCCGCGGTGCGAGCTGAGGCCGCTCGAACGGGAGCGCGGCGGGAGGGCCCGGCCAGCGCCCCGCGAGCCGCACGGACGCCGCGTCCTGGGTTCATTGAGCTTGTTTATCACCCCAGCCTCTAAATCACGGAATCCCAGCATGGTGGGGGTGGGAAGGGCCCTGCAGAGCTGCTCCAGCCCAACCCCCTGCTACAGCAGGTTCCCCTGGCTCAGGGGGCACAGGAACGTGTCCAGCTGGGGTTGGAAACCTCCAGAGAAGGAGCCTCCACACCCTCCCTGGGCAGCCTGGGCCAGGGCTCCCTCACCTCAGCACCAAAGGACTTTTTCCTTGTGTTTGAGTGGAACTTTTTGAGTTCCAGTTTGTGTCCATCACCCCTTCTCCTGTCACTAGAGACAACAGGAAAAAGACTGTCCCCATCTCCTTGACACTTGTGCTCTGTCAGCACTGATAAGATCCCTTCTGAGCCTTGTCCAGGCTGAACAGTCCCAGGTCCCACAGCCTTTCCGCATCACAGAGATGTTCCATCCCCTCAGCATCCTGGTGTCCCTGCACTGGCCTCTCTGCAGCAGTTCCCTGTCTCTCTCTTGAAGTGAGGAGCCTAGAACTGGACACAGCACTCCAGATGTGGCCTTACCAGGAAAAGCAGAGGGGAAGGATTTCCTCTTACAAGGTCTTAACCCTCCAAAATCTACTTTTCTTCTTCTAAGATGGTGCTCTTTTTTCTGTTAAAACAGCTTTTGTTGCTCACCCAGGCTATTTGCTGCAGGTGCAGGAATTGCTTTGTGAGGCATCAGTGTGTTAAGAAAACAAGCATTCCTTATTTAAAGGAGTTAATTTGGAAATAGTCTTAAGTACAGTTCTGAACCAGATAAAAGGTATTTTGGTAAATCCTCCACATGCAATAGAGATGTTATTTACAGCGTAGGAAAACTAGGGGGGAAACCCATTTCCTTGCTCCTCACCAACCTAACTGTGACTAATTACTCCTTGCTTAAAAAAAAAATGAAAAGGAACAGATTAAATTTCTGTCTGCAAGGCACAAATTAATCCATTTACAGAATTAGTGCTCCATTAGCACACAGGAGCCCAAATCTGTCTCAGAGGAGATGGTGGTGTTTGAGTTCTGGATTCATTCCAGCTGACTGAACGTTAGGGCTTCGTCCGCAGCAGCAGGTGCTGGGGATGAGATGCCTGGATTGCTGGGTGTCAGAAGCAAAGACCTTGGTCTGTCTTTTAGTGTGAAGCTGTGTTGGAATGGAATTAGTGTGGGCTGTTGCTTGTGCTTTGTCACAAGCTGGTGCTGATGCTTGGACTGTCAACACTGCTGCATGTTGGTTTTAAGAAAGTCTGTAGAGCTGTTGCTTCTCCTCAGCGTTTTTTTCACGAGGCTGTGTCTGTAAACAATCTGTCCTGAGGAGACCTTTGAACACATGCAGCCAGACCAGGTTCTGCTGCTTGGATGTGAGTCAGCTCCGATTTGGAAACAATATATTCATAGTAGTGCTGTGCCTCATGAACCCAGAGCTAATAATAAACCTTGCTGAGTGGCTCATCTTATTTGTTTGGGTGGCACGTTGCTCTAAAATGGTGATGCAGCTCCTGGATCTGAGCTGCTTCACATCTGGACAGCTTAGGGTCTGTTTGCATCTTCCTGTTGTTTGATGTCCCCTTTGGAAAGAGGTGCAATCCAAATCACAGGAAAGCAAACAGTCTTGTTGTAGATCCACAGCGGGAAGTGAAACCAGTGGTCCTCATGCAGAGGGAAAGGAGAAAGAGCTGTTTGTGCAGGGAAATTGTGGGCAAGGAGGGGAGGGAGCAGGAAGGCTGGCTGAGGGTCCTAGTTTAAGTGACTTCAGGGTGAGTGTTTGATTTCAGTGTTTATAAACTGGTACTGTTCTGCTAAAAAGACCTAATGGAAGCATTGCCCATAGTTGTGCTTTCTAAAACGCTTACCTAGTGTAGAATACCTCTTGCATTAAAGACTTCCACACAGCCATGTTGTACAGTGTCCCGTGTATCTGCACATTAAATCAACCCACCATTCCTTGCTGTGATGTTGCTGCTGCAAAGGTTCCAGGTTTAAATGAGCAAGGAGTAGTTGTAGAAGAAACCTACAAAGAAGGAAAGGTATCAGGGACAGAGAAGCCCTAAGAGGCAGGGGATGATCCAGATTTGGGATCTGCTAGACTTTCTGATGGCAAATAGTCAGGGTAGGTTTGAACTGAACAGCTGACTGTGGGCCTGGGGACTGGTGGAGAGCAATCAGGTGTTTGGGAGCACATAAGAGAGAGTCCAGAAACCAGGAAAAAAACGCTGGAGAGCAACACTGCAGAATGTGTGACACAGAAATGGGCTGATAGATTCAAACGATGGGGTCTTTGGTTTTAAGTTTCTTTGGCAGAGAATCAGTTAAAGCAGCAGCTCTTTCAGCATGTTTCACATTCAAAAGACATTTGTATGTTATTAATGAAAACCAGAAGCAGACTGTCATGTCATTTCCCTGCAGTTTGATAGCAAGGTATTGGTTTGATTGCCTTCCTCTGTATTTGAAATCTTGTCAGTGAAATTAGTCATGGGCATGGGTCTTCCAAGTGCTCACTTGCTTGGTCTTTGTGATGCTTGAACTTCTTTACTAGAACCCTTGTCTCACCTTTCTCTGCCATCTAACTGTAGGGGAGTCTTACAGTTCTCCTCAACTTACTTTATAGCTCCAGTTAGCCTTCTAATATTCTTTACCTGATAGGGCTGGGAGAGAGCAAAGAGTAGCTCAGGTACATACCTTCATGCCAGCATGATCTGTCTGACCTTGGGCCTTACAGGAAAGAGACACAGAATTGCTTCTGCAATGATGCTGGGGGTACAACTCTTTGTGCTACAGTAACTTCTTTACTCTGTAGCTGTATGTTAAACAAGCCTAATGAATTCTTTCTTCTTCTTTCTTTTCAGAATGAAATAAATGAGGTTCCTTTCTTTGATGTCCAGCTGCCTTATGAACTGGCACTGAAGATATTTCAGTACCTGGGCAAGGCTGAATTGGGAAGGTGTGCTCAGGTAAGAGCTGCTGCTAGTTTGCTTCTCTGATGCCATGTGAAACTGGCAGAAATAGCCAGGCTGTTCTCAGTGATGGGCAATGGTAGGACAAGGGGCAACAGGTACAAGCTGGAACATCAGAGGTTCCAAAGAAGCACAAGTTAAAACTTCTTCCCTGTTGAGGTGAGAGAGCACTGGCAGGGGCTGCCCAGATGGGCTGTGGAGGCTCCTTCTCTGGAAACATTCCAACCCAGCTGGATGAGTTTCTGTGTGCCCTGCTCTAGGTGCTGCTGCTCTGGCAGGGGAGTTGCACTGGATGAGCTTTCCAGGTCCCTTCCAGCCCTTAACATCATTGATTCTGTGAAATATTCTTAATGTGGGGAACATGTGTAGCTCAGAACCTTAGTAGCTCAGATGATTTTGCTTTTACTTATTGGAAATACTTCAAAGCTGAGTATTGAGAAAATAACAGCTGGATTTATAACTTGCAGTTAAGTTAAATAGAACATTTATGGCTTGGACAAAAGTGAAGCCTTAAAATAAATGCTTGGAAAGATGTTTTGATTCAAGTGAATGTATTTAGAATTAAGTGAGTGTCTTGCTGCAATGTTTAGAGCTTTGGCACTTTGCAGTGCTAAGGGCATGGCAACAAAGCTCTTCCTCCCACTTTTCAGTGTGTGACTTGAACCAGAGAAACTGGAGCAGTAACATCTTGACTGTAATCCCATGTGAGGCTAAATTCTTAAATGGCACTGATTTCACCCCTCCCCTTTGCCTCACAAGGGGTTTCTGTCTTTCCCTGCTGTTACTTTAGGATAATGTTTTCACCAGTCAGTACTCAGACATAGTCCAAATGGATGTGTAGTTGCAAACTGTCTGTCTCTTTGAGTAGCTTTGTGAACTTCACCACTCACACATGCCTTAGGATTGTTCAGCCCACACTACTGAGCCTATTTATCTCACTTCTTCATGTGCTGAATGATGAACCTCTTCTCTGAATGCCTCTTTAAAGCAACCTTAATTGGCAAGTGCCCATTACCCTGTGAAACAGGGCAGAATATTGTGGATATTCATTGCCAGCTTCTCCCATGGCCACTGTTTAGTGTTTCAGGCTGGTGTTTGTTTAGCTCTTATGTACAAAGCACATCCTGCAACTTCCCAAAAGTCCAACCAAAGCCATTCTTTGAGTTACACTCAAATCATGCCCTGGAGTGTTCATAAGGAAATGCCAATGTGTAAAAAGGGAGAAGTGACAAACAGGATGTAGAGCTTAGTTGTGGATGGTGAACTAAACACAGGTATTGTCCAGCTGCCATGAAATTGGGCTTTGAATGGTCAGAATGAGCAAATCCTACTGTTAAATAGGATGGTTATTGCTTAAACCTTTGACATGCTAATGCCTTTAGGAGCAAGGACCTTTAGAAGAAAAAGAATTGCTCTCCAAGGAGGAATTCAGGAGGGAAAAATTCTATAGGATGATGTTTTGGTGCTATCCAGGAGACTGAAGCTTTGATATGCTGAGGTTTCTGTCATTTAAGGTGGAGCTATATGATCAGTAAAGGCTGTGTCCCATGAAATGGAACAGGATTGTATACTTTAAGTGCATTACCTAAAGTTATCCTCTCTTTCTCTTCTCTCAGGCACAATCAGTTTACCTCCTGGCACAGGAAAAAGATTGCCTGCTGAAGGGTAGCTCCTTTTCTCTGTGCTTGGCTTGCGCTTGATTTCTTTCTCTCCCTTCGGTATTTAACTTGAACCTGTGTCACTGAGAAAATTGTCCACATTTCTCATTCACCTTCTCAGGTGGAGCCAGTTGGTCCTGTGTGGCAGCTGACAGGTAGCTTAGCACATGCCCAGTGTTTTACGAGGCATTCTGAATGAGATGAGTATTGAAAGCTTTGAGTGCAGAGCTGGCTTCTTTTGAAGTGTTCAAATAAAAAGCAAAGCAATAAAAATAAACACCATTTTCATTTTTCTCTTGGTGATTTTGGTTTTGAAGGTGGGGGGAAAGCCCTCCTCTGTTAAATGGAAAGCCCTGCTGCTTTACACTGTTATTGTATAAAGGTTTTTTCTATTAAGGTGCCTTGGGATTGTAGGGAAATTGGGCCAGTGAGTGGAATTGGCATCATGAGCCACGTGAGTGCCTTTGGAGAAAACCTGTTTGCTTAGTTCTTGATGCCAAATTGGTAACTGACTAACAGTAAAGTAGCCTGACTGTGAAGCCTCTTTGAGATCTAATCACACCACAGACTGCTCTGGAGAACTTGAATTTCACCCTGATATTCCCCCCTCCCCCTCTCCCCCACAGCTTTTCTTTGTTTTTTTGAAATCAGTACTATAAACCACAAACTTGATACACAAAAGCCATGTGCAGAGCATAACTTCACAGTGTCATCAGTTCCTGAGCTCTGGTGAGTGCACAGTAGTTGTGCAATAGTAATATCCAGCAGACCAGTCACTGGTAATATCCCATGTTTGATAATTCAAGGAGAAAAGTATCCAAGCCCTAATGTGTCAGCAGAACAGTCCAGAGTAATGGCAAAGTTTTCCTTCGACTTTGTCCCAGCCCCATGAACATCTGCCCTGACCACTCAAAGAAATAACTCACTTGTAGCTTCTGTGATGAGTAAGTTTGAGAACAATCGGTCCTTCCTCCTGCTTGTGATGGATTGAGAAAAGAAAAACAATCACTTGGGATGCCACAAGTAAAACAAACTGAAATCCATCAGAAGCTCTCGTGTTCTTTGAGGCTGGTGCTGCAGATCCCTGCAATTAGCTTCACCCGTGGCCTAAGGACCTGGCCTTTAACCTGTCAGCTTTGTGATAAGGCCACGTGTCTCACCTATAGACTTCCCCACATGCTTACAGCTTTTCCTGCTTTCTAGTAAATACCACAGACTGCATCAGTTGCATTTTGTGCCGTGGAACACTTCTCAGCAGTATGTACTGCATTTGGGCAGTGCCAAGGCAGTTTTCTTTCTGAACACATCAGTAGCAAATGGCCTTGAACTGTTACTATTGTCATCTGAGATGGTTCTGAAGTGTTTACCAGAAACTGTGGATGTGGCTAGGACAAGGGAGACTGTTTCTAGGAATTTAAGGACTAACTGTCTTGCATAAATCCATAATCTCAGATGATTGCCTCTAGAGCTTCTGGAACTGTGAAACCTTTAAGCTTTTACTGTTTTAAGCATCTCCTGTACTTTTTGAGCCTACTTTTGCATCGTGGTTGGATGTGGGTAAAAGTAATCATCTATCCTCCTCCTCCTTCACAGGGAGAGCAGAGAAATGGAGGGATAAGGGTATTCTGGACTCAGGATGAGACTTAAAATAACACTGTGGCTGTGAATTGGAAAGATGAGCAGCTTCCACCTGGTGTGTCCATCTGAATGGCTTTGGACTAAGTGCTGTTTAGCACCATGTAATTTACTGAATTGAAAGTCCAGAGATTTCTAATCGAGGCCCCTGGCTTCAGGGAATGAACTTTGCCTTTGTTTGCCTGGGGGAAGAAAATAAACCCAGTGAAACAAAGACAGTTAAGAGATGGGGAGAGATGAATAAACCTTTATTAGGATTAGAGCCAGCTGATTTAGGTAGGGTTAGAAGTTGAGGGTTTGGTGGAAGAGGTGGAGGGAGGGTAGGGGGTATATTTTGTGTGGGGAAATCCCTCAAAGGAAAAAACAAATAGCAAAACCTATGTCAGAGAAAGCCTTTGAAGTCCTTCAGAACATTATTACTTGCTGAACTGTGAGATATAAACCTGTTCCTGTGTGGAGCTCAGGGGAAACCAAGGTTTCTGTGCTGAGAACTGGAGTAAAAAGATAACAGGGACGCTGAAAGCAACATTAAACTGGGGACTCCAAATCTATAAATGACTCTGTAAGATGTTGTCACTGATCATTGTTGGGAGTTTCTACATGGTGTAGAACTGGAAACAGTGATGTTTGTAGTGTAAGAAGAGCTTTGCACGTCTCAGCTATTCCTCAACAAGCAGAATGTATGGCTGTGGATAAGTAAAGCCGTAAGGCTCTGGCTTTTGGGGCCTCACCTGAAACTCTGAAGTCAAGCAGATCTAATAAAGCTGACTTCAAGCCAATAGCTGGTTTTAATGTGGCAGCTCACAGTGGTGCTGTAAAGTGAAATGCTTGAGACTCTTTTATTAGAGATTTCTTGCAGCTGAGGCTCGCTCAGTGGGGCTTTTACAAGGGATTGTCATGCCAGTTGTGGTGCATTAAGGAAAGGCTGTGTTAGGGACCCCTTTGGAAATTCATGCTTGTAAAGCAGCAGGAATTGATGTAATTTGATTTGAAAAAAAAAACCATAATGGAAGAGGATCTTTATTCCCCTTGAATGTTTGTTGCTGCAAGTTAAAAAGCCAGGCTAGATTTTATGTAGTCCTTCCTTTAATTCTTTGCTGTCTTTATCAAATGCTTTTAAAGCCCTTGAAAGCCCAGAAAGGTCTGGCCAACATTGTCTGTTTTGGCAAACTCCAAAGGCGTGTGTTTTTTCTTCTTTTAAAGAAAAAAAAGCAAAGCAAAACTTGCTGTAGTTTGCCTTTGTTTACTTCTGCTGGTGGGTCAGCCTATCCCCTTCATGTTAGCAGAGAAGTGCTGCTGTTATGAGAGGAGGGCAGAGGTGCTGTTCCTGCTTGGCTGGGCTTGGCCTGGGGAGCTCAGCTCTTGCAGAACAGCTGCTTTTTTGTGTGTGTGTCAGCAAATTGCTGGCTGTAGGCTGGGTTGGGTTTTTTTTTTTCCCTTGGAACAATAATATATGGATTTATATGCCTTTAAAGTCAAATTGAGAGCAACTAAACTGGTTTGAAATCTGGATTGATTCGTATTTTTTTGGCTCTTGAACTTGTGAGGGTGCCCCTGCAGAGACAGGAGCATTAAGCACTGCTTTTTGTATTCCTGGGTGATGCCTAATGTCAGAAGACTCAGTGCTGTTTCTGTCATTTGTAAGGGATTATGCTTATGGTCAGGTTTATGCTTGCCTTGGTCAGGTTGTTTCCTTTGTCTGCTGACGGAAGGAGATTGTGTATCTGCTACTTTGAATTGGGGTCTTTTGGTGACTAACTGGAATATTAACTCTTCTGGATTTGGATATTCCTGTTTGAGAGCTAATTTATGTGTAGGTATCAGATCTTAAAAACATCAGCAGATTACTCACTCCACCTCCCTTTCTTCTCTCATGTTAAACTCTTTTTTTTCCCTTCCCTTGCAAGAAGCAGGACATGAGCTCTCTCTTGTGATCCATTTCTTGGTTCTTACTGGGATGGGGTGTTTTTGAGAGCAGTAATGATACCTGTGTGTCTTTACAGCAAGATTAACAGGCAACACAACATAAACAAGATGTCCAGAAGCTTCATAAAGTTTTGAAGGGGAGACCTGTGCTTTTGGGCTGACTAGTCAGTCCTGGCCTGATGCTGCATTTAATATGTCAGACTAAGGCATGCTCTTCCAGATCATTACATGTAAAAGATTACAGACTGCATTGCAAACTCAGAGACTGCTTGATTTATTTAAGGCACAGGAGGAGTTGTTGTCCTACCCTCTCTGTAAGCCTTGCTGCACCCTTTGCTGCTCCAAGGGCTTCTTGCAAATCATAGAATCACGGAATGGTAAGGGTTGGAAGGTATCTTTAGAGATAATCCAGTCCAACCCCCTGCCAAAGCAGCTTCACCTAGATCAAGTCACACAGGAACGTGTCCAGATGGGTTTGGAAACCTGAGAAACCTCCACACCCTCCCTGGGCAGCCTGGGCCAGGGCTCCCTCACTGAAACACCGAAACAGTTTTTTCCTTATGTTTCAATGGAACTTTTTGTGCTCCACCTTCATCCCCTCATCCCTTGTCCTGTTGCTGGATACCATTGAAACAAGTGCTGCCCCAACCTCCTGACATCCACCAGTGAGATATTTGTCTCCCCTCAGTCTCCTCTTCTCTAGGCTGAACAGGCCCAGGTCCCACAGCCTTTCCTCAGCAGGAAGATGCTCCAGTCCCCTCAGCATCTTGCTGGCCCTGCACTGGCCTCTCTGCAGCAGTTCCCTGTCCCTCTGGAGCTGGGGAGCCCAGCACTGGAATCTGTCCCATCCAAAAGGATCTCCTACTTTCTGTGTTTCTCATAATACAGAATTCTGTGAAGCTGTCCTTTGAAACCTGTGGTTCTAAGGAGTCTGAAGCAAGGTGGTATGTGACAATGGTAAAATACCAAAGAGATTAATCTTATCAAATGGAAAACAAATAGTAATTGCATACAGGAAGACACAGGGAGGTGGAAATGTGGAACGAATGGCAAGTAAACACAAAGATATGATCCCGTCAGTTTGTATTGATGGGAGACTGAGACACTTGGTATAATCTTGGGACTGAAATGGACATGAGATGCTCAATTATCAGTTGCTAAAAGTGATGTCAGTCTGAGAAGGTCTTTTTCATCCTTTGGAAGCAGTGTGCAATTGATTGCTGCTTTCACCAGGAGCACTGTTCATTGGTTACATATTAGGATTAAGAATTACAGAGAACAAATGCTACTTAAGTTGGCTCTTAGCTCTTGAATCTTTAATTCTAAGCCCACAATTGATTATGATGAAGCTGTCCTCTCTTAAATGGACAGCAGCTTGAGGCTACTTGAAAAACTTAATAATTCATTCCTATTTATGCATAGTGTAATACAATAGGTTATAAATCACTAATGTCATACACCTAATCAGACCTTGTCAGTGGGACCTTAGAGAGATGGTGGTGTGATCTGAGAGGTTTTCTTAGCTACACATAGGAAAATAAATCCAAGTTTTTGCTCTAAACTTACAATGCTGCCTTAATTGTTTTCTTGCTTCTTTCCCCTTCAACAATTCCTAAACCACTGATAGTTCAGGTTGGCACCGTGGCCACTGGATGCTGGTGTACACGTTGTGTGGAGCTTCAGTGGAGCAGCAACTTGGTTCTTTTCAAAAGAATCCACAGAAAACAAGGGTTTTATTAAAGGGGTTTTATACTCTTGGTGTAAAGAGTGAACAGATGTATTTGTTTAGATAAGAATGTGTTTATTTAGATTCCTCTCTGGGCAGAGAGGAACGTCATGAGGGTCAACAAGGGCAAGTGCAGAGTCCTGCAGCTGGGGAGGAACAACTCCATGGACCAGGACAGGCTGGGGGTGACCTGCTGGAGAGCAGCTCCAGGAGAGAGACCTGGGAGTCCTGACTGATAATAAGCTAAACATGAGCCAGCAACGTGCCCTCGTAGGCAAGAAGCCAATGGCAGCCTTGGGGCAGCCAGAGAGTGTGGGCAGCAGGGTGAGGGAGGTTCTGCTGCCTCTCTGCTCTGCCAGAGCTGCTGAGGCCTCATCTGGAGTCCTGGGGCCAGTGCTGGGCTCCCCAGCTCCAGAGGGACAGGGAACTGCTGCAGAGAGGCCAGTGCAGGGCCAGCAAGATGCTGAGGAGACTGGAGCATCTTCCTTGTGAGGAAAGGCTGTGGGACCTGGGGCTGTTTAGTCTGGAGGAGCCTGATGGGGGATCTCATTAATACAAACAAATATCTCACTGGTGGATGTCAGGAGGTTGGGGCAGCACTTGTTTCTATAGTATCTAGCAACAGGACAAGGGGTGATGGGATGAAGCTGGAACACAAACAGTTCCATTGAAAGACAAGGAGAAACTATTTCAGTGCTGAGGTGAGGGATCCCTGGCCCAGGCTGCCCAGGGAGGGTGTGGAGGCTCCTTCTCAGGAGGTTCCCAAACCCACCTGGACACGATCCTGTGCCCCCTGAGCCAGGGGAACCTGCTGTAGCAGGGGGTTGGGCTGGATTATCTCTAAAGATACCTTCCAACCCCCAGCATTCTGTGATTCTGTGATTCTCTGAATTCAGTGGCACTGCAGCCTGCATTGGTTTCTATGTCTCTATTTCAGATGTTACTTAAATAATTTGACATGAAACCTAATTTTTACAGGTAGCTTCATACTATATCCACATCTGTTTCAAACAATTGATCTCTAGGTCAGCAGAACATGGAAGATCCTTGCAGAAGATGAGGTGTTGTGGTACAGGTTGTGCCAGCAGGAAGGATACCTGTTAGACACAAGCATCTCTGATCACTCCTGCTGGAAAGTCGCCCTCAGGAGCTGCCGGGCCCGGGAGCGCACCTTGAAAACCAACTGGAAGGTAACAGGGAGTTTCTTTCATGGGATCCAGATGCTTTAGAATAATGAGGAAGCTGGTTCAAGCAAGTGGTAGTGAAATGTTGGTCTTCTGGATTGCAGCTTCTTTTTGCCAGTTGAAAGGGGAAAGCTGCTGAAGTATTTGTGAGTTGACCCTGGTAACAAGCAATTGAACAAGAGGAAACAGCCTCAAGTGTCAGTAGGGAAGGTTAAGGCTGGATGTGAGGAGGAATCTCTTTGCTGCCAGGGCTGTCAGCCATTGGCAGGGCCTGCCAAGGGCGGCACTGGACTCACCGCCCCTGCAGGGCTTTAAGAGCCAGGTGGGAGTTGCGCTGAGGGCAATGGGCTGGTGAGTGATGGGGCTGAAACAGAGGCTGCACTCTGTGAGCTTCAAGGCCTCTTCCAGCTGAAGCCCTTCTATGATTCTCTAATTCTATGAGACTTAGGCATAGTTGTAATCCCTTCACCCCGCCACCCACCCCACCACCAACTTTTGAAACTCAGTCTTTGTGTTTGTTACTCTCTTGGTACAAGAGAGACATTTGTACTTCAACTGTCCCTTGGTAATGAGAATCAGCCTTTAAGATGAAGGCTCCTTCCCCTGCTCATGATATATCATGGCTAAAAGAAAGCTATAATCTTTTATTGTTGTTGTGATAGTTGTTTCCCCACCCCAAGATTATGAATGGTTATGAGGAGTGATAGTTTCTTTCTCCTTCATTTCCATCCATAAAAACTCCAGACAGCAAGCCTAAAGTGAATGTGTCTTCATTCTCTTTTGCACTGCAACTTATCAATAGCAACAGCAGAGCTTGGAGTTTCGCTGGAAGCAGCAAATGAGTGTGTTACAATACCAACAGCATGTCTTGTCTTTCTGTGCAGAACCGCATTGGTGCTGTGAGCCAGCTGCAGTATGAGCTGGGAAAGATCCTCTGTGATGTCCATTCCTGCGAGGGAGTTGTTATTGCTGGGTGAGTATGAGGGTGTGTCACACTCACTTCATCTTTGCTGCTTGAGATCTCACCTGCTGCTTTTTAACAAATCCAAAAGCAGAACCATTTGAGGCACCAGGAATCAATTGTTTCTGACTGTGGAAGTGGAGCAGGATCAGTCCTTCACCTGAAGGACTTCACCTGACTAATAATGGTGGTTATCATTTCAGCAGTGCATCTTTCTTATTGTGCTGTTCAAAAAGCTGTCTGGTGTACATGCAGACCCTGCAAAGACTATCATACTATCATTACCTCTCATTTTGCTGTGGAGGCACTCAGAATGTGTTCACTATTGTACCCCATCTACTGAAAAATGCTCTTTTTTTTCCTTAGTCCCAAGGATAATTTTATGTTCTGTGGCAAGACAGCTTTAGAAAGACTGTAACTTTTATCCATTATAGTGTAAAAGGCAATCTGGGGGTGAAAAAATGCCAAAAAATAGAGAAACTCAAAGTTCTCTTAAAGCTCTGTCAGGACCTTGATTTAATGTCAGCTATTCACTTGGGTTTATGCTCTTAAATACAGTTTTAAGAACCTTACAGACTCTTAGAACAGGTTCCCTGTGACTGTCTCAATAGCTGTGAGTCTTTACTGTATTCTGCTTGAGGGGCACAGGTTCAGTAGTGAGTAGCCCTCCAGAAGAGGTGACATGAGGAGGTAAAAATTACATCATCCTGGAGGCAATCAGAGGGTGTTGCCTTTAACATACCAGAGCTCTGTATTTTATAGTAGCACTTCACATATACTTCTGCTTTGTGGGATTAGAGAAGACTACTTATGGTCTAAAAGTCACACACTGGTTCTAAGAAAGGTGCCTTGAAATACCCTGTGTGTGGGTCACTCCCACGTACATTGACATGCTGTGGAATGGTCTTGAGCAACCAAGAGCTCAAATAGAAACCAGCAGGAGGGAAAGGGGGATTTCAGTCTTGGATTGATTTGTGTGTGTGTGTTTGTTTACTAGATGTTCTTCCATGTGTTTTCCTTCTGCATTTGTAGCTTTCCCTTTCTGTTCTCTGTTACTGTCTCTCTGCTGCACACACGACGTTTTCACTGCTGTCATCGCTTGTTAGAGCATTGAATAGGTTTCTGCTGAGGAGCTGGGCAGCCTGTCACCTCTGGAGTGCAGTGGTCAGCCTCAACAGTGGCCATGGGAAAGGGACTTGAAGAGTTAGTGGTACTGCAGTCACACGGATACTAATTACATTGACTCATGCCTGATGTTGAGCCTTCCTTGAGCTGTTGATAAGACACGGCAGCTCCTGGCCCGCCGTGGTCCGCAGCTGGGATCTGGCTCTGTGGGTAGCAGCCTGACTTCTTCTGTGCCCTTCAGCTTGGGCAATGTGTTTTCTGGCCTTGGCTAGGGATCTGCACTGCTGTAGCTGTTCCACTGTCTCTAATCAAACCTCCTGTACTTTTTTGGGAGCCAGAAACCCCAGTTGTCTCCACGCTGCTGCCAAAACCTCCAGCTCTTCTTTTTCTTCATTTCCTCCATTGTGTTTGCATCCAAACATGCAATACATAGAAGGTAGACAGAATAAAGTTAATGGACAGAGGATATCAATCCTGCATATTAAACTCAAATAGTCCATATCTGAGCTTGGTGTATTAAGGAGTTTGGGTTTATGCAGTTTCACACAATCTTTTCATATTGATTTCCCAATTCTCCAGCACCTCTTGATTCTTTTGGTGAGTTTGCATCAGTTGGCTCAGTGACACGGTGCCATGGAGTAATTTCTGTTCCTGAAAGGTTGATGAAAATACTTGAGCAGGTAAAAAGACCAAAGGAAGGTTTTCCCAGGTAAGAGAAAAGCTGCACATGCATATTCATTAGGAAGAGCAATTTGTCTTTTACTTGGATTAGTTTTCAGTACCTTTCTTTCTCTGAGGAAGTGATCTTTAGGAATGAAGGATCTTTTTATCAAGCTACAAGGATATTTTTTTATGAAAGAACATGAGGAAATCAGAATTCAGCTGTTTGCCTTTATCTGGTTGGTAAATAAACGTTTGGAATGATAGAACACACTTCCTGTGCTTTTTGTTACTTGCCCTTCACTTTGCTTTGGCAGCTCAGGGTCTCTGAAAACATCTCTTAAATTGCTGCAAGTAGAAAACTTGCCCTAGAGTCTTACCCAAAAGAAGATGAATTTGTTGTTCTGCCAGTGATGATCAAAATCTGCAGGACAGGAGCACACTGTCACACCTCCCAGTAACATCTTATGGAAAACAGAAAACAAACCAGACTTCAAGTTATAACTAAAGTTGAGGACGTGAGCAAACTAGACAGGGAGATGCTTTGTGGTTATGTGCACCTGATCTAGGTGAACCTGCTTCTGCAGGGGGATTGGACTAGATGATCTCTAAAGGTCCCTTCCAACCCTTACCATGATTCTATGATTTAGGATAGGTAGATTAAGGAATTTGTTGGGGTTTTGTTAGGGGTTTCTTATTAAATCCAAATATAACCCTCCCCTTTTTCTCCCAGCTTATGGCATTGTACTTAATGGCATTGTGCCTTCATATTTGTCATAAAAGGGTAATGAATGTGCTGATCAATAGGCAGCTGTTGCATCCTTTTGGTACTGAAGAAGTAATTTAATAGCTGAGGTTAACAAACATCAATTCTCTTCTCAGTATAAATATCAATTATCTGTTACATGTAATGATTATATCTCCAGTTTCACAAACACTTACATGCTCAGCTCTACATGTGAATGGTGATAGATTACACTGAGCCTGGCCATGTGCATAAAGCAAAAACTAAGGTGTGACCACAAGACTTGAACTCTGTGATGATCTTCAAGCTGATTTTGTGTGTGACATTTCCTGGGGATTTCTGAACAGTGGCTTGTGGCATCATTCACCTTTCTTTCTTCTGTAGTGGGGTTGCTGCACTGCAGAGAAATAGGGCCACTCAGTTTTTTTGGTGTGTGACTTTGGGGAGCAGCTGCAGCACACTGGCTCAGCTCACTCAGACCAGCCAGGCATTACACTCTGTCTTTATAGCTGGAAACTGTGGCACTGTGTAGCAGCTGCTCCCTGGTTTCAGGATGTTCAACTCAGGATCTTGGGAGATCAGAGAATGGTGATAAAAATGACAAATGGAGTGGAGAGAGAGGCTCTCCATCAGAAATGCCAAGGCTGTTGTCTCTTCTGAGTCTTGGAGGAAGCCTGGAAACAATCTGACTTGATTTGAGCCTGTGATGCGATAGACCTGACCTAGTGTCCTTCACTATACTGCTCCAAACTCTGTTGGAAAGTGCAAGAATTTCTGGTTTTGTTGCTGTAGAGCTTTTTTTAAACCTTTCTGCAAAGGAATTTTCAGGGCTTGTGAGCATAGTGACTTAAAACAGCAGCTCCAGCTGTGATATGTAGGGGCACGGTTTGCCTAAACTGGTTCAGGAGCAGATCTCTTTGTTAACTTAGGATAAGGAAGCAAAGATGAACTGTCCAGGCTTAGCTCTGCCTTAGAGACATGTACCTATTACATGTGCTCTCCTCTGTTTCTTCCACGCTGCTGCCAAAGCTCGAGCCAGAAGATGGCAGAATATCAAGGATTGATTAAGTGCAACCTGAGCTGCGAGTGGAAGGTGGCTGCTAGCAGCTCCTCTTTCTCCCAGTGCCTTGCATTTACTGGCTGACATCAGATAATTCAATCTGGCCTGCATGCAGAGCATCTTGTGTTGATCATTAACATTTCATCCCAGCGGTTACGATGCTTGTTTTCTGGGTCAGACCTTGAATCCCTTTTCATTTGAGACAGCGGTGTTTGTGGTTACCTCACTCCCAATCAATGTTGTATTCACCAGCCTTTCTACAGTTACATGTCTCCAAGGATCTTCTTTAAAGGGGATGTTGTCTTCCCCACCCCCATATTCAATTTAAATGTAGTTTATTCTTCAAGTCAGGGTTTACTTAAAGCAATTATATGTCTGCTCGCTTGGCTTTTATCAATTGCTACTGGTGATTATGTTCACTGTACCTAATGCTGTTGTGTGTTTGGTTTTGGTACAGAATGCCTGGATTTATTCACCATCTCATCATAAAATCTTCAACAAATCTCTCCCCCCAACTTCTTTTGCTTTTTTTTTAAAGCAAGCACACTTTGACACACAGGAATTTGCTGCTTTCTTCTTCTTGGTAACATTAAAAGTCACACTGGTGGCTGTTTGTAGCCAGAGGTTACATCTTCCTGGAGACACTGATCTGGGAGCATCATCTGGTCCTTGTTTGACCTGTGTTGTCATTGTGTAGTGGATCCTGTGGTGTAACATGTCTGTAGCATGTTGTTGAGACTGTTTTGCTGTCTGACCACCTTTGTGTGAAGTACTTACCTAGGGCTGCCCTTAAATTGCCTTCTAAACTCACCTTGGTGAGTTGGTGTTGGTGGTGATCTTCTCAAGGTCTCCTTTGAGTCAGGGTCATGGTTTATTGTGCACTGTGTTAACTTTTATAGGCTTGTGGCTTTACTGCTGCTGTTTGTAGCTGTGAAAGCTTAAAGTTGTAAGCAGTCCAACCTCCCTGCAGAAGCAGCTCCACCTAGATCAGGTCACACAGGAACGTTGTCCAGGTGGGTTTTGAAGGCTTCCAGAGAAGGAGCCTCCACACCCTCCCTGGGCAGCCTGGGCCAGGGCTCCCTCACCTCAGCACCAAAGGAGTTTCTCCTCCTGTGCCAGGGGCACTGCCTGTGTGCCAGCCTGTGCCTGTTCCCCCTTGTCTTGTCACTGGCCTCTCTGCAGCAGTTCCCTGTCCCTCTGGAGCTGGAGAGCCCAGCACTGGACACAGGACTCCAGATGAGGCCTCAGCAGCTCTGGCAGAGCAGAGGGGCAGCAGAACCTCCCTCACCCTGCTGCCCACACTCTTGATGCATGTTAGCAATACCGATGCATTTTGACTTGCTCACTAAAACTAAATGCAGTGAAATACTTTCCTAGACATTTGTCTTTGTTCTGAAGGAGACTGATGGGAGTAACATTTGAAACACTGCAGCACTTCCAAACAATTTGGGCCTTTCAGTTTAAGTCATTATGTATAACATACAGTCATGTAAGCAGCTGCTACTGTGTGGTAGACTTCTTTGTTCTCTCTTATCACCTCCCACTCTGCTTTCCTCTTGCTCAAAGGTGACCTGCAAATGACTTTTTTGAAAACTGGGCTTGCCACTGCTTTTAGCTTGGTGAAGATGTGTGAAACTAGCCCCAAAGGCTTGGAAACACTTTGCTGCACTTCTGAAAACTTCCTGTCAGCTCTCATCTAATTTGGGGTTTGTTGCTATAGGGCTCGTGGGCTATTCTCAAGGTATTTCTTATTAGCTCTTGCATCTTAATTCAGTGTGCAGACCTGAGGAAGCTGCAATATTAATTAGTAATGAAAATGAATAAAAGTTAAAAGCTGAAGTCTTAGCCTGAATAAACTCCTTATTTAATTGCTTAAAGTTCACTTGTAATGGCACAACTTTGATAGATTTTGTTTTTGCCTGCCCTCCCTGTGGCTGAGAGCCTGGATGTAAAACAAAGCAGTGAAGCAGGAGGGGAATATGCTTGCCTTTTTCCTTCTACCTTTCCCCAAACCTTTTGTTCTCATCACTCATTCTCATCACTGTGATGAAGTTGTTAAGTGTCTGAGCTTCTTTCTTACAAGTGACTCACCTTTAGGAGGGTTGAAAGCAGAGTGACATCACAAGTTCAGAGGGGTAGGGTGACAGGGTGCAGGAGTTAGGTGAGGTTGTGTTAAGTGACAAACACATTGGCTTCTCTGTCATCTTGTGAAAAAGAGTCTTCCAGGTGAAACCAATAGTAGAAGCTTGATACTGACTCTTTGTGAAAGCTACTTTTCCAGCCTGCCTGACCATTAAGCTATTGGTTTACCTGCAGGTTTTGCTGGATGCAGAGGAAGGCACTGCTGCAGTAGATGCCTCTGTGCACAGTGAAATCACAGTTGTTATTTTTTGAGCTAGCAAAACCTGCTTTTATCTCAGGGCCAGATAACCCCATTCTTCTGTCCAGTAAGCTTCTCAAACCTTTCATTTTTACTGTTTCCACAACCTACCAGCCTCTGGGCTGTTGCCATCAGTGCTTAGAGTTCAGGTGATGCTTTTCCCCTCTGCTGTCTGCAGTGTGTTGCAGGTTGTGTCCCTTCCAACATGTAAACATATCATTTGACATCACCTTCAATTGGGATTTTCTCACCTGTGTCTGAAACTGAAGCCATGGTTTTATTTCTTATATCATGTGTTTGTCTTTTCTGATGTAACAGAGCTGATAGACCAGATCCTTCCCAAATTGTATCGTTGCATTCCTGAGTGACCTGATCTAGGTGGGCCCTGCTTCTGCGGGGGGGTTGGACTGGATGATGTCTAAAGGTCCCTTCCAACCCCCATCATTCTGTGATTCTATGATTTCCTCCTGCCCTGGCAGCAGCCTCAGGCAGTGCCACAGTGAGATGTTTCATTGGTCAGATCAGCTGGTTTAATTCAGGGGCCTGGGTTGGCACAAGCCACTGGAACCTTGATCTTGGGAGATTCTTGGTCTTAGGAATTATAGAATCACAGAATGGTTTGGGCTGGAAGAGCCCTTGAAGCTCATGGAGTGCAGCCTCTGTTCCAGCCCCATCACCCACCAGCCCATTGCCTTCAGTGCAACACCCAGCCAGCTCTTGAAACCCCTCCAGGGACCGTGACTCCAGCACCTCCCTGGGCAGCCCCTTCCAATGCCTGACAGCCCTGGCAGCAAAGAGATTCCTCCGCACATCCAGCCTCAACCTCCCCTGCTGACACTTGAGGCTGTTTCCTCTTGTTCTATTGCTTGTTACCAGGGAGAACAGACCCACCCCCACCTCACTACAACTAGAGACAATTTGACTTTCTCCAACTTCTGCTTCTTTTAAGCATTCATTAAAATGTTTTGCCTACCCTGTAACCCTTTGGCTTGTTTCTGTTCCCTTGGTATGACATTTGCATGCATTTAAAATTAATAAGAGGGTGAGGCATATAGAAGCACTCACAATAGCAAGATGTTAATTTAGTTACAGGTAACAATGATGAGCTGCAGAAGAATTGCATGCTGTCTCCAGCAGCTTAACCCACTTTCTAGAGCTAAAATAAGGCCTTAAGAATGAAGGCATAAGCTCTCTGTAGCTCGCATTCTGTGAGTGGTCCACAGATGGACGTGGGTTGATGAGTTCCCAGCAGAAGTGAATGAGAACCAATCACAGGGATGCTCAGAATGTATTTCCTACATCTGAAGTCTTAAGTGTTTCCAGATCCATTTTAGTATAAGTTAGTCACATTTTTCATAGCTACACTCAGCTATGGAGCCACCCAAAGTAATGTGTGGATGAGATCAGGGACATTCTTCACATTCTTCTACTAGTGTAATCACAGAGTGATGGNAGCAGAGGGGCAGCAGAACCTCCCTCACCCTGCTGCCCACACTCTCTGGCTGCCCCCAGGCTGCCATTGGCTTCTTGCCCACGAGGGCACGTTGCTGTTCATGGGCAGTTTATTACCAACCAGCAATCCCAGGTCTCTCTCTGCAGCTCAATCCCCAGCACTTGTCCTTGTTGAAGCTCGTGAGGCTCCTCTCTGCCTGTTGTTTTAAATGGTGCATTTGGTTTTTACTCTCATCTGGTTTTTTTCTTGTATTTTGTGGTGTAGTTTCCTGCCATGCTATGCAATAGGTCTTCCCTCTTACATTTGTATTTCATTTTTAGCCCTATTCTATTTATATTCCTTTCTGCCATATAAAGTAGTTCTTTACTCCATGGTTACTACTATTTTCCTGAATGCTGCCCTTAAGGAATCCCTTATATAACCAACAGGTAGCTTGGCTACATCGTGCCAAAATCAGTGTCTCTGAAAAGCTGTTAATTGGGAGCATGGGAAGGATGGGGAGCTTTCACCTTTTTCATCCAGACTTTCTCTGTGAGGCATCTGGCAGTGCAGAGAATGCATCCAAGCAGCCCATCATTATCTCTCACTTCAGAGAAGAGTCGTGGGTCTTAATGCTGAGTATAAAGATAGGAATAGAATCCCTTTTCATTTCAGTGTGTTGTGGTTGAGGTTTGTTCCAACTTGCAGCGTTTTGGATGAAGGAGTTTATGTTTAAAATGGAACATTATGAATTAGCCACTGTCTTGTTTGAGCCTTATAGAGAAGGTGAAGCTTAGGAGCAATTGAAACCAACTTCCATAGGACTTGGGTTTGAATGTTCAATTGTACCTAATTCTGAAGCCTACTGAGGGAGTCAGTAAATACCTTCATTAGCCACATGAAGGACTGGTTAGTTGCTTTTTGGTGGAATCAGGGTGAAAGATCTGAAACAAGACAATGTGAAGCTGTCATTGTTTGCCTTGTTCATCACCAGGCATCCCTTTAACCACAGGTACAGCTAGAGATTGCTGCTTGAGCAAAATTCCTACTGGCTTCAATCAAATGCATTGACATTGTAAGGACTTCATAATAAGATCTTTTGAGTATTAACAGATGGTCACTAACTGCCTGAAACAAAGTTGTTGGGTTTGTTTTGTTGTGTTGATCACCACAGGTATCTGGAAACTGAACAGACTTTGCCTTCTGGAAATCAGACCTGACAGGGAAACAAAGGGTTTTCTTTCTCCTTCCTTTTTGTCTTCTTACTACCAATTCTTTAGAGAAAACATGCAAAGTGTAAACTGATTTCTAAAGTGTCTTATCAAAAGTCCTCAGTGTTCAGACCAGCTGAGTGTGGTAAGACCTGTCTTGTAGTGATGTGCTTGAGGCAGCCGATGAGATGGACTGACACCAGCATCCTGCTTCAACAGAAACCCAGCCACAGTCTGGTTTGAAGTGCAGTTCTGCAGTGCCAGCACTAAGCAAGCCATGAAGGAAAGCAGTTTGTCTTTGCTGCTGCCATGGACTGAATGAGCAGAGTCTCGACTGTTTTGAAAATGTTCCTGTTAACAGTTTTTCTTTTGTGTATTTGTCAGTTTATATATTAGTTGCAGTTGTACTTTGCACAAACACTAATTAGACAGCCATCAACACTCAGGGCCAAAGGCTTACTAACAATGCAACTGTGATAGCAGTGTCTTAATTGGTTGAGTATAATTGTCATTAGGCAACGATAAAGACATCTGGGGCTCTGGAGAGAGATCAGCCTCCCCCTCCTCTTCTTCTCCAAATTTGTTCTGGCTATTGCTATCCAACACAGTTGAGCCTCTTTTTTTCAGATGAGATTCTGTGTTTTGACCAGTTTCCTGATGTTTTTCTCCTTATGAAATTGTCTGCCTCTTCAACACCACTTCATTAGAGTGGTGCCCAGCCTCCATCTCTGCTTCTTCCCACGTGTGCTCTGCACTTCACCACCTGCTTCCCAGCCATCCTGGGACATCAGCAGCATTTAACCCCCAGCTCCTTCTCCTTCACTCTTCTGCTTTCACTCATGTGAGAGGGCACAAGGAAATTGTTCATCAGTCAATAGAAAGTAGTTTAAATGCTTTTAATTAGGGAGTAGGTATTTTTATTACGGTACATTTGTAGATCCTGTATGAATTGATTGTTTTCAGCTTCTTCACACCATGTACATTCCCCCTGTTTGTTGCTCCATCTTGGCAGGTTTTGTATGCATATCTGTAAAGCTTAAGCTGAGTCCTCAGACTGATTGTTACAGATATTAAACAGATGTCTGTCCAAAATTCTCCTTGTCAAAGAGAAGTATAGTTAGGGAAAAAAAAAAAAAAGAGCTTTTGTGTTTCTCCTGTTGCTGCTTCTCATGTGTATGCACTGAAATGTTCACAAGGGCAGAGTGAGGTGTACTTCCATCAAAGAAGTTGAGTTACTTGGGTGGAGAGCCTCTGTTGAACATAAAGAGAAAGATTTACTGTGTCTGGTGAATAGGGATTGAAGCACACAGACCCAGAGCTGAAAGTCAGGCACTGTGTGTATCAAACAGCTTGGAAAGCATCGAGGTAGGGCCTGTCTGGAGAAGGGGAAGCTTGAGGTTGGTTGTAAGCATCAGCCTTTTAGTGCTACCCGTGGTGTCCAGGAGAGCAAGACTTTCTAAATGGAGATCAGAAATGGGCTCTAATGTGGGATGGGGCTTTTTCCTCTAAACTTGAGAACTTGTAGGGTTTGGGATTGGTTTGTGTGCGTGTGGGAGTGTCTTATGTTAGACA
This sequence comes from Urocolius indicus, assembly GCA_013401255.1. Taxonomy (NCBI): domain Eukaryota; kingdom Metazoa; phylum Chordata; class Aves; order Coliiformes; family Coliidae; genus Urocolius; species Urocolius indicus. Next base: position 1,258,628 of record WBNH01004368.1, read on the forward strand.
TTGGAGTATTTACCTGCCACTGCAATAGTCATCACATTACACTCATGGGTCAGGAGAAGGCAGCAGCTGAATGCTGTTGCTCTCAGAGCACATAGACTATATTTGTAGTTATATTAAGCAGGAGGATGTTTACCAGCAGCTGGTAATCCAAACTAAATTTTCATGGCAAAGTGTGAAAGTTGGGGTAGGAGATTATTAGAAATAATGAAATGATCTAGAAATAGAGTTTGTGAAGTGCAGCACGTTCTCTTCAGCCATCCATATCAATATGGCACATTTGCCAATTATCTCCAATAAAGCAGCCTCTTTTGTTGAATTTTTTTTTACAGCAAGGCAGTGCTTTAATAGTTTAAAAGCCTTTTGTTGTGGTTACAAATTGAAAGGGGGTTGCTCTTTACAGCAACATTAAAAGCAGAGAGTTGAACCATTACATTTTTTAGTTCTTGATTGGATTCATCAGTGTTTGAAATTCTTCCATTTCAGTTCTGGTACAGGCCCAGTGTAAGCTGGAAATGGACATGTGGTGGTGATGGCCAACTGTTGTCAGCTGAGGAGGTAGTTTATGTCTCCCATTTCCCATGCTGATTCCCTACCCAAACCTAGACCTCCCCTTATATTTCCAACATGATCTTGTAACATCTCTCCAAATCCTTTAGGTTTGCTGTGTGTGGGACTGATTTGCTGTCATGCTGCACTGGGAAGGATGTGAGTGGTGTTACTGAGTGAGAAATGGGGGTAGAAATGGTTCAGGAGGGATGGAGATGATGATGCCATATTGCCCTCCCTCCTCTTCCTGCTGAAAGTAAAGCACGTGTATCCTGCAGTGCACTGGTGGGATTTCAGAACAGACGCACATGAAGGTGGGGTTTGGTGGATGCTTGCAGGGTTCTCCTGACACATGTAGTGCTCCTCATTCTTTGTTGTGGCAGGAGTGGAATGAGCACTATGGCCAGGATTCTCTTGTAGATTGTTCTGTAGTGTCTGAAGCCATCAGAGGTACCTGCAACAAGCTTTTGTGTTCAACAGGTCCTTGCTGGGGGTGAGAGAGCAGCATGGCTTCCTGATACAGAACTTAAAGCTCTTCAGCATGTACCTTTCTCACTGGAGAGGAAGGGGGTGAGGATGCTGGGACAGTTCCTGTGTGAACAGATCTCAGCACAAACACATCAGAATTTGAGTCAAACTTCTTTAAAATTGCTGGTGATTCTGTCCCAGTTTGAGCTTAGTTGCAGTGATGCTTCGTGTTCTTCTGCAATAAAGAACTGTTCCAGCTAAATTGTGACTTGGTTGAATTTTGAGATAAAGTTCATTGAACTAATTATTGTGATTACTGTGGTACTGGATCTTTAATTCCAAGATTGCAGCCCATGCTATTTTCTATGGGTGGTAACGTGCCTTGAGCCCTGGGTCACTTCTGTTGCATACTGTGTAGGAAAACCAGAAAGAGTGTGCTTGGAGAATTAAGCAGCCCTGTGTCTCTTCTCTATTGCTGTCATTTCTCCATCTGTTAGTTTTCCTGTTCACATTCCCAGACTGGGCTATGTGGGAGCAAGTATGCACATGCACTAGGAGGAGATGCTGTTCTTCCTTGCTTATTTGGGGATGAAAATGGATATTCTGCCACTTAGCTCTGTCAGTTGCACTGGTATTTTAATGGCTCGTTTGAAACTCACCTTTTCAGGGTCACTTAGTGATAAGAGAATTTCGATTTCCCCCTTGGGAATAATCTGCTGCTCTGTGCAGTTAGGAGAGGTTTAAAAACATGACCCCAACCAACCCAAACATGAAGGGAAAGAAAAAGCAGCTCAAAATGAAAACGCTTCCAAACTGTAACGTGTGTGTCTTGCTGAAGGGGACTGCAGCAGATCTGTGCCATCACCTGTCCTGTTGTGGTTTATGTCCAAATTGTAAAGCATATTTTAGATGAGCCCTTTTCAGCTCTGTAAACTGCAGATGTTTTTTGGTGGGCTAATCTGGGCTGCTTGTCTGTTCCAACATGAAACATTTTGCTTTGGGGGAAGCTTCCTTCTTGATCTATTATTTCTAAATAGTGCTGCTGTAAATGGGAAACGAAAGCAGGATTCATAGGGGGATCTGGGGCATGTTTGCAAGAGGAAAAAGGAGAAGTGCTATCCCATCCTCTCATTTTCTTCTGCCTTACTGTGTAAAGCACTGAAGGGGAAGGCAGGTGACAGGGATGCAGTCCTCCTCTCCTCCCAATTCAGTGCAGGGAATTAATGTGCATCTCTCTCTGCTTGACAGATTTCACAGTCTCCTCAGGCACTTTAATTAGTTGTATAAAGTGCAGTGTTTTCACCCAGAGATGTTGGGAGCAATCTGCTCCAGAGGAGCTGTACCCCATTGCATGGTACTCCCCAAAGAACTGGGGAACCCAAGTCAAAGCTCCAGCATCTTGTAAACATTTATTAAGCACTTTCCTTCACCTCCTTCATAAATAACTATCCTTTTCCTCATTGAACTGTGTTCTGTGAGCAGTCAGACAGGGAGCATCTCCTCTACTTTGCCTACAGTGTTTGTTTTTCTTTAATGCTATGTTGTGTGCCACAGCGTAGAAAGCTCAGAACACTTTGTTCTTGCTGTGTAACAACTTTCATTCATTTAGAGCTCTCATTATCTGAGAGGTTTAGTTCCTGAGAGATTTAGTTCCTTTTATTTTCTCATTGGCTAACTATAGTTTCATAGGATCACAGATCCCAGCATAGTGGGGCTTGGAAGGGCCGTGCACAGCTCATCTAGCCCAAACCCTTCCTAAAGCAGGTTCCCCTGGCTCAGGGGGCACAGGAACGTGTCCAAGTGAGGTTGGAAACCTCCTGAGAAGGAGCCTCCACACCCTCCCTGGGCAGCCTGGGCCAGGGCTCCCTCACTCAGCACCAAAGGACTTTCTCCTTGTGTTTGAGTGGAACTTCTTGTGTTCCAGCTGATGCCCATCACCCCTTGTCCTGTCACTTGAGACAACAGAAAAAAAATGCCTCCTCATCCTCTTGACAAAAACATTTAAATTCTTGTAAGTGATGTTGAGATTCCCCCTCAGCCTTGTCCAGACTGAACAGCCCCAGGTCCCGCAGCCTTTCCTCATAAGGAGAGAGAAACTGAAGCTCCAGTCTTTCTGAGATTTCATTGAGGTAGCCTTCTGCAAAGGAGGCTGCACTGCCTTGTTTCTGAAGACAACACTTAATTGTATTAATAAATGAGTCTTCAGAGATGTAGGCAAATCTGATCTGTTGATGAGCCATTAAGAGGTTTCCTTCTGTAATGAGCAGTAGCTTGCATGGGGGGGGAAGTGTGGTGAGTGCTTGTGTGTACATACACTAATGTTCTGATTAAACAGCCTTTCCTTGGCACAACCACAGATTTATAAAGACCAAAAAAGAAACTGTTTGAAGTTTTGCCATGATGCAATTTAGGCTGGTTACTGATTACCCTTTTTCCCTCGAGCCCAGCTCTTGTTGCATTCTAGTTTTAAAGCTATTATTGATAGTTGGTAACCTGTGGGAGCTCACTCAGGTCATTCTCTGCACTTAATGATCTTAAAAGTCTTCTTCACCTGAAATGATCCAATGACAGGACAAGGGGCAATGGGCACAAACTGGAACAGAAGAGGTTCCAAAGAAATACAAGGAAGAACTTCTTCACTGTGGGAGTGAGGGAGCACTGGCAGGGGCTGCCCAGATGGGCTGTGGAGGCTCCTTCTCTGGAGACATCCCAACCCAGCTGGATGAGTCCCTGTGTGCTCTGCTCTAGGTGCTGCCGCTCTGGCAGGGGTGTTGCACTGGATGAACTTTCCATGTCTCCTCTAATCCTTAAGATTCAGTGATTCTGATTGTTGTAGCTCCAATTTACCTGCTTGGCTTGATAGACTTGATGCTGCATTCAGTAAATGGGAATAAAATGAGCAAAGTTGACGGACTTCTACACAGAGCATGTAAACAGGAGGAGAATCAGCCTAGGAGCTCTAGATGACACTGGCTTTAAGACACTTTTTGTTTCTTCCTCCCTTCTCCCACTGCTCCCTCCTTTCAGAGATTTTGGGATGAACACCAGCCTTCTTTTCCAGATACACATCAGGAGAAGTGAGGTTGTGGGACACTCGCACCTGGGACTACACAGCCCCCATCTTGGAACCGATGCACGGTCCTGATGATGCGGGACCTCGGCCACATGTCTCCTTTGTGAGGATAAACAGCTCTCTGGCTGTAGCAGCCTATGAAGATGGTAAGTAACCACACACAACTCTCCTCCCTATTTAAAACAACATCACACACACACACAAAAAAAAAGGCTTTACCAAAATGAAGCAGCTGTGCTCAGCTTTTTGTGTGGCTGTAATCCTGTGTGTACACACACACACAAGCACACACTTGCTTTTATGTGAGAAAGTTGGCCAATAACCCTAAATGCATTAGGAGGCATTGGAACACAGCACCCATTAAAAATGATGTTTAATTCCTACTGGAGCTGCTACACAAAGCTTGAGTGCCAGGCTGTAGTCCAGCCAAAGTATCTTAAGCAAATAACTTGTTTTGCTATAAAAATATTAAATATTCTTCCACCAGCCTTCTCCTTTGTCCAAAACTCCCTTGGGGTGTGCTGGGAAGCTTTGTTATGGGAATCCTGCTAAACTTGCATGTCTGATTAATCTGCATCCCCTCTTGCTCTTGGCATAGTGTGTGAATGCACATTTTCTTAACTGAAATGTACTGGTGAGTTGTTTTATGCTTTGATATAGAGAAGTAAAAACTGTGACCTAATAGTTAATGAAATCCCAACAAAACCCTGCTTGTCTGTATTGTTTTAAATATACTTAGATGTTTATATAATAGGGAACAAGACCCAAAGACCAACTGTACATCTACTGGATGTGGGAACAGCAATTTAAATGCCAAGTTAGCTTTGGACAGTGTTAGCCAGTCAGGATCCTAGGCTGAGTTGCTCAGGCAGAACTCAGCTCCTATCACCTCTCTTTCCAATGTGTGTTTTGACACTCCAAACCTTCTCCTTGGGTACAAATAGAGAGTGTTTCTCAAGTTTTTAGAGAGCTTTGTACACATACCCTGTTTGGTCCTGGCACTTCTGCATGTGACAACAAAACCAAAGATGGGTAATCCAAACTAAATCTCTAATCCAGGGATTTTGTTTTAGAAGTAAACTGAAAGCTTTAGATGTGAAAACAACTGTTTTTGAGATGATCAACACCCTTAGCTGTTTCTCTAACATGGATCATGCTAGGATGGTTTTCTGTGACTAGAAATTGTTGATGGGCAATGTTTTCCAACAACAGCAAGTCTGATATTACAGAGTACTCATCATTTACTCAAGTCATAGGAAATTATAACACAGTGATAGTTTTAAGTGTTGGCTTGCTGTCCAGTGTGCCAAACAATGACTAGCAGAGGGTCTTTTGTTTGTTTTCTTGTCTCCTACTGACTAATCTAATAATTTGTCTAGAGTTTTTTCTATTCTATCATATTCCTTCTCCTCAATCCTGTGTGTGCTGGGACTGAACTGGTTTGCACAAAGCTTGGCATCCTTTATTCTTTCGGGTAGCAATTGGAATGGTCTCTGTGATGTGGCAGTTCCTCTGGTTTGAAAAGCCTGCTCACAACAGATTAATTTCTACGTGAGCAGGGAATTATAAAGACTGATTTTAGAGATGATTTTAGAATCTGGAAGCTTGTATTTCCAGTTTTGTGGAGAGAACGATTGTAAAGTTGGAGAGGGAGAGGATGACTTTGAAGAGAATGAGTTTGATTGGTGGTTGTACTTTTCCAGCTCCCTTTTCCCTTTGTTTGTAAGTTTGACTAACACAGGGAAACCATCTGCTAGTGTTGGAGGTGGTGCTGTCAGGCAAAGAGTCTAGACTTCTCTGTCTCATCCCTGGCTAGCAGGCTCGTTCAGATAACATCAGTTTCTCCCAGTTCAACAGAGCTCACGCAGCGATGTCCTTGGCATCCGATCACAGGCAGATTCAGCTCTCTCCGTGCCTGCCTTACAGCTCCTGCTTTCCTTGGTTCAGTGGTAGCAGACGCTTCCCAAGGCATGCAAAATATAGCAAGGAGAAAGATTTGTCATCCTGGGATGGCTGCACCCTGAGTGAATTGTAACTCTGTGATGACACCGAAGAAACAAAACGGAATTGTGACTTCTGGTGGTGGTTTCTGACGGTGTCAGCCTCTGAGAAACAAGCTGCAAGGAATGGTGGGCGAGAGGGAAATGTGTGGGGAGAAAATGAAGTTCCCTCTGCCCATGCCAACACTCAGTGGGGGCACTGGATGTACACCTGGGGCAACGGGACTTGGCAACTCGATCCACAGTTGTGATTTTTGAATTCCAACCCACTGGCCTCATATTTCTTCTGCCTTGTTTCCTATTGTCAGCACTGGCAGTCCTCCAGTTTGATTTTACCACTAATTGTGTTGCACGTTACCGAACTGAAATGAATCAAATCAAAATGCTTTTCCTGGAGCATTAGATAAAGCAGGCGAGGGTTCTGGGTAATGAGCAGATGCTGCTAATGCAGGGACAGTAGAGGCCTTGCCAGGACTCCATCTGCTCCATGCTTGCCTGACTTTGGCTGTGAGCCACAGCTTTTGGGAAACAGCAGTCTACTTTAGCCATCACTCTCCACTCCCCCCATCCCCCTCTGGAGTCTCATAGTTTGACTTGAAAACAATGTGTTACAACAACAGAAGATACTTGTCTGTTAAATTTGTTTTAAATGCCATGCCTCATACTCATGTAGGCATGGTGGGGAGATGCTGTGCTCCTGCCCTTCATGGTTGGTGCTTTGAGACCTGTTGGGAGGAGTTAGTGGTATTTCACAAGTTACAGAGGAGTGACAAGAAGCAAAGGAAGAAGGTTTCTGCAGGGATCAGAAATGTTCTTGCTTGTTGGCAAGCCCCAGGAAGAGAATTTTGGCAGCTCTGCTTTCTGGGACTGGAAATATGCTGTCTTGTCCATTTTGATGCCCTTAAAGCTGTTTGAGGGTATTGTCCCTGCTGCACCTTCTTTGCAAAGACTGAAATGGAGTAATGTGTTTGGTACCTTCCTCTAAGTGCCAGGACATGCTGTAAGATAGCAAGAGCAGGGAAACAGGCTGACTTGAATCAAGGGAGAAGCTCTTGAAGCATGTAGCAGGTGGTAGTGGATTCATTCCCAGCAGATATGCACAGGTAGGTGGCTGTGAATGCAAACTTTTGGCTTGGTTAAACGACGTGTGATTCCACATCATGGCCAGGGAATTCTGCCTCTTGAGCCCTCAAGTTGGGAACAAAGTACAGACTTGCTCGTCTCTGCCTTTTCTGAGGGACTGTACAGGAATGACATCATTTGGAAATCTCTGTGAGAAGAGTGCAGGACGTAAAAGCTGACAACACTGGGTGGAAGCTGATGTGGTAAGGTCTGCTAGGACTGAGGTCTGCAGTCTCTTTGGTCCAGAAAGTTGAGAAACAGCTTTGCAGTAAAAACACAATGTAACATTTTAATTAATGAGCAGCAAGCATCTACCAAGGTTAAATTGGCTGTATGTTGATGGTGCCTCTGGTTTTAGGAGAAACTCAGAACTGAAGATGAATGATGAGACTACAGCCTGATGCTCATGTCCACCTGTGTATTTCTCCTACTGTTTGTACCTCATAGCAATGAATGTTTTGGCTTGGAGGAAAAAGATACACGTAAGAAGTGTGTTCAGAAGGTGAAAAAGAATTATATTTGGTTGAAATGAGGGTAGAAATAGTGATGTTGCAACCCACAAAGAGGAAGAACATCTAAATGATGGAAATTCAGCAGCTTCTGGCCTTCCTGCACCATTGTGTTGAGAAGCTGAAGTGAATGAGCATGAAATCCGTGAGCCTGCCCAGATCCCCTGTTCTAACACATCCAAAATTCTGTCTGCTTTCATTTTTTGCAGATAATGCACACATAGATTGCTTTACCTCTTTTCTACAGCTGACAGCTACTGCTGGCTGTATCAGCTTAATGTGCAAGAGCTGATGTAATGGGTCACGAGGATCTGAGCGTAGCGTGTTCTGCACCAAAACACATCTCTCTCTCATAGCCCAGGGGTTCACTGGTAGCAGGTAGCATGAGCAGGCAGCTGTCCTCTGCTGTGCCTAGCTCTTACAAGGAGCTGTGACATGCTGTACTAAGCTATGGAACACAGCCAGTATCATGTTTACAAATGGGATTTAACTATTTTTTTGCCTGTTTTCTCTGTTACAGGATTAGAGTATTTTACAAGAGAAGAGATACTTGGTTTGGAGGGGAAAGATCTGTGGCAAAAGTGTTGTCTTCATACTAGAGAGAAACCTAAGTGAAAACAGATGTAAAAACCAGCTGCTTTTGCAAGATGCAGAGAGGGGACAGACACTGTTAATGGAGAACAGCTTCCAGCCATTCACCTTTGATGTAACAAGAGATGTTTAAGGCTGGCTGATGCATACTAAAATTGAAGGGCATTCAGAATCAGCAGTGCACTGTGTCTCATAACAAAATGTTTTGTTGTAGAATCATATCATAGAATGGTTTGGGCTGGAAGAGACCTTAAAGATCCATGGGCAGGGACACGTTCCACTAGACCATGTTGCTCCAAACCCAATCAACATGTCCTTGAACAATCGAAGAGGGATGGGAGAGCCACAGCCTCTCTGGGCAACCGGGTGCCAGTGCCTCACCACCCTCATAAGGAAGAACTTCATCTATTATCTCATCTAAATCTGCCTCCATTCACTTTGAAGCCATTCCTCTATATCCTGGCACTCCAGGCCCCTGGAAAAAGTCCTTAGCTTTCTTGTCAGCCCCTGTAGGGACTGGAAGGTTTTATCCAAATACCTTTACAATCTAGAGGGAATTTACAATAAATGAATCTTTCATCAGGCCACATTTCAACAGTGTATTGGGTTAGAAGTTACAAACCTGAGTTCTTGGGACAATCTGGGCCAGAGTGATAAACAACAAGACTGGCACAGTGATTTGTAATGTCAAGGGTCAGCAATTATGGCATCTTCATCAGTGGCTTGCAATTAGCTCGTTTCCTTGAGCCAAGATGAAATACAGGCAAGCTGTAAAGTCTAAATTGGTTTGAGGAGGTATTGTTAGAGTTCAATTGGAATAATGACAATTTTGGTGCAGATTTTAGAATGCTGTGAAAATATTGTTTGTAATTTGGATTTAATTACTTTCCAACACTTTTAAGATTACAGTATTGAAGAAAAGAAAGATACTATGTGTCTGCAACCTTAACTTCACCTTAGCAAAGATATTGCTTTGGAGATGAAGTACTAGTCACTGTTGGAGGCAGGAAGATAGACTATGTAAAGCAGTGATCTCATCTGCACTGGTAAATCTTATGCCATACTAATAACTTGAACTGTAATAGTAGCTTTTTTGCTCTTAAACAAACATGATTGACTGTTGCAAAGGCTTGCATGCTAATAAATACACTTTGGTGTTTCTGCAGTGAAATATAGAATATACCAAGTAGCAATTGAAGAACTAGTAGTAGCTTTATCTGTTGATAAATACAGTGGAGTGTTTGCTTTTTCTATGTAAAACTTGATAACATTTTCCTGCTGTTGTGCAGGAATGCATACACCAGGATTCCTGCACACAGGGGTTGAAGCTTCTGACTGGTAGCAAGTAAGAGATGATGGAGGATATACATTTCTCCTCTATCCATTGTGCTTCTTTATTAAACAGATGTCAACTCATGATCTCACAAGTCACTTGTGTTTTGCTCTCACACTGTGTTATGCATCAGGTGTTGCACACGCTGTGTTTTCCTGACAAAGTGTTGAGATAGTTTTGACAGATTTTGCTATCAAACATCTGGTAAAAACAAAAACCCCAACAAACCAAACCTGTCTGGAAGTGATTGCACTATTGCATGAGCTGTGTTCTCTGTCTTCTCTTCTTGTGATGTTCAAGATACGACTTTGCCCACGTTTAGGGAGCAGAACTCTGAATTCTGAGTTTCCCCGTTTGCTCTTGTGGTCAGAAAAAAGTCCTTTGACTTGGATGTTTTTTGGTGTTTTGCAGAACTTTCAGACATTAGTACACTCTGTTTAAAACAGTGACTTGTGTAAACAAAAAAAACATCACTGAAGGCAGATCAGCTTCCTTTTTTTCCCTTCACAAAAGTGGTCTTTAATTAGGATAAGCGTTGTGGAAAAAGAAGTTGCAAGTACTTCTGCCCAGAGGCAGGAATATTCATTGCCTGATGAAAAAAATCCAATTCTAGCATCTGTGATCTGATACCACTACAATCTTTTCTCATGGATGTCTGTACCCTCAGCAAGTTCCCTGATGGCACCAAACTGGGAACACTGGATGATTCCCCAGAGGCTGTGTTGCCAGTCAGCAAGATCTTGACCGGCTTGAGAGTTGGGCAGAGAGGAACCTCATGAGGTTCAACAAGGACAAGTGCAGAGTCTTGCGTCTGGGGAGGAACAACTCCATGGACCAGGACAGGCTGGGAGGGACCTGCTGGAGAGCAGCTCTGCAGAGAGACACCTGGGAGTGCTGGGTGATAATAAGCTAAACATGAGCCAGCAAGTGCCCTTGTGGGCAAGAAGCCAATGGCATCCTAGTGGCATCAAGAAGAGTGTGGGCAACAGGTCAAGGGAGGTTCTTCTCCCCCTCTGCTCTGCCAGAGCTGCTGAGGCCTCATCTGGAGTCCTGTGTCCAGTTCTGGGCTCCCCAGCTCCAGAGGGACAGGGAACTGCTGCAGAGAGGCCAGTGCAGGGCCAGCAAGCTGCTGAGGGGACTGGAGCATCTTCCTGCTGAGGAAAGGCTGTGGGGCCTGGGGCTGTTCAGCCTGGAGAAGAGAAGACTGAGGGGAGATCTTATTAATATTTAAAAATATCTAAAGAGTGGGTGTCAGGAGGTTGAGACATCTCTTTTTCTATAGCAGCTAGCACTAGGACAAGGGGTGATGGGATGAAGCTGGAACATATTTATAAAGTTTTTAAAGTTCCATTGAAATATAAGAAAAAGCTATTTCACTGTGAGGGTGACAGAGCCTGGAACAGGCTGCTCACAGGGGTTGTGGAGGCTCCTACCTTGGAGCTCTTCAAGACCCACGTGGACACGTTCCTGTGTGACCTGATCTAGGTGAACCTACTTTGGCAGGGAGTTGGACTAGATGATCTCTAAAGGTCCCTTGCAACCCTCACCATTCTATGGTTCTATATTTGTTTGTTTGCTTATTGAAACCAGCTGTCCAGGAGAGGAAACTTCACCCATTCCCTTTGGTTGAGTTTGGAGCTACAGAAGTGCAGCCGCGAGGCCTTTGCGTGGTGCAGAGCAGGCCGCAGAGACTCTGGTAGCCTACACTGCCCATTTGTATTTGTTAACTTGTTTGAAGCCTAAGTGTGTGTGATGTGAGCTAGCATTCTGTTTTTCAAAACCAATCCGGCAGTTATTTACCTTTCAAGCAATTAACATAATTACCATTATGCTAAGAAGTAATTTTGGGAAGTTGTGCTCTGAGCCCTTACGACTCCATCGGGACAGTTTTAGTCGGGACTTATCTTTTTGATGGAAGCCTAATTGCAGTTTTGGCTTTGTGTAAACAAACAGAGGCAGCTAATTGTTTAGGCAAATAGCAGATTAATTTAAATATGCATCCCTAATAAAACAAAAATGGTCCCCATTATGGTACTCATTCCCATGGCGAGGAACATAAATATTCAGTGGGAGTGCCATTAGACAGGGATCTTAAGGATTATCTGCATTATTTCACATTGGTAGCACTTTCCAGATACCAAATAATCTTTACAAAAGCAAACATAAATCAATTTAAACTCATTTAGATACCATTTCACTATGTGCAGTTTCATTACCACACTCTTGCTTCACCTCCTTTGGGACATGGGAGGAGTGTTTGCAAACTGGCACTGGTGCCTGTCCACAGCTGCCTGTCAGAGCTTTTACATCTCCTTTTGAAGGAATAGCAGCCATTAATCATTTCATCATTAATGGCCATGCTCAAGTAGAAGGAGGTTTTCTCCAGCCCTGTCTATCTCATCTGAAGATTGCTTCTCTGTTAATTCAGTGCAAAGGTGGCCCAGAAGTCTCCAATTCCGTCTGGCCCTTCTGCTCTGTAATACGCTCCTGATTGCTCCAGGTTGCTCTCATTCAAATGATTGCTTTAATGTACCATGCTTTTAAATAGAGTATCGGTGATCTGTGCTGGGAGAAAATGCAGTTGCAAGGGTATTGCCTTTTATACTCATGTGTTCTTTGAGATTTGTATTCTTTAGCTTTTTGAACTCTTCTGCATTTTCTGTTTTTCCAGAGTGTCTAGATTAGGAGCTTCGCTGCTGCTTGTAAACTGTTAACAATGATGTTAAGGTCCCTGGCTTGATTTCTCTGTGTGCCAAGCTTCAGATTCTTCACTTAAACTGTTCTAAAATTGGTATTGTGGGTTCTTCCTTGCTATTTTTTTCCTAGTAATTGAGGGCAAGTATATAGTAGAATGAGAATTTAGGTATCTGTTGAAGTCTGATCTTCTCCAAACGTGGCAATGAGAGAGAAATCCAGCAGCCTTCCTCAAAGTAGGCAACAATGTTACCTGAAGGTCAGAAATTCTGAATCCCTTACAGGAATGCCAGAGCACATAATTTTGTAAGGTTTCCTCTGGACCTGTTACACAGTGCTGTGCAGCACCCTTCAAGTTTCCTGCCTTGCAGTCTCTTTTACATTAACTTTTTTTGCCGTTAGAGTGGTTTTCATTTGTGTTTTTGATGGTTTTGAGTTGACATCTTTAAATGATCTTCTAAGCTTTTGTTAAATGTGAAGGTAATGCCCAGTGATGATTTGGTTTGTTTTGTATACAGGGACTGTTAGTGTTTGGAACCTGATGTTCGGGCGGGAGCCAATCCATCATTACCAACACAACCAGAGGATACAGGCTTTAGCTCTTGCTTCAGAGGGGGCAACGGTAGCAACAGCATCTGGCTTCGAGGTCAAAGTGGAAAGCCCTGATGACAGGGGATTCTGGCAAACAACAGAAACGTTTGAAATCCAGAAATTGGTGAGTCTCCATGCTGCTTCTTTCCAGGAACTCCCGATCCACTGATTATTTTTATACAGTTAAGAGAGATATTATAAAAGTCTTACAAGGTTATTGCCTGAACTCCATATCAGCATTATCAGCTAGAGGCTCTGATTTTTGCAGCAGGTTAATAGATGAGCCTTTCATCACTGAAGAGCAAGGGTGAAATGCTGGCTTAAGCTACAAGTGAGAATGAACAGAAGTCCATATGGTGCAGGGAGATTGGCTGGTTTGAATTCTTTTTTTTGTCAGCACTAAACTAAGTTGGCTCATTTTGTAAATCATTTTTCTCGCGTTGAATTGGAGCTAAAACTCAAGGTCTCCTTCCAGATCAACACTATCTGATTAATTCTGAGGCAGGAGATTGCAGACAAGCTAATAGTATCACTTGTGAAGCTGTAACTAGTTATGCAGTTTCTTCAGGTTGCACCTTCTGTCACTGAAGTTTGAGATTCTTTTCATTAAAAATCAAAAGCTGCCCCATTCTCTGAAGTTTTATTATGTCTCAGAGTATCAACATGTTTTATTGGAAAGGGGAAGTAAGTAGGAATAAATTGAGTCTTGCAACTTCTCTGCTGTTGCAGTAAGCTGACTACAACACAGCTAATGGGTATGAAGTTGGGATTTAAGCCACTCCTGATTAATCCCCTCTTTCAAAGCTAAGTCAGTCTTAACAATACTTAAATAAACAAAAGCCCCCAAGAATTATTTAATACCTATCCCTGAAAAAATATGAAAACACCAGCAGGTACTCTGTTCTAGTTGGATCCATTTTACTCTTGTGTCTTTGTTGCTGTGAAAGGTTTAGTTTGTCACATGTGAAAAACAAATGCTCAGAACACCACACTCTCTTCTAAGGTCGGGTAAGAAATCAGCTGTGCTCTTAAGGAGCTTAATCTCTTCCCATGGTGAGACTTCTCAGCAGTGTCTTAACCATTTACTGAGATGGGAAGAGCAATGTCATTGTGGTCTTGTGAGAGAAGGTAGGGGAGCTGATGTTTGGGCTGTCCTAGGGTCATATCATGACCTTTCTGTTAATTAGGGTATATGTATGCGATTGCAGGGTAAGCATCGACTATTTCATGTCAGTTGCAGGAATCTATTGCCCCTTCTGGAGCACTCTATCTACATTCTAGCCACAGTATTTGCTTTGTATGCTTTAACCTCATGGCTTTCTGTCCTTCATCTGAACGAGTCCATTAAGTCCTGCTCCTTTCTTTGATGTGACGTTTGGCCGTGTTCTTCTGTGACATGTCCAGATGAGTTTTTTAAATGGACTCCTCTAAAGCCTAGGAGCTACATTTCATCACAGAGCTAAATTTCCACAAGCTCAGAAATAAAGTTGATGCCTGGTCTTTGGCTGAAATCAATCTGTAACTGATATGATTGAAGACAGCAAATAACAAGCCATCATTAGCTTGTTCAGTTTAGCATGTGACGGAATTGATTCAGAAGGTTTTTTGACTGTAGTAAAAATGAAATCTCCTCTTTTTAGGTCAACTTCCTTCATCTGGTTCCAGATGTTATGGAGTGTCCAGTGACAATAGCAGCTGCAGAAGATGTTGTCTATCTCCTGAAAGCAGAAGCTCCTGGCAAAATTCTCCATTCTGTCTATGGTCAACCTGTCACGTGTCTCGACGTGTCTACTCGTGAAGCAGCCTTTGGGGTCAGAAACTTTGGCTGGCTGTTGAATGAACCCAACCAGGTATTATTTTTATACCTTCATAATTAAAAATGGAAAAAGAAAAAAGAGATGATGCTACTGACCATTTCCTTCCCTGGTATTCAGCTCTTTTGACAGTAGAGGCAAGACATTCATTTACTGCAATAATCTGATGCTTTTATTAGTGTCCTTCTAGTGGGCTGAAGGAAGGGGTTATTGTTTAGCTAACTGGGTCCACTCTAGATATCCCAGCTCATTCAGCTGTATGCTGTCAGTTGCCCTCTAAGGGGAACTCATCTCAACCCCCCTCTCCAAAACCTAAGAACCCCAAGAAACAGCCCTTGCCCCTGAAAGCCAAAACATCCCTCAGCCTTTCTGATGAGAGCATCCAGAGCAGCGTGCCAAGCCTTGTACCATGCAAATGTGCAATCTTAGGAGGGTGCTGCTTTTTTTTATGCACTTGACTGAATTACTAACAAAGGTACTTCCAATTTAGTGAAGATGGTGTGACTCTATTAATGAAAGCTAAATGCTAATCCTGAGTTTGAAGCCACACGATGCTCTTAGCAGTGGCAGGCTGGTTTTGTAACCATGCTGGAGCCTCATAGCTGAGGCATGCTTCTAATGCAGATCTTCTTAGACTTCTCTGCTTGCAGGAGGGGCTCTCTTGGGCTTGCAGACCCAAATAGGTAGGATAAATAACTGTATTTTGGGATGACTCAGAATCCTTCTTGAGATCTCAAGCAGCAGCCTGCTGCTTGGGATCCCTGGGCAGGGACCAAGTTGTGGAACAACCTGTTCCTAGATGCCTTGAGAAGAGTTTCTGTCCCTTTCCTGCAACTTGCCTAACTTTTCCACTCCCTAATTTCATTCCATCTTTTGTGGTTATGCTTCAGGCATGTGATGGGCTATCAGCAGTAGGGGAAGGGAGATGCTTCAGGTGAGTGGAGAAAGAAGCAGGAGGTGAACACCTAGATGAAAGGAGCTGTGGTCTGTACCAGAAAAATGCAGTGTTTTCTTTGGCAAGCACCTAGAACAGGAAAGCTTTAGTTAGGATTACCTCTGTGTTAGGAATAAATGTGTCCAGCTGCATCTTAATTTCCCTCTAAAATCCATGTTCACTAGGGAAATGCCAAGGCCACCATCAATACCTGTAGGGCTGAGAGATGCTGGGAGGCCATGCTGTCTTTATTCATTCCTTTGCTGTCCTAATCCTGTCCTCTCCCTGCAGAGGTGGCAGGTTAGAAGGTGAAATTGCCTCACTCAGAGGCATTACCTCAGTGACTGCCTTTGTGCCTCATAAAGGAATAGAGAAATCGCCATGTGCCCCTCTGCAAAGCCCTACCTGTTGCCTAATTTAGTTCCGAACTCTTTGACATTTGATGGCAGGTTGCATTAAGCAATGCATCAGACCTGCATCCTCATCAGGGAGATGAGACCCGGCCGGGCTGTGTTTGACAAGGCCACTGGCTTGGCACTGCCTGACATCATGCTGCAGATTAATTACCAAACAGCCACAGTGATGATGATGATGATGATGATGATGATGATGATAACGAGGTGCCTCTCACAGACACAATGCTGCCTGATTACACTGGTCACAAGTTGATGATGTGTCTTAGGGACAGCTTCCCATCTCAGCACTGGAGTGAGGAAGGGGTTCAGCCCCCGTTTGCTGCTGGCTCTGTTGCTGTGATGAGGAAACTGTGTTTCTTCTCACTTTGGGGGTTGGCTTAGGTTTTTTTTGTCCTGAAAGATGTATTTTTCTTCAGTGTAAACACCCAATCTGCCTGGTAACCTGCTTTTTACTGAAGATGTAGTTAGGGAAACCATCTTTTTTCCCTCCTCTCTCTTTTAATCATTGTCTAATTTTAACCAAATTTGACAGCAGAGAAGAGATCTGAGGCATGAATTCTGTAGGAACTTTTATGTTGGAGAGGAGAAAACCATCAAATCCGTGGCATAGATTTGCCTACTGTTAGATGACAGGCATCTGTGTAGGAGAGAGGGAAGAATAGAATTGCTTCATCTGTGAGAAGTTCAACTTTCACATTATTAAGCATCAGACAAGCCAAGCTGTTTCTTGAAAGTTTATCTGTTTAGTGCCCCGGAGCACTTTGGTTTATGTTCAACTAAGAGAAATTTCTTTAGTAAGGGTGATTTCAGCTGTATGAACTCAATGTGGAATGTACTCTTTTCCTTCAATTCCACATTCTGGATATACTGAGATCTGTGTTCCCATCTAGGGTCTAGTAATTAGGCATTGAACCACAGGGAAAAGCCTGACCTTGGCTTTCCTTTTCAACCTCAGTGGTGCTGATGATATCCAGCAGACATGCCTTGAAGGATGGTGTGTAGTGAATAAGATATTACCCTGTGTCATGAGGTTTGGAGACTCATGATCTTGACACTGCAGCAGCATCACAGTCTCTTGGCATTCACATGTTGGGATTTGGGGTTTGAGCACTGTGTGTAAATGAAACCCACAGGTTTAAACAAGAGCTGGCTTTGGTCACCTTCATCTCAGGATATAAACCTCTTAAATAGGTGGCACTGTGACTGTCAGGATTAACATCATCTGATTTCTGATGCAATCGTTTCACTGATGGCAGGATCTGACTGAAGCTTTTCCATAGCTGGTACATTTATAAGCTTCCCTGAATTGACTTGTCTGCTGTCAAGTAAGTCTGGTCTCCTACTGTAGCTTGAGGTGAGCTCTCACCTGCTTGTGGATTATTTCTAGGGTGTTTATCCTCCTGGGGATCTGGAGGGTGAGGAAACAAACCCAATTTTCTCTTGTATTTAAAACCTAGTTACAGTTGTTTAACATATCCACCAGTTCTTGGTGTCAGAAAATATTCAACATGGAAGGATTTGTTTTATTTGGGTTCTTTTCCAGCAAAGAAACCTCATATAGCATGCAAGAGGATTTTACTTTAAACTCCTGCAGCTGAAGAACATTCTGTTACCTGCATTAGAAGGCACAGCTCAGCGTCTGTGCATGGGTTTGGTTGCTTCCTGCACAACCTTGAACTTTGTTTCAGAGAAGGTGGGTGGGGAAGAGAGGAGTGAAGGGACAGTAACCATTTTAGAGCCTCCAACTTAGAAACAGAAGGCTAGATAGGTTGAGATCAGATGTCTTAGGAGTTGTTTGTTATACTGTTGCTTTTTCATCTCTTTTGAGCTGATGATTGGCTTGTGTTGATGAATAGTGTTCAACAGCACCCGTCTCTTCTCATCAGCAGTTGAAATACTGCCCTGTTTTGCTCCTGTATTTAATGTTTCCTCAGAGATCTTCAACTGCTTGCTAATGTGAGTGCATCCAGTAGAATGAAGCACTTCAAATGTCTCTTATGAACTAACAGTAAGTGAAAAACAGGTTTTAAATAATCCTTTAAATTGAATTTCATACTTTCCAGTCTCTCTTGGATGATGTATTTAGGTCATAGCTGTTTTATTGAAACTGTTAACATTTTTCTTCCACCTTATTTGACCTAAAATCCTTCTCCCTGTTAACTGACAAGCTTGCATTGTGCTTTCAGATGTTATAAAACCTCCAGTTCTCATGGACCTCCAAAAACTTCAGATTTTTAGATCTTGATTATCCTTGTTTAGAACATGTGTGGGTGTCTTCTGTTTTGTTGACCACTGTGGCCCTTGTAAATAGTCCAATTTTACAATAAATTGATCTTTAAAAGCTCTTGTTTTAATACCAATCAGACAGCAATTAGTGGTGACTGAATTTGAACACCTGGGACTTACCCAAGTGTTTTTCTTTGAGGAGCTGTAGGACTAGAGAGTGTTGATGAATGCCTCTCTTACTGAGAAGTAACAATTGTCCACCTTATTTTTTCCTGTGTTTATCAATAACCAGATATAATTTTGCAAGTTTAAACATACAGTGAATTAATTCCTCTTGTGGTGGCTAATGTCAGTGACATTCTGCTGTTTTGTCTCCTGTTTCTACATTGTACACTTCAAAATTGGCACAACTGTGTAGAGAAGTGTCTCAGGTTTTCAGAATGTAGCTCCTAGGATGTGCTGTGAGCATTCAAAGTGATAACCTATGAAACCAAGAGAATTCATTCAGTTTTTCAGAATCACCTTGACTTCCTTTTCTCTTGGGCAAAAAAAGTGTTACTGGGCCAAGGGCTTGTTTTTGAGTGAGTGGGTGGTTCAGTGGATAAACACAATATCCTTTCCTCTCACTGGGTACCTGAACTCTTACATCAGTCTTCATCCACAAGTCAGAGGAGCCCAGTGACCTCATTCCAGGTCCTAGCAGACAGCTGTCCACATCACAAGCCCATCAAGTCCTGGCAGAGTCCCGGCCGCTGGCAACTCAGGCTCAGGCAGTGTCCAGTGCTGGAACAACAAGGGTTGCAGGTGCATTGGCAGAATCATATTGCTGAAGCTTGTGTGCTGCCTGCCTGCACAATGCTTGGCTGTATTTCTTGCTACCAGCTTGGAGTCTTTCCTTTTTCACTCCAGTCAGATGGCAATTTGAAAGGAACAAACCCAAACTCCACTCATCTTTACCTTCACGTGTAACTTGTGCAGCAGGTGGAGATACTTGGAGGACCAGATAGTGTTGTGTATGGCTGTTTGGGGCTTGGCTTTTTTTTTTCACTGCTGGATTTGCTGCAAGCTGTTTAGGCTCTGTTGTTTTTTTGCACTCCTCTATGTGGGTCTTTAAGCATCGCTTGAGGCTGTTGATGCAGCTCAGCACATACAAAACAAGGCTCCTCGTTTGCCAGCGTAAAGTCACCTTTAGGATGGCATGAAAGTCAATTTTCCACATGCTCAGAGAAACGCTTGTGTTACCAGCTTTACACAATGACTTATATCTGGCAAGAACTTGCAAAATAGTCTCTCTGGCTGCTTGTCAAAAATTACATCATATTGGAGTAAACTGCTTTTAAATCAAACATCCATTATTCATGTATATTAACTGCTTTTTTTGAGGGGGCTTATTTTTTTTTTCCTTACTGGCTGTTTTGTGTATGATTTACTCTTTTTCTTTCTCTCTGATTGTCTGTCTGTCTCCCTCATCTGCTCCTTTTAAATCTTAGCTCATCTTGAAATTTATGGAGCCAGAACACTTATCTCTCTGTACAAAGTAACAGTATGCTGACCTTGCATTTGTTAACAGTGAAATTGTTGTTGTTGTTGTTGCAGTGTTATGTGCCATATTTACAGTAGGCAATTCAATACATTTGCACTGGGAAACTGTGCCCCTGAGGCTTGTAAACTTTGAAAATACTCCTTTTTCCACATCCCTTTAGAAATAAAATTCAAACTTGCAGCAGTGTGTGCCATATGTTGTACTTAATTTGATTGCTCCTGCCTCAAATACATATGAAATGGCCTTGTTGCTTGTGGAAATACCCTTTGAATTGAATGGATTTGACCTGAGCAAAAACCAGATCCCTTTTTAGTCATGGAGGACTTGAAATTTCACCACTTTTTCTTTTGTTGGCAATATTTGTGTATATTCAGGCACTGGGTTTCTTCTTTTACTAGTTGGCAGAGGGATGGGCAGAAGGAAAGAGGAAGAAACATCATCTGAAAAGAAATGCAGATTGTGTTTCCAGTCTTGCTGCTTTGCTCTTCTGCTGCTTTGAGCAACTCAGTTCTTGACATTTTGATCCTCAGTCTGTAAAGCAACAGTTAGAAACTTCCATCCTAAATGTTCTCTCTGAGAGAGTGGATCTTTAATGGATGCTGTCTGTTACCCAGTAGCAAAAAGGATGTGGGGTTGGAGTGTGGTTTTACAGTGTCCTTTTTGCTAAGACCTGTAATACCCCATTCAATATTTCATTTAGTAAGAACTAAATATACTGCATATACAGAGTGTTTTGCCCAATTCTGAGAGACAGCCCCATTTTTACTGGCCATGCAACGTGGTAACTTTTGACAAGAAGCAGAGATGTGGTTGTGGAGGGGAAAACTAGCTGTTTCACAAAGCAGTTGTCTGCTGGCTGTCAGCCAGGACAGTGGGTTTGAACACCCCTGCTCTTTGTTGAAAGTACCACAGGCTCTTTGATAACAAGTGCTTGGGGATTTGTTGTTTTAATGTTCCATCCAAAAAAGACATCTCCAACAACACAGGATCCCAAAACACCTGCTGGGGTATTGGACATGCATGGAAGAGTTCCATCAACAGCATTGCCTTCAGTTCCTTGGTTTTTCTTGGAAGTATCTCAACCCAGAGTACATCGACCACGCTTGACCTCACTTAGCTACAAGATGTAACAAAGCTCAGAGCTCAGCTCTCCTGGCTCCAGAGACTTTCATTCTCTGTGAATTCATTTAGTCTTCTTTCTCGAGTTCTTGGACAGCATTTAAAGAGAGTTCCCTGTACCCTACAGTCCCATGAAACTACAGTAACTTTTCCTTTCTTCCTCTGCCTGGTCTCAGCACATCTATCTGGGAGCAGTGGCCACAGGTTGAGACTTGCCCAACTCACACAGTAAAGAGGGAAATTAGTCTAATGCACCGCCTTAACAAAAGAGAGAGTATGAGCATGAATAATTAATACCACTAGTCTGTGGCAATCAGATAAAATGAAGTCCCATTTGCTCAGCCTTATTAAAAGAGAGAGAGAGAGAGGGAGAGATGGTAAAGGTCGTTAAGGGACTTGTAACATGGAAAGAATCGCCTCTGAGATGGATAATGTGTTTTCTAATCTCTGTGGTCTTTAACTAAACATAATGGTAAAGGTACTCTGGCTATTTCTGGCTTGTTGAATTATTAAGCATTCTGGGAGATTGCTTGGCTCTTACCCAACAACTTCAGACTTTTTCATTTGAACAATGTTAATAGGTAACACTTTTTATTTTGTCTGTGAGATCCTGATCCATCTGCACAGAGTATTTAATGCTTTTCTTCCCTGGTGACCCTCAGGTCCCGTGGGGGGAAGGGATGCTCGTTAGTGTGTTATCCCAGGGTGCTTCATTTCACACCCAAGTGCTCTTGGTTCACTTACCTTCAGTTTGGTACCTATTAGGTCAGTGGTCTTGGGTGTCCATTATAGGATTATAAATATCTTTAAAAGGGGTAATCCCTTTGCAGTGTGCATTATGGGATTATAAACCTCCTAAAGATCTTGGGCTTTATCTGCCCTTTAACACACAGGCCCTTATTTCAAGTCCCTCTTGGTCAGGTATTTTCTTTCTCTGTCCTTGGCCTTTGTAAAGAAAATGCTTGTTGCCTGAGGAGCAGAAGGTGTTCTACCAACCTCACCGTTGCCATCAGCAGGGTTTTAAAATCCCTGTCTTGAAGAAATTCAGACTTCAGAAAGCATTCGGAGATCTTTTTGTTTCTTTACCTATCAGTTTGTCAGGAGAAGGTTCTGAAATTCATTTGCAGACCTGTGAAATTGCTGGAGACAGAAGCTGAATGTAAAGAAAGGTAAAAGCTGGATAAGGAAAATCACAAAGAGGCTCTTTTCTTCCAGTGGAAGGGCTGAAAACACCTGTGTGCATGATAAAGCTTAGAACAAGGCAACACAACAGCCTTTGAAAGAGCAGAGACTGACATGAGAAGAGAAGGAGTTGGGCGGAGCAGAAGACAAGACAAAAGCTTTTCCTCCAGTTTAGTGGATCTAAAGTTGGGATGTTTTTAGAGATTCTCTTTCTTAGATGCAAACCCTTTGAATTGGTGGCTATCTACCAGTCACATGAGGAGAAATAAATGACTTCTTGACTAGTGCTACCTACATATGAGGGTTGCTTGTTTCTGCAAGCACCAAAAGGTGGAATATTTGCTCTTGATGTAAAACAGGGGAATCTTTAAATGTTATGTGGAAGCAATTTTTCATTGCAGTCTTCCATGGCCGTAACACAATGTTTGAGGATGTATCATATGTTTATAGGATGGATGGGAGCTATGGTCATTTAGAGAAATTAATAGTTTATGGATGTTCACATTAAGTATTAGCCCCAGGGGAGCTGTGAGAAAGCAGCATTTGGCCCTCTCCTCTCCAGAGTTTTAATGTACAGCTGGGAAGGGTTTACTCAGAGGCACAACTGGGAGCTGCAACACGATGCTGTTGACCCGATCGTTTCTTGTTCCTGAGTCGAATTCAGCAGTTTATTGACTTTGTCTTTTGCTCAAAACTTTCCAAAGACAAATTGGGTTGCCAGGCACAGATATTAATTTCCGTTGCACTGCAAACTGTGTGGAGTACCTTTGCCAGGACGTCATTATCTCTGGGTTTGGTTAGTGAGCTGTTGGAAGCCTTGCTGCCAAGTGAGAGCAGCCTGTAAATTGGACTTTACCTTGGAAAGTTTTATATTTTCATGCAGTTTGGAGCAATTTTTTTTTCTGTAGATGTGGAAGTTGAAGCTCATTTTTTAGCAACTTTTGTCTCCCTGCAAAGGTAGAGCCTTTCCTTGCCTTGCAGAGCTTGGGTCGTGTTGCTTTGGTGGTTTGGGGCTGAAGGATGGCAAGCTGTATGCTGAAGACTGGTATTTGAGGCAGGAACCTTTACAAGGCCTAAGACTAGTTGGGAGATCACAAATGCTCTTAGCAGCTGAGGAAGTTGGGTGTGAATGTGTTGATTCTTAATAGGGAGCTGATAACATGTCTGAATAAAACTGTGCCTGTTCTTTGGTTGGGAGAAATGGCAGGTGGAGAAAACCTGCATGTTGTCTGTCTTTGCAGCTTCCCTAGAGATTTTTGAAGCTTCACTTCTGTTGCTTAGAGGCATCCATCACAAAATGATCCCCTCCTGCTGTCCTAGTTCCATCTTTCAGGTGCTTAACATTGCACAGATAAGAAGCAAAAGGTCAGGCAGCATCATTATCGCTGTTCTGGCCAATGTGGAAGAAACGTGGACAGATAGTGTCATATTTATTAAGCTGCATGTAGATATAATCAGAAAAGTAGAAGGCAAGACTATTGATGTGATGTTGACAGAGCCATGCTGCTGTTGCCATGGAAGCCATCAACTACTGTTGCTCTTTTCATGGTCATTGGTTTCTTTGACATGAAAGGAGCAGCACCATGGCATGTAATCATGTCTATGCAGTTATATAAGACCAGGTACTGTGCTGAGCTCCACTGGGCTTTGACCAGCACATTTTTCTATTTCTAAAAATATTTGGTCTTCTACATTAAAGGGCCCAAATAGATGAATCTCATCTGGCCCACAGGACAGACAGTAAACGTGATGAAACTGATTGCTGCACGGAGGAGAGGAAGGTGAACCAAGGGAAACGACTCATGCCTTTCTTCCAGTCTCTGGTTGAATCATCTTGGATGTTGCTTAAAATCAGAGTTAGTTTTATTCTTTTCCCATCTGAGCTGCCACTTCAGATTCATATTTCTCTTAATCTGTTTCTGCCACATGATGTGTACAAAAGGCATCAGCAGGGCCTGTCAGTGGCCAGTCCCTCCATGTTCAGTTACACATGTCAATTTTTGCTATATGGGATTGAATCTTTCTTGCACAGCCCATATACCTTCTAAATATTGCTTCTCTTTACTAGTACTACTCTTTTGAATACTACAATTGATGAAGAACCTATTTGCTTTTCAGCATGAGCCTTGAAAATCTGACCTGGAGAGAAATCTATATGGCTTGCTTTGCCTTCCTGAGAGCTGTGCTTGTTGGATACGTGTTGGTTGGCAGCAGCCCTGCATCCCTGCTTCCCATGGAGTCTCTTGTGAAACTTATTTCTGAGGGTGTTTTTGACCTTCTTATTAGGGAGAGGTCTCTATCTTGGTTATCACAGAATAATGGGGGTTGGAAGGGACTTCTAAAGATTATCCAGCCCAAGCCCCTCCTAAAGCAGGTTCCCCTGGCTCAGGGGGCACAGGAACGTGTCCAGCTGGGGTTGGAAACCTCCTGAGAAGGAGCCTCCACACCCTCCCTGGGCAGCCTGGGCCAGGGCTCCCTCACCTCAGCACCAAAGGACTTTCTCCTTGTGTTTAAGTGGAACTTGTTGTGTTGCAGCTTTTGTCCATTACCCCTTGTCCTGTCACTGAACACTACAGAATAACAAGTTGCCCCATCCCCTTGACACATGCCTTTTAAATACTTGTATTAATGAAGCTCCCCCTCAGCCTTCTCTTCTCCAGGCTGGACAGTCCCAGGTCCCACAGCCTTTCCTCAGCAGGAAGATGCTCCAGTCCCCTCAGCATCTTGCTGGCCCTGCACCGGCCTCTCTGCAGCAGTTCCCTGTCCCTTTGGAGCTGGGGAGCCCAGAACTGGACACAGGACTCCAGATGAGGCCTCAGCAGCTCTGGCAGAGCAGAGGGGCAGCAGAACCTCCCTCACCCTGCTGCCCACACTCTCTGGCTGCCCCCAGGCTGCCATTGGCTTCTTGCCCACGAGGGCACGTTGCTGCTCATGGTCAGTTTATTATCAATCAGCACTCCAAGATCTGTCTCCTGGAGTTGCTCTCCAGCAGGTCACCCCCAGCCTGTGCTGCTGCAGGAGGTTGTTATGTATTAGCATATTGAGAAACGAGTCCTCCAAACCATCTCTGTTGGCAACAACTCTGCTCTACTTTATGCTGCAGCAGAACGTAGCTGTTGTGCTCATGCCACATCTAGCTGGTGTTTGTTCTCTTTCTGCCAGATTCTTCTTTACAATCTGGAAACAAGTCAGTGTCTGAGGAAGATGGGCAACTCGATAGGTGACTTTACGTGTATCAACCTTCAAACCAGCCCTGCAAACATGCTTGTTACAGGCAATAAAGACAGAAGGTAGGTACCACCAAGAGCTGTAACCCATCTCAAATTAGTTTACTTCCTGCCCTGCTGTCCTACATCTGGACCTGCTCGAATTTGTTTCTCCTCTAATGTTTCAAATGCAGCCTGAGTGAACTTGAGGAACAAAATATTAGGTAATAGTTGGCCGTGGCTGCCAGGTTGCTTTGTTTCGGAAAGCTCCACGGGAAGACTTTTGTTTGAAGCCATTTGGTGGACACAGTTGGTGTACAGCCCAGCGAGACCACTTGGAATATCTTCCACTTCCCCACCACCACCAGCAAAATTAGTTTGGCATTTAAAAGCTCACTTTCTGATATTAAAAAAACCCACCTCAGGGATGAATCACGGAGGATGACATGGGCCCGTCTGCCAAACGATGTCAAGAGTGTGTTTGGGAACACTGTCATGTCCCTCAGGTGACAAAAAAAAAACCCACCCCACCAAACCAAAGAGACTTTTCATATGAACAGATTCCAGCTTCTATTTAGCTGATTAGCAGCTTTCTCTTTAACTCCTTGGCTTAGGGAGTAGGATTTTCCCAGCACGATGTGTGGTGCCAGGAACGGCCGCGCTGGGAACAGGCAGCACGAAAGGATTAAAGTGCTTAAAAAGACCCTTGGAGTCCAATTTTTTTTAGGTTTCCTCTTTTTTTTTTTTTTTTCCTTTGGCTAGTTATTTGTAGGGTCTGATCCAGTGCACCAAAGGAGATGTGGGATGGCAAAGAGCCAATCTCTAATGGCTCCTGGTTCCTTCCCTCCTCCTTTCTGCACCCGGGCATCGGGCTGCAGGTGGTGGTCGGGTGTGGTGGTGGGTATCAGATTGTGAGGCGGATCCTTCCCTTTGCCAAATCCCAGACCTCTGTCCCACCAGTGCAGCAGCTTGCAAAAATGATTATTTTATCAAACAGCTTGGGGTTGAGGGGTTTTTTTGTTGTTGTTGTTGTTGTTCCTTCTTATTGAATAGGCACTCCAAGCAAAACTCACACTTCCTCAGCAAAAAGAGGACCAAGGAAGTAGCTGAAGTTTGACACGTGTAATTGAATCCTCAGGAGGTTTTTCTTCCTCTGAAAGCAGATAATTCATTTTCCAAAGCACCCCAGTAAAACTACCTCCAGTTTTGATCTCTTGCACAGTGATGGGACAGTAGATAAAGCTGATATCCCTGAAGTTAGACTGAAATTTACTGTCTTTGTACAAATGTCTGTGACCTTTCCCCTACAGAAAGCTTTTCAGTTTGTCAGCTCGAGCATTGGCTGAGAGGAAGGGCTTGGCCATCACTAAAACAGCAAGAAATCAGGAATAAATGGTTCAGCAGATAAGTTTGGCATCCAGGATGCAGCAGCATGTGTATCTCAGAGGTCAGCTCCTCATGTGGTGCTGCATGAGGGGTATTAAGGTGGGGTATTAAGGGGATATAAGGGGTATTATAGGTGCTAGGCATCCACGGGTGGAATGTGACTAGAGCCTCCATAGCCCTGTTACAGAGCAAGTGTATGAAATTGGGACCTTGCCATGGGAGATCAGACTCTAATGGACAGTGAGAAACTTACTGCTTGAGTGAAATAATCTCACTGTTTTACTATTATATGCTACTCTTTCACTCAAAGTCATGATTTTGAAAAGTAACACTTGTGAAATGGTTTGGGTGGGACCTATAAAAGCTGCCTGGCCATCCAAAAATACTCCTGAATCACTGCTGATGTATTTGACTACTGACCTGTGCTTCTCACTGGCATGAGATGTGACAGTAGGGAGCACGTGGTGATGCACAGCACCACAGCAGGCTTTCTCTTGGTGGAAGCTAAAATGACAAGGAAAGCAAACACAGGGCAAGGCCACCACTGAAAGGTGTGGATCAAAACGTGTTTCTTGCTTTCCTCTAAGGTAATCTAACAGGAGAGTCAAAGCCTGGTCATGAGAACACCTTCTGTAGAGCTCCCTTGAGCTCAGATGAATCTGAAGTGCTCCTCCTGAGCCCAGCTGCTGAGGCAGGCAGTGCCAGGCCAGGTTTGCAGCCGAGCATCACCTTAGATGTGCAAAATACTCCCCAGCTTTCTTTTAAAGCTCATCTAAACAGCTCAAGTGTGCCTCTCATTCTTTCAAGGGCATGCCAGAATGGGCACCTGCCTGAAACCTGGGCCCTTGCTAATGAGATAACCAGGACACAATCAGCTCTTGGCTTCCAACCATGCCTACCAAACAGAAGCAGCTTTGACCGTCGTGCAGAACACACACAGCAAGGCAGGGAGAGCACTGAGCCTGAACACTTCCAAAACACCCCATCCCTACCCACACCACAGCTCTAACACAGAGCCAAAGCTGCTCTCTGCTGGAGTTGGGGAAAGCAAGAAGTCCTTCTCACCATCAGCAGCTGTGGTGCTGGGGTTTTGCTGAGGGCAGCTGCAGAGCGTGCTCCTCGCTCCGTTCCAGCCTCCTTTGCTACACGTCGGGTGGATGTTGCTCTGTTGGAGTTTTGGACTGTTCTCTGTTGCCTTTTATTTCAGATGCTGAAATGTGTTATTTGTGAAATCATATGATGCAATCTCCATTGGAGAAAGGAAAGGGAAAGACTTGCAGCACCATTAGGATCGTAGCAGGAGTATGGAATAAAGTACAGTTAATGTGTTGGAACAAGTGTGTTTTGGCCTTTCCTAGAGTTAATGCATACCTGATGCTTTCAGCTTTGGTAACCATCAGCTGGGAGGAACTTTCTCTGGCTTCTTTTCAAATCTGAGATCAGTATTTCCCCTTTACTTCTGTTTTCACCCTTATTATTCTTTTCTTCACTTATGTACTTTGCCTTATCTCCTCTTCTTGATATACAAAGGATCAAACAACACACTCCTTTGGGAGCTGTGCTGGGGTTAAAACTTAACACCATTAGCTTTAGCTGGGCTTCTGGACTTGTTGCAGTGGCTGAAATCCTAAGCTGCTTTTACTACAGTTCTTCTTCTAACTGAGTCTTTAATACATTTCTCTTGAGTGGTCAGTGATTTCTGCAAACCAGATGTCCCAAAAAGCTGCACCCAGTCCTGTTCCTGTTTCAAATCAGAAGAGGTACCTCATGGGTAGCTTTGGTTTCATGTTGGTGATTGACTCAAGCATATAAATAAACCTGTAGCTGCTTTGACTTGTCTTTTGAAATGCCACACATTGAGTCTCTTCCTAAAGCTTTGTAACAATAGTCCTATGCTTGATTTTTATCATAAAAGGTGGTCCTTGTAGTTATATTATCCCTTGGCCACTGAGGATTTGGGTTGTAGGTACCAAGGAGGAGGATGTGTTAGCAGGATGCCCAAAACATTGCTAATGTGTTGGGAGGCACAGATGGAATCACAGAATCTCAAGGGCTGAAAGGGACCTCAGAAGATCATCCAGTGCAACACCACTGCCAGAGCAGCAGCACCTAGAGCAGGGCACACAGGGACTCATCCAGCTGGGTTGGAATGTCTCCAGAGAAGGAGCCTCCACAGCCCATCTGGGCAGCCCCTGCCAGGGCTCCCTCACCTCACACTGAAGTAGTTTTCCCTTGTATTTCTTTGAAACCTCTTCTGTTCCATCTTGTCCCTGTTGCCCCTTGTCCTATCATTGGCCATCACTGAGAACAGCCTGGCTCCAGCCTCCTCACACCCCCTGCCCTTGATGGATTTGCCACATGAATGAGCTCACCCCTCAGGCTCCTCTTCTCCAGGCTAAAGAGCCCCAGCTCCCTCAGCCTTTCATCACAAGGGAGATGCTCCACTCCATCACCTTTGTGGCCCTAATAGAGGAGCTTTCTCCAAATGCCCCTCACATTTTACATCACCCAGCACTTGTAAAGAGACAAGGGAGCTCCTGTGTGGTGGGAGACATCTGCCTCAGAAAATCCTTGATGATAGGAGTTCCAGTGGGAATTCAGTGGTGAGAAATGTCAGCCTCCTTGGATATCTGACTATTGCTGTCCTAGACACGTTTTCATAACCCCAAAGCACTTGTGCTCATGGAATCCTCAGGCTGCAGACCCACAGCTGTTTTCATCTCTGTTCTTTCTTTGGTTTCGTTTAGGATCAGGGTGTTTGATCTCCGCAAGAGCGAAGCTGTGTGCTCCCTCTATGCTCACCAGTTAGGAGTGTCTGCAGTCCAGATGGATGACTGGAAGATCGTCAGTGGAGGAGAAGAGGGTTTGGTCTGTGTGTGGGACCAAAGGATGGGCACCAAGCTCTGGGAGATGCATGCCAGGTAGCTTTGTTGGCGTGGGCTCCTGGTGCAAAGGGTGTTTGTCGGATCTGACTGACAGGAAGAATGTGGGAATGGGATGATCCAGGACCAAAATGATAACATGCCTATGGCTAAAGCTCCTGAGGGTTCTCTTTAGTCTTCATGTGATTTTGGGAGCAGGTTGCCTCCCCACTTGGAGCTTTGTTTGTCTTTCTCTGTGTATCCTTTAGCTGTCCTGGGCTTTTTATTCATTAGTTAAAAACAGTCCCTTGGTGGGTGGAGGGGAGCGTGGAAATCGTTTCCCCTGGATTTTCCATGAAGTTCAGTTACCACCTTCTCCTTGCCCCATTACTTTATTGAACTTTGGATGTAAAATGCTGCACTCCTGGCTGATGTCTTCAGCTGGTTCTGGCTGTCTCTGCCTGGATATCCTCACACAGAACTGTGTTTCTCCTCACCTCATTCACCCTTAGCAGTAACCATCACAGCCAGGCACTTAAACTCATCTAAATATTGAAATACTGATACTGAAAGCACAAGAAGCACAGCACTGAAAGTACAGGCAGAGCTCAGTATCCTGGAGCTGACAGAAGACTCTTAGTTGCTACAGCTGAATTATGCTTTCCTGATCAAGACACAATTCCCAGGGAGTTATCTCTGTCTGAATGAAGACCTCAAGGATTTTGCCCCTTGTAAGTCTGAGTGATAACCTTAATAAAATGAACAGATAAATCCTGATCTTTTCCCCAAAGAGGAGCTAGATGAGGTATTCACAGTCAGGGAAGTTCAAGTGGGAGTTGTCATTGATTAATAGGAGATATCTCCTCCTCTTTTGACCCTGTGAGTTATAAAGCCCGTTGTGATGCAGCTCATGCATTAAGGACAATATGGCATCGATTGTCTCCTGGAGCAGCACTAATGAGCATGCCAAGGAGGAAGGCAGACAGTGCAACTCTGAGCTTCCAGGGTGCCCTGCAAGTGAAACCTTTGAAATTTGAGATTGAACATCTCAAATCCTGTTTAATCTACATGACAACTGGAAGGGATCACTTAAATCAGAAAGGCCTTCGTAGATAAGAAGGTGTAGTTGTTGGTGTCATGGATGGAAAGCGAGGGCAGAAGCCAAGGGAGATGACAGAAGACACATTCAGAGCCATCCTAATCTGAGAAGATAAATTACTCCCTGCTTGAGCAGTAGATGCTGTTACAAGGGGTCAGGTTTAGTTTTATTCACCAGTGAAAGAGAGGAATGGCACCAGGCTTGTGCCATAGAGTCCATTTGTACACCAGCCACCGCTCAGTGCTGGGAGGTGTTGGGGTCCTGGTGTCCTCACCCATCCTTTTGGGCAGCATCCTGTTCTTCACGGAGTGGTGCTGCTGCAGTCCTGTGTGCTGAAACATTTCCTGCCTCCACTTGTCTTCTGGAAAGAGCCCACTAGGTGGGGATAAAAGCCGTGTTTGTGTGCTGCAGGCAGGCACACAGGCAGCTTCTCAGCCCCTGGCCGCAGAGAGGGCGCTGCTTGAAGTGAATCCTCTTGAAGCCAGAGCGATTCCTTTCCCACGCTTGGATTGTAGGAGTCTAACGCAGCTGTTGCCTCACCCTTTGTTTTTTTCAGACATCCAGTCCGGCACGTGTGGTTTAATTCTCACAGTCTTATCACTGCAAACATCCCTGATGAGAGGAGCCCCCGAGGGAGCAGCATCCTGGACGATGACCTGAGCGCCTGTCGCAAGTGAGTAGAGGCAGCTCTGGAGGGCAGGAGGCTGGGCACTGGCACTGCAAGGATCTCCTGCATTGATATACAACGTGCTCTTGTGGGCAAGAAGCCAATGGTATCCTAGGGGCATCAAGGAGAGTGTGGGCAGCAGGGTGAGGGAGGTTCTGCTGCCCCTCTGCTCTGCCAGAACTGCTGAAGCCTCATCTGGAGTCCTGTGTCCAGTTCAGGGCTCCCCAGCTCCAGAGGGACAGGGAACTGCTGCAGAGAGGCCAGTGCAGGGCCAGCAAGATGCTGAGGGGACTGGAGCATCTTCTTGCTGAGGAAAGGCTGTGGGACCTGGGGCTGTTCAGCCTGGAGAAGAGGAGACTGAGTGTAGAGCTCATCAATATTGACAAATATCTCACTGGTGGGTGTCAGGAGGTTGGGGCAGCACTTTTTCTTCTGTTGTATCCAGCAACAGGACAAGGGGTGATGGAATCAAACTGGAATACACAAAGTTTCATTGAAACAAAAGGCAAAACTGTTTGAGTGTTTCAGTGAGAGAGCCCTGGCCCAGGCTGCCCAGGGAGGGTGTGGAGGCTCCTTCTCTGGAAGCCTTCAAAACCCACCTGGACACATTCCTGTGTGACCAGATCTAGGTGGGAGCTGCTTTGGCAGGAGGATTGGACTGGATGATCTCTGAAGGTCCCTTCCAACCCTACTATGCTGTGGTTCTATGATTCTATGTCTTTTGAAATGGCACACTGAGCACCTGAGTCATGATCCAGCACAGTAATAGGGAAGGTGTGGCAGCTAAAGAACTAAAAGATGAGGCTTTTCAACTGATGAGTTGGCTCTTTATTTACTTCTGAGCACACAGAAAAGGATTCATTTCTTTTTCAGCAGGGGAATGGAAAGGCCACTGGAGCCAAACAGGGAGTGCAGCCTCTTTCCTTGCTCTAAATATTAGTAATGGTATCTGTTCCTAAAGGAAAACTACTGGTATTTAAGCTCCAGGTTTTGGTATTTGCATCTCAGATGGTTGTTAGCATGTTTAATTGAACTCTCAGACTACAGTGTGCTTGTCTTCCCCCTTCCTGAACAGATGAGAAATGCTGCAGCAGATGACAGTCACGTCTCTGCAGTGCTCAAGGGGATGATTCACTGTGTGTTTCCAGGGCTCAGAGGGGTCCCTGGAAGGAGGCAGGAGGGAGCTTTCTCTGTTCAATCTGCACAGACAGCCCCAGTGCGGAAGGGTTGGAGGTTTATACTCAGCTTCTGAAGCATGACATTTCACACAATCACAGAATCTCCAGGGCTGGAAGGGACCTCAAAAGTTCATTCAGATCTCCCTGCCAGAGCAGGTCCACCTAGAGTAGGTCACACAGGAACTCATCCAGCTGGGTTGGAATGTCTCCAGAGAAGGAGCCTCCACAGCCCATCTGGGCAGCCCCTGCCAGTGCTCCCTCAGCTCAACAGGGAAGAAACTCTTCCTTGTGTTTCTTTGAAACCTCTTCTGTTCCAGATTATATCCATTGCCCCTTGACCTGTTATTGGCCATCGCTGAGCACAGCCTGGCTCCTGCCTCCTCACACCCACCCTTGATNTGCACTGAACTCTCTCCAGCAACTCCCTGTCCTTCTGCAACTGAGGGGCCCAGAGCTGGACACAATATTCCAGATATGGTCTCAGGAGGGCAGAGTAGAGGGAGCAGAACCTCTCTGCACCTACTGCCCACAGCCCTTCTAACACACCCCAGGATGCCATTGGCCTTCTTGGCCATGAGGGCACGTTGCTGGCTCATGGTTTGAATCCTTTATGGCAATCTTTTGTTTCCCCTGTTGAAGTGGATGGTGAAGGTGAAGGGGTGTGTCCTGCTTGTGTTGTGCAGGTATCGAGGAATCATCTATGCCTACGAGTTCTCAGTGGAGCAGTTGGCTGTGGAGAGTGTCCTTCCCATCTGCCGTTCTTCCTACGACGAGGTGACTGGGTACAACTACAACATTGGCCTTGCAGTTCCCTATGATAATGTTTAGGTAACTCCCTTTACTTGGCCAACCCCTCTGGCCAAAGGCAAAAAGGAGATCCACGTGGGACAAGCACCAAGGAAATGGTGTTGGCTGCATGATGCCTCACCAAACGAGCTGAGTGTTGGCCCACAGCTTGGGGCTATGAACCAGGACAGAGTGTGGCTGCCCTCAAGCACATCACTACAATCTCTTGCTGTGCAGATGTTTAGAGGTCAACTCTGGTGGAAAGGAGAGACTGGAGATTGAAGGGGAAAAGTGCACTTCATTGTAAACACAGCTGTTCCTAAGGGCTGCTGATCCCACCTGGACAGAGGTGGAGTGATGGTGGAAGGCTGGCAACACCTAGAGGAGTTGATGCCTATCCTGAGAGGGGGAGGGGCAAAAAATACCAAGGACTTGGCAGAACCATCTTGCTGAGCCACATGTTTGAAATCTCTTTCCTTGTCATGAGCTGCTTGTCCTCCTTGCAAGTGCATCAGGGTGTGTCTAAGACAGGACCAGGCATGAAAGGTCGTGGTGGTTGGGAGAGGGGAGTGTGATGGAGAGAGGGAGGGGAGGGTTGGCCTTGGCCAGGCTGGGTGCTTGGCCACATGCATCAAATTGATTTTAAAGTAAATTATTTTTATAAGATCTCTCCAATTCTGAATGAAATGCTTTCAGATGGCGTTTGTACTTGTGTGTGGGGGGGTTCTTCATAAGTCTCTTAGGGTAAACCAACCTCTGTGCACTGGGACACAAGGCTGTTGTGTCTTGGGTTAGTTGTCAGGTATGTTCTTTGGTGGATCCTGCCCTTCCACAGCAGCCAGAGACCTTCACCAGGGGGATGAGACTTGGGCTTCTGACACCATCCTTGCTTTTGAACTGGGAATTGATCGTGTTGGTTTAGTGAAGCAGAAGAGATGAACTGGCCCCAAACCCTCTGTGTGGGTAGTTCATACTAATGCTGGTAGGATGTAGAACCTCAGGTGAAAATCCCAGCATCCCAGCATGGTGGGGGTGGAAAGGGCCCTGTAGAACTCCTCCAGCCCAACTCCTGCTACAGCAGCTTCCCCTGGCTCAGGGGGCACAGGAACGTGTCCAGGTGGGGTTGGAAACCTCCTGAGAAGGAACCTCCACACCCTCCCTGGGCAGCCTGGGCCAGGGCTCCCTCACCTCAGCACCAAAGGACTTTCTCCTGCTGTGCCAGTGGCACCTTCAGCTTGTGCCTGTTCCCCCTTGTCCTGGCACTGGACAGCCAAAACAGGGTGAGGCTTAATCCTAAAGCTGAGTTGCACTGACATGAGTAGAAGCAGTTTGGTGAACAGCAGCTCAAGTGCTGCCTGGTTATGTTTTAAAGCTAATTTATGGTTATGGTTTGACCTTGTAAACTTAGTGGTGCAAGCCAAAGCCACCTAGATCAAATTTAAACTGAGGTTAAGTTTTAACACCCTTTTACTAGCTTCGTGGAATCAGTTTAGAAGCACAGTGCTGGGGAAGAGCTGTGCTGCAGGGACTGTGCCCCAGCCTGCAGGAGAAGGGCTGGCTGCACTCTCACTTCAGCCAGACACAGAGGCAGCCCCTGAAGAGCTTCAGGCTGCCTTCCTCCTGCCTGGAGAAATGTCACAGCTCTTCATTGTCTTTGCTTTGGGGTGGTTTCTCATGAACCACCTTTCATATGTCTGTTTGGTTTTTATACACTTTCTCTTTTATAAAGCTTTGGGCTTTTCTTTCTTCCTCTGCCCTTGTGGGAAGCCAGCTCCTTCCCTTCATTCCTGGAAGAGCAAGAAGTGTCATGGATGTGGAGTTTGAACTGGAGCTCTGCTGAAACCTTGTCAATTAAGTAATAGTTCCTGTGGCACAAAGGACTGTGTGGGTTATGCCAGCCCTGTGACTTCTGATGCAGCTGAACAGAGAGTTTGCTGTAGTTGTGCTCTTCCCTTCCTTGCCATGACCTGCTGCCTCCTCTCAGCACACCCTTGGCTTGTTCCTCCTTATCTTGCCTCATTATCTAGAGACAGCTTTGTTCTTTCTTCATCTCCCTGCTGTGAGTAGCAGATAAGTTTGTAGCAGATAAGTTTTTCTGGTGCCCTTTTCCTGGAGTCCCCGCCCTGCACTTCCCCTCTCCTCCTGCCCTGCCCCAGGCCCAGGCTGCCTCTGCATTGCTCCTGGGCTGTGGTGATCACTGAGCTGCTGGATAAAGGGATGGTCTTCACCTCCTGCGTTTGAAGAGGAGTTTGCTTCCATATGCAGAGAAGCCAGCAATTTGTTACCAAGGGAGAAGGAAATTGCCAGTCCCCACAGCCACTGTTCTGTTGGCTCATGGTCTGGAGGCAGCTCCTCAGGGGGAGGGGAGGGTGATCCTCCTGCTCTGTTTTTTCCTATCAATGGAACTCATTTAGGAAGGTTGTACTACAGCAGGAGATTGTGTGTGTATTTAACCAGCATTCAGAATGCAAATGAGGCCACTTGTGCTGTTGGAGAGTATCTATGTTGGGAGTTTAGTTCCTGAAAAGGGATGTTGTCCTACATCCCTGGGTTGGCATTACCACTGTGCTCAAGTGGGTGCTGGAGTGCAGAGACTGCAGTCAGAGCTTTCCGTCTTCACCAGGGTTAACTGACAGCTAAATGGAGCCTCTTCCCTGATACCTTCAAGAGCAAGAATGGAATCACACAATCCCAGCATGGCGGGGGCTGAAAGGGCCCTGCAGAGCTCACCCAGCCCAGCCCCTGCTACAGCAGGTTCCCCTGGCCCAGGGGGCACAGGAATGTGTCCAGGTGGGTTTGGTAACCCCTGAGAAGGAGCCTCCACACCCTCCCTGTGCAGCCTGTGAAGTTCCCATCCAGACTTTCCTGGAGATTTCCCAGGATTTCCCACGTGGAGCCTCTTTAGGAGCTGCAGGCCCCTGTTGTATCCCACAGGTGAAGGTTCTCCCTTGACTCAGGGGCATCTCCTCTGGGTCAGGTGGTGGCTGGAGCTGATGGGACAGGTTGAAGAGCTGCAGTCAGGAGATGCAGGATCAGTGTTGTGGGCTGATGGGGAAGGCTCACACTGAGCCTGGGTGTGATGTGCCAGGCTGCTGCCCATCAGCTGGGACAGCTACAGAAGGAAAATGTGTCAGAGGAAGAAGCAGTTTGGGGTGAAGAACCTCAAACAACTTGTGACTTCTGTTGATGACAGTGATAACAACAGAGATGTCTGTTGCCTTCATGAGAAGGAGCCCTGCAAGTAAGTTTCTTCCCTGCTACCCTCCAAAGAGAATACATGATCAAAGGGGAGGCTGTCCCTGTGTGGCAGCCTCCAGCTGCTCAGGCTCAGGAGCTCTGACTGCAGTGAGCAGCAATGGCTGTTGCACAGCAGAAGGTTTGATGCAGAGGATGAGGACACTCAGCTGTAGTGCCATGCTGGAATAAACCTCAGCTGTGTCTCCATGTGTTTCAGGTCCAAGCCACCAGCAAAGGCCCCAGCAAAGTGCTTTTTGCCTCTGTGTCCTGGAACACTTTGGCACTGGGGACACTTTGGCTACTAACAGCAAACTAACCATGAGCAGCAATGTGCCCTCATGGCCAGGAAGGACAGTGGGGGCCTGGGGGGCATCAAGAGCAGTGTGGGCAGGATACTGACAGTGGTTCTGCTCCCCCTCTGCTCTGCCCTGGTGAGAATAACAAGGGGGAACAGGCACAGGCTGGCACACAGGCAGTGCCCCTGGCACAGGAGGAGCAAGTCCTTTGGTGTGAGGTGAGGGAGCCCTAGCCCAGGCTGCCCAGGGAGGGTGTGGAGGCTCCTTCTCAGGAGGTTTCCAACCCCACCTGGACACGTTCCTGTGCCCCNGCCTCTCTGCAGCAGTTCCCTGTCCCTCTGGAGCTGGTTAGCCCTTGTACCCGAGGTGCTGAGGGCTTTGGGTTAGTGGTGGCTGTGGCTGTGTAACAGTTGGACTCAATGATCTTTAAGGTCTTTTCCAACCTCAATCATTCTGTGACAAAAATACACCCCCCTCCTCCCCTCTGCCTGGGGCAGCTGCAGCCTGCACATCCTCAGTCTGGCTTTTCTAGAAGGCCAAGTCCCTGCTCTCTCCACAACCCTGCTCAGCCCTTATCAGCCTCCCCTCAGTTTTCCAACACACAGCAAAGCAGCTTCAATTTTCCAATTACCCTCAGCTGACCACTGCTGTCCTCTGCAGCCCAGCTCTGTGCCCCGTCACACACATCAGCGCCTTGGCAGCTCTCCCCGTGCCCTGTCACACAGCTCTTGTCCTTTAGCAAACCCTCTGAGCCTTATAGGAGTGTGCTGTGCTGTGTGACAGAAACCCTGCCAGCTTTCCCAGTGCTCTGCCAGGTTTTCCTGTGCTTTTACGGAACGTCCTTCCTCCCTCTCACTGGGTTTTGCTGTGTTATGCTGACTGCAGCAGCGATGCTCTTCCCACCTGGAGGAACCTCATCCCACCTGCAGGAGCAATTCCTGGCCTTAGTCATGGGCTTTTTGCTGGGCTGAGGATGGGCCTCATGCCCCAAACCCTCTTTCCCCTGCTTCCTGCAGCCCTTCCTCCTGCTCTCCATCCCATGTCCCACACAGAAGGCAAACACAAGCAAAGGCAAAACATGCTTCAGGCTGTTTGCTTTGGGTCCTGCCTCTGCTTCCCTGCAGTCCCTGCTCCCACACTTTCCTCAGCACCTAGCAAAACAGCTGGGGGACAGATAATTAGCTCATAGAATAGTAATTACCCTCTGATCAATACTCTTCACTCCTCCTGCCCTCTGTTTCCCTGCGTTGCCCAGTGTACCCAGCACTTGCTGCCTGCAAGAAGCACTGAGCTCTGCAGCTGGGGGTGATTCCTGTGACAATCAGGGAATCATCAAATCCCTTTGTGTTGGCAAAGCCCTTTCAGCTGCTGCAGCCCCAGCCTTCCCCTCCCCCTACCCAGTCCACCACTGACCCCTCAGCACCAAGGCTTTGGGGTCCCTCCAGGACTGGGCACTCCCCCAGCTCCCTGGGCAGCCTGGCACAGGGGCTGACACCCCTCTCAGGGATACAGCTCTTCCTAATAGATAAGAGAAACCCACCTGGACATGTTCCTGTGCCCCCTGAGTGAGGGGAACCTGCTTTAGCAGGGGCTGGGGCTGGATGGGCTTTGCAGGGCCCTTCCAACCCTCACCATTCTGTGACACTACCCAATTTAAATCTTCCCGGTGCAACTTGAGGCAGGGGACAAGGGTCTAGGTGTGCACATGGGGATTTCAGGAGATGGATGTTGTGCT
Source organism: Urocolius indicus (assembly GCA_013401255.1). NCBI lineage: Eukaryota > Metazoa > Chordata > Aves > Coliiformes > Coliidae > Urocolius > Urocolius indicus. The sequence continues at coordinate 1,297,240 of WBNH01004368.1, forward strand.
GTGAGTGTGGGGAGGGAGGGGAGCACCAGGCTCTGGCACAGGGAGGACAGGCAGGGAGGGGGGTGGACCCTGACCCTCTGCCCTGGCTGCTGCCAACACATTGCAGTTGGGGATGAGCTGAGGACAACAGACATGAAAAGCCCCAGAGCCCTGCAAGGGCAGACAAGGCTGTGGCTGCCACTGGCCAGCACCAGGAGACCCTCAGAGTCTGTACAGCTGTGCTGGAAGAACTGAGAGTTCCAGCCCCATCCCTGCCTGCAGCACTATCCCCAGCCATGGCTCTCCCCACTCAGCTCAGGTCAAGCACCCCAGGCTCAGCCAAAGCCAGGGTAGTGGCCACCCCAAATCCCCTCCATGGCTTGGCTACTTCCCCAATGCTCCAGATCAACTGCATCCCCTGGGGATGAGCCCTGGCCTGTCCTTGCTGCAGCACAGGTCTCCCCAGGACAGGACTGCATTGCAGGGCAGAGCTGTCCTTCACACAGCTGCTCTCCTGCTGCAGGCTCCAGCCAGCTCCTCTGCTGCAGGGGCTGTGAACGGAGATTCTCAGCTTGCACATCCCACACCCAGGGGCTAGATGGGGCTTTTCTGTGGGGCCAAGCTACTAAAGCCTGTGAGGGCACGTCCTTCAGTGTGCCCTGAGCCTGGGGGTGCCTGGGCAGCACAGAAACCCCCCAATGCTGAGGAGCAGGAGGAGGAATCATCCGAGCCCTGAGTAAGAGGCTGTGCAGGAGAGGCTGGTGCCAGGGCTGAGCATCCTCCTCTCCTTACAGCCCTGACTCCCTGCTGGGGCTGTCTGGGAGTGCACATGGCACCAGAGGAAGCTATTTTTTGATAAAACAAACAAATGTTTCCAGCTTTTCTATAAATAGCTACTGCCCCTTCTTTTTTTTTTCCCCCTCCCCCTCCCTTCCCAGCTCAGGCTGCCTTAGAGACAGGAATCTGCCTCAGCCAGCCACTTATTAATACTGTAAACAAACCCTTATCTCACAGTGCCTTGTTCTAGCAGGAACATGTGGGGGTGGGAGCCACCAGGCTGCCAGGAGCCCCCCCTCCCCATCTCTCCCCATCCCTGCTGCCTGCAAAGCCTCAGCACAGTCCCACACTGCTCGTCCTGCCTGGCTCCAGCCAGCCGAAGTGGCTGCTTCGGGTTGAAATTGGGGTGCTGCTGCCACCTTCCCTGGCTTGAGCATCTCATGGGGTGGGGAAAGGGATGTGATCATGCTGAGGATGCTGCCTGCCCCTCAGCAGCCCCATCCCTGCTCCCCATGGTGTGGGAATGAAGGGTGTGCTCACAGCACAGGTTGGGCAGCTCCTTCCTCGGAGCAGCACGTGGCAGAGCCTTGACAATTCAGATTTACGGGAAGACCAGGATTTGTTGGAGGCTTCTCTGCACAGGGGGAATGGATGGATTGTTCTCAGCAAGGAGTAAAAAGAGAAATACCTTTTAATTACAGATAAAAGCCTCTTATGATTCTAGAGAGCAGAAGGCAGCCCCACGACGGGACAGGCACGTGGGTACAAAGCGCTTGGTGCCAGTGACTTGGAGCTGCTGCAAAGTCCTCCTCATCCATCCTCCTTCTCCTCCTCCTCCTCTTCCTCTGGCTCCCAGGAGGCAGCTGGGGGTCAGTAGCAGTGTGCAATGGTCTCCATGTTGAGGAAGCGAACGTGCATCTTGGTCTCGATGTCGATCCCCTGCCACATCTGCAAAGGGAAAAGGGGTGAGGGGGAGACTGAGGAGGGGGGGGGAAACACCCAGATCCCTGCCACCTCCCTCCTGAGAAAGGAGACAAGATGCCACCAACCTTAAGGAAGTCTTCAAAGGTGATACCCTCATACACCTGGTCTGGGCCCTGTGCACAGCAAGAGAGGAGAGGATGGGTGCCCCATGCCTTGGGACACTGGGGGGAGTGGGGATTGGGTCCCTTGGGGCCTGTCTGCCCTGGGTGCATGGTGCTGGCCCTACACCATGCCCAATAATCCTTCCCAGAACCACCATGGCTGGTTTTATAAGCCCTAAGGATGCAGCTTTACAGGGTGCTGCTTGCTTATCTTATCCCCTTTGGGCTCTAATCATGGGAAAACAAAGCTCAACCCACCCCTGAAAGCTGCTGCTTGCAAACAAATCTCCAGCCACAGCAGCCTGAGGGGCAGAGAAGATGCCCCAGGTAAGACAGATGCCTTCTAGCCCCATTTTGGATACCATCTGTGTGCCAAAGACAGAGCAAAGCAGCAGGTCCCACCATTTGTCCCACGCAGATGCTGGCTGCCTCCATCATGGCCCCATCAGCGATGGACCGCGCCGAGTCCTTCTCCAGGTGAGGGTTCCCTGACAGCAGCTCCTCCACCACCTAGGAGGCAGAGGGTGAGAGCCAGGGCCAGGAACTGGGTAGCGATGGGGCAAAGAGGGATCATACATTACATTTCTGTACTCCTGCAGCGTGATCTTCCCATCATGGTCTGAATCATACATGTGGAACAGGACTGGGGAGGGGACGAGAGGGAAGGGGGTCAGGGCAGCCCCTTTCCCACCCTCCCCCTCCCCAGCCCTGGGCCTCTGGGCAAACCTCACATTTGAGTTTCTCTTTCCTGAAGCGATCCAGCTGCTCCTCGTCCATGTTCATCTCGATGGGTCTGAAGTAGGACATGATGGTCAGGAAGTCTTCAAAGTTGATCTCGTCCGCCAGCCCGTCCGACTCGGGCCGCAGGTTCCTGCCCAGAGTGGAACCACCAGTGACGGGGCAGCAGGGATCACCCTCAGCACCCCTTCACCCTCCCCTTCACCCTCAGCAAAGCTTGAGGGCTGGCTTTCTCCTAAAGGGCCTGTAATTCCCACCCTGGCTCCATCCCAGCCTTTAAGGAGCAGATCTCTGCTCAGCCACATCCTGCTTTGGCAGGACAAATCCAGCTCTCGACCCTTCCCATGGTGCTGGGGCCATTCTTTGACCCTCCCCATGGTGCTGGGGCTGTTCTTTGACCCTCCTCATGGTGCTGGGGCCGTTCTTTGACCCTTCCCATGGTGCTGGGGCCATTCTTTGACCCTCCTCATGGTGCTGGGGCCGTTCTTTGACCCTCCCCATGGTGCTGGGGCTGTTCTTTGACCCTCCCCATGGTGCTGGGGTCGTTCTTACCTCCTGTCAAAAAAGGCATGGACGATTTTCCCCCGGATGGGGTTGAACTCCAGGTCAGGGATGCTGTCAAAGTTCTCCTTGCTGCAATGGAAACAGAGCCCAAAGCATGAGGGAGCTGCAGAGGAAGGAGCTGCTGCAATGGGCACTGAAGCTCTGGGGGAGAAACCCCAACGCCATTCTTTCAAGGCAATGGTGAGACATAAAGAGTGGGACTGCACTCAGAACCTCCTGTTTGCCTCCAGTCAGATGAGAGGCAGCAGTGCTGTGGGCTTGGGGCAGCTACATGGGAGGTTTGTCCCTGCTAAAACAAGTTTTTGGGGAGCTTTGTGGCTCAGGCTGTGCTGAGCTGTTTGCATGGCTCAAGCTGCAAAGGTTTCCAGAGAGTTTTCCCAGGGAGAAGGTCCCAAATGGGGCTCATGGAGGGGAGGGAAGGAGCTTCTGCCATCCACCCTCCCCCCAGCTTCCTCAGCCCTTTGCCAACGTGGCTGCATCTGGCTGCTGCCCTGTATTGAGCTCCATAGGCACCAGGTTCAGCCTGTGCTGGGCATTTGCTCTCAACTGTTTATAAAGCAAATGAGCCAAGAAATAACCTCCACGGGGAGGGGAGCAGAGGGCAGCTGAGCTCCCTGGCCTGTGCTGGCCCCTCACAGATAGAGATGCTGATGGGTCATGCCAGAACTTTCCCAGGGAAGCAGAGCCATGGCTTGGGTGCAAAAAGGCTGAAGAGGGGGGAAAAGGGCAACTGCAAACCCCACTGTAGCTGTTTGTGCAGGAAGGTCCCACCTCCCTCCCCAGAAACCGCCTGCAAAGCTGGATGCTTGGCAGGAACATCCCTGCTCTCAGGCCACTGCTTCACCACTTGTGTTTTTCCCCCTCTTCTTTGCAAATGCCACGGTGCAGAGTCAGCTCAGCACAACTGCAGGATGACTGGGAAGGACACACTCATCCTCACAGCTCCAGTGAGCTGCTCATCCCTCCTGGGCACTCTCCCCAGCCAGGGAAGGTCTGTGCCTTGGGCAGTGGCTGTGGAAGGGCCGTACCGGATCGTTAGCTGGTCTCGGCTCAGCTGCTTGAAGCGCCGGTGCAAGTGCTCGATCTGCTCAGAGGTGACTGGCAGGGAGGAAAAGAGAGAGGTGATGGGGTTGGGAGTGAGCTCCCCAGACACAGGGAAGCCCCTTAAGGAGGCTCAGGATATCTATCTGCAGAGCTCATGTCCTGCCCTGGGTCATAAGGAGGCTGGTGGGCACCAAAACCTGCCCTAAAGCTGCTTCTTGGCGACTTCACCGAAGCTCACCCTGTGTGGGAGCAGGACAGGGCCTGGCCACAACCATCTCCCTTCCCTTTGGTGGCTCTATGCAGCCCTGCAAGGACCCTGTGTGCTCTGTCCCTTGCTTGCTGCAGAGGGTGTGAGCAGAGGCTGGTTTATCGCCTGCAGAAACCCCCCCTCTGGCCATGGCACAGGAGTTTAGGATCCTCTGTACCAGACCTTGGCTATTTGATTTGGGGGTTGCTGGCACTGTGGGCAGGAGCCATGCCTGAGCAGCACATCTTGTCCTGCCCTGGGACATCTCTCCTTGCAGCTGGGGAAGTTTGTGTGATGCCCACAGCAAATGCCACTAAAAAAGGGAAGCAACTCAATCCCAAAGCTGACAGCAGCCACCTGTGTCCTGCCAGGGGCAAGGAAAGGCAGACCATGGAGGAGACACATCTGCACCCACAGGCTTTGAAACAGCAGCTGCTGCTTGGGGGGCATTGGCAGGAGCTGAACCACAGGGGCAGGGAAGGATGCACCAGCTCCTCTGTGCCCACTGAAGCATCAGCCTGGGGTAGGAGCTGGACCTGGGGCACACAGCAGCCCTGAGTGCATGAGGCTCAGCATTGTTTCACCTCCTTAATGCCACAACACAGGTTATTTTCCTTGTTTTCCCCAGCTATTCTGTACAAGCTGTAACCAAGCTCTACAAAGACATGCAGAGCTTGCCTCTCTCATGCAAATATTGACAGTAGCCATTCCCAGGAGTCAGGGAAGAGGCTTTCAGCAATGTTTACAGGAGCTGGTGGCATCTGTGCAGGTGCCAGTCGGCCCCATATACCCACTGTGGCCCCTGCTGGAGCCCAGCAAAGGGTCAGTGGTGACTCCTCAGCCGCTCCCAGCAACACCCAGGGAGATCAAAGCATGTTGGAGTATCATGGAGAGGTTTCAAAGGGTTAACAGTTGCTGCTGAGAACCCCCAGGTCACCGCTGAACTTGGGTGCTGCCTGGCTGGCTCCTCTCTCTCTTTTATGATGTCTAAATAATGTCCTTTGCTGCAGTTCTGACTGCTGGACCCTAGAAATAGAAACTGCACTGACCAGTGAGGCTGAGCACTTCCAGACCTCTGGTAACACACTGGAAAACACAACTGTGCTTGTTGCTGGGGTCTGGGCCTGCCCATGCTGGCAGCTGGCAGCCCCTTGGCAGGGTGAAGCCATTTAAGCCCCTCAGGATGGGCTCTGGAGGGGGGAGAGGGTCTCAAGTGGTGATGCTCAGCTGCACAGGCACCACCACTTCACCCCTGTGATGTTTTTCTCCACCCCTGTGATGTTTTTCTCCCTAAGCCCTCTCTGGCTGGTGCTCTGCTGCTGTGCACACACAGAGGAACTTTCTCCAGACCTTGCTTTCCAATTTTGGCCATAAGAGAAGTGACCTTTCACTTTTTTTTCCCTTGACACCATCACTTGCCACCGTGGGAGCAGCTGGGCCTCAGCATCTGGGGCTCTGCTGTGGCACCAAAACTCTTGGATGTCTCTCACAAACACAGCCCAGATGGCAACACCACAATCAACTGGGCTCACTGGATGCTCATGGTCAGTGAAGCCCCTGCTTCGTTGGCCCTGAAGCCCTACAGCTGCAAGGCAGAACAAAAGCAGCTCTTCCTCTCCTCTCCTCTCCTCTCCTCTCCTCTCCTCTCCTCTCCTCTCCTCTCCTCTCCTCTCCTCAAACCCAGGTGCTCCTCAGGGCTGCAGGTGCCCACAGCTCCCCCAAGCTCACTCCATCCTGCACTGGGCAGCAGCACCCAGCTGCTTTCCAGCAACCAACAAAGCTGCACCTGCACCAAGGGCTGGCTCCAGGGCCGCAGAGGCTCTGAGGAACAGCCTCGGTGCTCTGATGCTGCAGGTCCAAGCCCCAGCACCTGGATAAACAAAGGCATTTAAATGAAGGGCGCTGGGTTTGGTGTTTGATCAGCCTCAGGCTGCTCGTGGCGCTTGAGGGAAGGGTGTGTGTCCCCGGGGTAGGGATGTGCTGGAGGGGGCTCAGCCCAGCGCTGCCCTCCCTGTGCCCTCTTTCGCCTCCTGGCTGCAGGGAACGATCACATCACCGTGGGAAGAGCTGCTTTGGCACCACACGAGACGATGCTGCTGCAGCTCCGGGATCAAACACACGGCAGCAGGGCTGGGAATCGTCCCTAACAGCCCCCGAGCAGGCTGCGGGTGCCTCTGCGCTGGGGGCAAAGTGCCACGGGCACATGCAGGGGGCTCTGGAAAGCAGCAGCAAGCCTGGAGATAAACCCCCATCGCTCAGTTTCGTCCTGCAGCAGCCCCGGCCCCGTGGGAGCCCGGCAGAGTTAACAGCCTGTGCACAGCCCGGGGTCATGGCACTCCCTCGGCGCTGCTTTCCGTGAGACCTGTGTGGGTGCCGCCTGTGTAAACCCTTCTCCGGGCTTGATTCCCTGGCATGGAGCAGGTGCCTCTCCCATGGGCAGCATCCCCAGGCCAAGGCGTTCCCCAACCCCCTCACAGCTCCTGCTGCTGCCTGGGGCAGGGCTGAGCTCGCCCCGGGGTGCCCAGCGCTCTCTGCAAGGGTGAGGAGTGAGGAGGAGGATGGGTGAGTGGCACAGAGGTGCCGGCATCCCCCTCTAAGCCCAGCACATGCTGTGGCTGAGGGCAGAGCCGTCTCCTTCCATCGCCGGAGGGACCGAAGCGGGAGCATCCCGTTGTCTGTGCCCGGTAGCTGGGCAGGTCCTGCGGCAGCCTGGAGCGGTGACATGTGCCAGGAGGCAAAGGATTCCCCCTTTGCCCCGTATCCCGAGCCCTGGCCGGAGCCCTCAGCCTCATCCCTGCTGCAGACCCCGGTGTTCCTCACTCACAGCATCGCCGGAGCCGGAGCCAATAACCGGGATGTGGGGATCGTTGTTGTCTGTGGGCAAAGCGCCCGCGGGGGGCTCCCACGGCTGAACCCCCCCCTCCACACACACACACACACACACACACACAC
>WBNH01004368.1:1305957-1326677 GCA_013401255.1 Urocolius indicus
ACACACACACACACACACCCCTCTCCCATGACTGACACGGCCATTCCTCCCCCCCGCAGCATCCTGCATCCCTCCATCCCCCCCACCCCGACACATCCCCCCGCACCCCCCTCCCCCCAGTGACACATCTCCCGTGGTCCCGGGTGGGTTTAGGGGAAAGGAGGCGGTGGGGGGGTGGTCGCGGGGTCTCGGGCAAGGCCCGGCCAAGCTACTCACAGCCGGTCCTGTCCGCCAGCTCCCGCATCTCGGCGGGGACGGAGTGCGCGGAGCCCATTGCGGGCCGAGCCCGTGCGGGACGCTGCGGCCGCAGCCGCCGCTGCTACAGGGCGGGCACGGAGCGGAGCGGGGGGCGGAGGGAGGGAGGGAGGAGGTGATGGTGATGGTGATGATGATGGTGATGGAGCCTCCCCCGGGTCCCTCAGCCCCGCCGCCGGGCTCAGGAGCCGGAGGGAACGTTTCGGAGCGATGGGCAGCTGCTTCTCCTTCCAGCCTTTGGCCCCCGCGCTCCCCCTCCCTGCCCGCTCTGGCTGCTGCAGGTTCTGCCCCGGGGCTGCCAGAGACGGCAGCTCCTCCTTCAGCTCGGCCCAGGGCTACGGAGGGAGGCTGGGAAGAGAGAAAGGGGGAAAGGGAGAGGGAACACAGGACACGCCACGAGAAAGAAGCCCCAAAGGCGCTGGTTGTGATGCCCAGGGGGACGGGGCTGGTGGGGAGGGAGAGACGTGGCAGGTTGGGCAGGGCTGGAGGTTTGTGTCACACAAACCCAAGAATGTTGAGGGATGGAAGGGTCCTGCAGGGCTCCTCCAGACCCAGCCCCTGCTACAGCAGCTTCCCCTGGCTCAGGGGGCACNAGGAGGTGATGGTGATGGTGATGATGATGGTGATGGAGCCTCCCCCGGGTCCCTCAGCCCCGCCGCCGGGCTCAGGAGCCGGAGGGAACGTTTCGGAGCGATGGGCAGCTGCTTCTCCTTCCAGCCTTTGGCCCCCGCGCTCCCCCTCCCTGCCCGCTCTGGCTGCTGCAGGTTCTGCCCCGGGGCTGCCAGAGACGGCAGCTCCTCCTTCAGCTCGGCCCAGGGCTACGGAGGGAGGCTGGGAAGAGAGAAAGGGGGAAAGGGAGAGGGAACACAGGACACGCCACGAGAAAGAAGCCCCAAAGGCGCTGGTTGTGATGCCCAGGGGGACGGGGCTGGTGGGGAGGGAGAGACGTGGCAGGTTGGGCAGGGCTGGAGGTTTGTGTCACACAAACCCAAGAATGTTGAGGGATGGAAGGGTCCTGCAGGGCTCCTCCAGACCCAGCCCCTGCTACAGCAGCTTCCCCTGGCTCAGGGGGCACAGGAACGTGTCCAGGTGGGGTTGGAAAACTCCTGAGAAGGAGCCTCCACACCCTCCCTGGGCAGCCTGGGCCAGGGCTCCCTCACCTCAGCACCAAAGGACTTGCTCCTCCTGTGCCAGGGGCACTGCCTGTGTGCCAGCCTGTGCCTGTTCCCCCTTGTCCACAACAAACACTGGCCCCATCCTCCTGACAACTCACCTTTTAGGTACTTAGGTTCCCCCTCAGTCTTCTCTTCTCCAGGCTGAACAGCCCCAGGTCCCACAGCCTTTCCTCAGCAGGAAGATGCTCCAGTCCCCTCAGCATCTTGCTGGCCCTGCACTGGCCTCTCTGCAGCAGTTCCCTGTCCCTTTGGAGCTGGGGAGCCCAGCACTGGCCCCAGGACTCCAGATGAGGCCTCAGCAGCTCTGGCAGAGCAGAGGGGCAGCAGAACCTCCCTCACCCTGCTGCCCACACTCTCTGGCTGCCCCCAGGCTGCCGTTGGCTTCTTGTCCACGAGGCCACGTTGCTGCTCATGGTCAGCTGATGATCACCCAGCGCTCCCAGGTCTCTCCTGGAGCTGCTCTCCACTCCCCAGCAGGTCACCTCCTATATTTCTCTTCCCCTCTCTTGCTGCCAGCCCAGGCTCCAGCCTGGCCAGTGGCATATGAGCCTCCCAGGAGCACAGAGTAAGAGCAAAGGCCTGAGCTGAGCCCAGGCAGGGCTTCAGGAGAGCACAGCACACTCTGGCAGTAGGGAGCAAGTCAGTGTCATTTATTTCTTCAAAGCCAAATACAAAGAGGAAAGGAACCACAGAATTTCCAGCCTCCAGCTCTCCCCAGAGCCAACACAATACCTGTTAGAAGGAGAAAGGAGAGACGTGCACGTCCTGCAACCTGAGCCCTCAGTGTCAGGGAGAGCCTCAGGCCTGGGGCAAACTAGCTAACATTTAACATGGCCTTTTGCTTGGCCCAGGCAGCCCCTGCCCAAAGGAGGAGGGTAGGAGAAAGAGGTAACACACACACACACACACACACACACACACACACACACACTGCTCAGCCCTTGTCCACACCACCAGTCCCTGTGGCCTCCCCCCTTCCCTGGGGCAGGCAGGGCCCTGGGAGCTCTGCCAGCCCTTGGGGAATGCTCAAAACTAGTCAGGATAATACCCTCAACACCCCTGCTGTGGAGCTGAAGGGAGCCTGGAAGGGACCAGAAGACCCTGAGGTCCCTCCTCCAGCCCCAAGCAGCATTTCCCTCCCCTGGCCCCTCCTGTGCCCAGCAGCAGAGCCCCAGAGCTACAGCTCTCTCCCCAAGGCCAGGCCAGGCTGGGGAGCTGGGTCCTGGGGCCAGTGTTTTACCTGGAAAGGTTGGTGCCAGGCTTTGGCAGAGGCCACATGCCATGCCTTGGGCTCTGGGGCGTGCTGCAGCATGTCCCCACAAGCCCAGTGTGCCAGGGCAGGGTCAGAGAGGTTGGAAGGGCTTCCCCCTGCCCCAGAGAACAGACCTTGCTGGTGGAGAGCAGCTCTTCAGCCTCCCTCACAAGCAGCAGGACATCATCATCACCATCATCCCTGCAGGGAGGCCAGACCTCCCCTGGGAGGCTGTTACCCACAGCCCTGATGCCCTGGGAGGTTGGGAATGGTGTTACCTCCCAGCCCTGAGCCCCAAGACCCAGAGGCATCCCTCTGCTGCTGCTCAGCCCTCTGGGCCACGTTCACCATTTGCTTCCTGCCCCCTCCCAGCCTCCTCTTTGCTCCCCCACTCCATATCTTTTTCCTTCACCCTCCAAGAAAGCCACTTTAACAGCTCCCTGGCCCATGGCAAAGGGAGAGGATGGTATGAGCTGCAGGGAATTGACCCTCTGCCCCCTGCCCAGGAGCAGAGGACTCTGGTGTCACACTGAGGCTTTTCTGCTCACTGGGACAGTGTTTGAGTGAAGTCAGACAGGACATGGGCAGCAATTCCAGCTCCTCTAGAAAGCAGAGCAAGCCCTTTTGCCCAGTGAGCCCTGCAGAGGTAGGACAGGACATGCAGATGTGTCACCTTCACCAGACACAGGCCTGGACACTACTCACACACACACCAGGAGCCTTTGGGATCCGCCGCTGCCTTCTCAGGGAAGTGGCACCTTGAAGGCTCCTGTGCTGCCAGGAGAGGAGGAGGAGGGGACACTTCTCTCATGGGGACACCTCTATCCACTCCCAGAGGCTTTTCCCAGCTGTGCTGGGCCTCAGGAGCTCAGCCCGTGGGCCCTGATGTGTATTTCAGGGGGTTGCTCAAGTAGGGACAGAGAGAGACCCATCCTGGAGTGGTCTGTCAGTTCTCCTCAGGCACCCTGAGCTTTCCCACAGCTACAAACACTCCCCTGGGAATTCCCTCTCACCAAGGCCAAAGATTCAACTCCCAGCATGCAGCAAGGGGCAGCTTTCCTACCCCATTTCCTTTGGGTTTTGTCCCCAAATCAGACTCAGAGCCTGGTGCCTCTCCTGAATGTGGCACATGGGAGGCCGTGTGGGTGCTCCTGAATGACCCCCAACCCCCATCTCACCAGCAGCTGGAGTGGTCTGGCCAGGTGGGTCTGTCTGGGGACTAAGATCCTCTCCAGAACATTTGCTGAAGGGCTTTTATCCCAAGGCTGGACAGAGTGCCTCGTGCTCCCAGGTCACTTGCTGTATGTCTGTCTCCTATTGCACATCAACACTGTCCTGGCTGCACCCTGGGCAAAGAGGGGAAGGGGTGAAGAACCTGTGGGTGAGGGGAAGTGTGTGAGAGTCTCATGAGGAGCAGCTCCCACACACCCTCCTTGCCCAGGCTCTTTTCAGACTATAAACACAGTGTGGCCCCAGAAAGAGGGGTATAATGGGGCTGCTTGGTGCCCCCCCTCCATCTGTCTGCATCAGACACACCTGGTTCAGCACCAGCCTTCACACAAACCCTGGGCAGCTCTGCTGAGGCCTGGGGCTTCTTCTTTTGGCACCATTCTATCTGTTCTCAGCTACCAGCATCAACTTTTGACTCAACAGGCCCATTCCCAACCTTGTGCCCCTGCTAGGAACCTGCTGGGATCTACTCTGAAGCCTCAGAAAAGGTTTGGTGGGTTGGGGTCTACTCCAGCCCTCAAAAGCAAGAGATGGGTTTTAGGATTTTGCCTAACAGTTCCCAGCCCTGCTTCAGCTGGATCTGCTCTGCTCCTGCAGAAGCCCTGCACTTTCACCACATGCAGGCACAACATCATTTGTGTTGGCAAAGCCCTTTCAGCTGCTGCAGTCCCAGCCCTCCCCTCCCCCTGCCCAGCCCACCACTGACCCCTGGCCCTCAGCACCTCAGCCCCACGGCTTTGGGATCCCTCCAGGGCTGGGCACTGCCCCAGCTCCCTGGGCAGCCTGGCACAGGGGCTGACACCCCTCTCAGGGAAACAGTTCTGCCTCAGNCCCTGTGGCAGTTGAGTGAGGGGCCCAGCACTGAACACAGCCCTGGAGCTGCAGCCTCCCCAGGGCCCAGCACAGGGGACAATCCCTGCCCTGCTCCTGCTGCCCCCCCCAGTGCTGATACAGGCCAGGGTGCCCTTGGCCTTCTTGCCCCACTGAGCACGCTGCTGCCTCATGTTCAGCCACTGTCCAACAGCCCCAAGCCCTTCCCCTGTAGCATTGCCTGGGCTCATTGTGTCCCAAGTGCAGGATCCAACCTTTGGCCTTGTTAAAGCTCCTATAATTGACCTCAGCCCTCCCTCCAAGTTCATTTCATCAGAGACATGGAGCTGGCAGCTCAAAGCATTCTGTTCAGAGGAGGGCTGTGAGGCTGGATGTGGTGATATCTAAAGGGCTGTAACAGACTAAGAGCATCCACTTAACTCCTCAGGGCACAGGACTCAGTTGTGGACAGAGCTGCTGTACTGCATGTGGCCACTGAGAGGAGAACATTCCCTGCAGATCCTCCAGTCTGTGCTTCAGAACCCACAAAGTTGTGCAGGCTCTGTGTGTGCACAAGCACCATGGCACCACCAACACACCTGAACCCAGAGGAAAACCTCTGCTGCACTGCTTCTGTTTGGGCCTCAAAACCCACATGCCTGGCAAAAACTCTTCCCCTTGGGCAGTGGATTATGTGCTCCCCTCAAATCTGTTCTCTTTTGGCAAATAGGAAGAAGGCTTCAAGCTGTAGGAATGAACATCTCTCTTCTGTGCACAGCTCTGCTGGCTCCAGGGTTGGCCAATCCCAGTCATGGTCCCACTGTGCTGCACAAACACCTATAGATGAGAGATGGCACCGAGTGGAAGCTCCCCAGGCATCAAAGTCATGCTGGCATTGACCTCAAGGCTCCCAACAACACAATGCCACAAGGTTCCAAATCCCCCCTGGGAGCACTCACAGCTGCACTGCTGATCCTGCCTTGGACACACAAGATGGACAGCCCAAAAACCAAGGGAAGCAGGTGGCCAGGGTGCGTTTAGCAGGCATGGAAAACAGCTAGGAGCTCATCTTCTGCATTAGGAGGGTTTGTATCAGCCAGGTGGCCAGCTGGACCTCTGTCACCACCACACTTGCCACCCCTGGGAGCCTCACTGTCACTGGGTTGGTTGGTGGGGCTCTTCCCCAGGCCCATGGGGATATTCAGATCTGGAACAGTAGCTCTGTGAACAGTCAAGACTACAGAGGTGAAGCAAAACCTGACCAAGAATTCAGACCAGAGAAGACATCAGTGAAACAGAGGAGACTTTAAAAACTATCACCTGCATGAGATACACGTTAAAAAAACCCCAACTCCAAACCATCCAACCAAACACAAACCCAACAACACTGTAAGGACAAACAACTCCCTGCTCTGGAAGAAGGGGTTCTTCCATACTCCACACACCAGGGATCTCACTGCATCCACCTTCCAGGCAAGACAACCAGAGAAGGAGCAGTATGTGCAAACCCTTCTGAGGGATGATGCTCTTCCCCCAGCACAACTGGCCCTGCAAGACCCTCAGGCTTGGCCTCAGCCCCCACCACGTCCCTGTGCCTCTGGGGCAGAAGGGGCAAGGCAGGCAACGGAAAGATGCTCTAGCACCAGTTAACAAGAGTTCAACGCAGTTTTCAATGCATGAAGCCAAAGGATTTGTCACCAAACTTGACCTTCTGGGCAAGTTTTGACAAGAGGGTAAAGCTACACTCTGGCTGCTTCTGTCCTCATGAGGCCTTTTATGCACTCACTCCTTGCTTGAGCTGTAGATCTTTTGGACTGTGGCCCTTGTGAGCTCCAGATCCTCAGGGTAGCGGATTTCCAGCTCGGTGTTTGCCAGGTAGTGAGTGCCAGTGAACTCACAGAAGTAACGGCCAATGTCAGGGTGAGGGATCTCCCGAGGCTCAGAGTTATGTTCCAGGTTCTCTGTGAAGAGAAAGGATGAGTTAGGAGCAGATCAAGTGGTCAGCTACAAGGTAATAAAATCCTGTGCTTCTCTCAAGGTTTGTTACTGGCTCTAGAAGCATCAAATCCTGATGCTTTAAATCAAACAACCCCTCACCCCAAGCCAGGAAAATATGCAGAGCTGACTGCTCACATTTCCTACCTGCTGTTGACCCCATCTCCTAGTGGCATGAAAATGGTATTATGCCCAAGATCACATTGTGTGACACTGGGCAGCAGGATGCTGACCTGCTCCTGCTCTGTCACTCACAGGGCTCAGTCAGAAGCGTGAGGAGAAGCTGCTGCACTGAGCTCTGATGCCTCAGGTCCCAGGGAAGAGCAGGTTTTAAGGAGAGATCACAGAACCACCACAGAATCACAGAAAGGGGTTGGAAGGGACCTTTAGAGCTCATCCAGTCCAACCTCCTGCCAAAGCAGCTCCCACCTACATCAGGTCACACAGGAAAGTGTCCAGGTAGGTTTGGAAACCTCTCAAGAAGGAGCTTCCACACCCTCCCTGGGCAGCCTGGGCCAGGGCTCCCTCACTGAAACACTGAAAGAGTTCAATGGAACTGTTTGTGTTCCAGCTTCATCCCATCACCCCTTGTCCTGCTGCTAGACACCATCAAAAAAAGTGCTGCCCCAACCTCCTGACACCCACCAGTGAGATATTTGTCAATATTGATGAGATGCCCCCCTCAGTCTCCTCCAGACTGAACAGCCCCAGGTGGGATTTCTGAGCTGCTTAGATTAAACTCTGCATGCAGATTGGTTTAAGATTCTTGCAGTAAACCCCAAAACTTCTCCTCCCCTCCCCAAAGCAAGTGATGAACTACTAGCCCCCTTCTCATATGAACTGGCCATGTATTTTAGAGAGGATACTCACTATCAGGCAGCAAGACTTCAGCAAGCAAAGACAATCCCTTCAACGTTGCCTACCAATGTCAGAACATTTGGGTGCCACAGAGATGTCAGTGTTAACCTACAGCTTGGCTAAAATACACTGTGCTCTAGAACTAGCCAGGGTTACACTTGTTTACCAACAATTAGAGAGATGACTCAGCCCCAGAAGGCCTGTGGACAATTATCTGTTTAGTTTTAACATCAGCCCATAGCACATGAGAACTTTTAAGACTCTGAGAGGCCAAGTACTGCCCAATATGAGCCAGAAAGCTGCAATGTGCCCAGTCCTTCCTTCATCTTTTTGGACTAGTGATTATAAAGTAACCCTCAGGATAGTGAGAAACACCTGCACTTCAAACTTAAGAATGCAGGAGCCTTCCCCTCCTGTTAAACCATCTCTTGCTCACGTGTGCAGGAGCAGGACACAGCAGGGAGCATCCCTTGGTGAAAGAGCTGAACTACATGTTGTTCAGCTTGTCCTCCTCCAGCAGCTTCCACATCTTGTGTGAAGCAAAAAGAAAGCAGGCTGTGCAGCTGCCCTGCCAGCTGGATGGGATGCCTGTGTGTCACAGGGAGAAGAACAAACATGAGGCAGACAAACACTCTGTTTACACTGGACAGAGTTACAGATGCAGGGGTTCTTTTTTCCCTTTCTTGGTAAAAGGCAGTTTTTTCCTGTATCCCAATCTCATGATCTGACCAGACAAGAATTGCCTTTCTTCTGGTGTGTCTTCCTTTGGTATATCTTTATGTTGCATGAAGAATGGGTGAGAGAGGCCTCTACACCTCATCACACATCTATTTTTGTCCCATTCCCATCAGAGGTGGCATTAACAGCCACACTACCTGTGCTCTCAAGGATCTTGGCACAGTCTCCTGATGCCAACTGCTCAGAACCATGCCCTGACAAGTAAAACTCATGTGCTCCCTCCCTAGATCCTACTCAGAGGTCCTGCCCAAAGGACTCTTCCCCTCACCAACTCCCTCTGGTGGAATGGGGAAGAGAAAAGATAATCATGGGCCTCAAGGACTAAGACAAGGACAGGGAGGGTTTGCCCACCAATTATGGTCCTGGGCAAGACAGACTTCACTTGGAGAAAATCAAATCAATTTGATCCACCAGCAACTCAAACCAGAACAAAACAGAAAACAAATCAGAGTAGGATGATGAGAAAAATGCAACCAGGCCTTTCTGATTCCCTTCCCCCCACCTCTCCCCTCTCCCCAGGCTCAGCTCCCTGCTCCTCAGATCTCCCTCTCCTCTCCCTCAGTGGTGGAAGGGGGCAGGGAATGGGGTGGTGGTCAGTGTCTGCTGCTCCTCACATTCTCCCCCTGCTCTCCCTCAGGATACAGTCCTTCATGGATCTCTCCAGTCTCATCCCTTCCCTGGGGCTGCAGCACCTCACAAACTGCTCCAGCACAGGTCCCTTCCATGTGCTGCGGTCCTTCAGAAACAGACTGTTTCAGCAGCACCTTCCCACAGAGCCACAGACCCTCCAGGCGCAGCCACCCTCTCTGATGTGGGGTCTTCCCTGGGCTGTGGGCAGATCTCAGCCCCACTATTACCCTCCATCTCACCATGGGCTGCAGGGGGTCTCTGCTCCAGCACACCTCCTCCCCTCCTCCCTCACTGACTTCAGGGTCCATGTGGTCACTTTTCTCTCATCCCACTCCTTCCACCACCTCCACCCCCTCCCTCTTCTAGCTTCTTTACTCATTGGCTCAGCTCCTGAGGTGAGTTTGACTAAAGAGGCAGAGGAAGTTTTGAGTAACTTCTTACAAGAGCCACCAAGAGCTTACAAGAGCTCCACAGAAACCCTGTAAACCCAACCACATCCAAAACACACTTCTGAGGTAAGAGGAGGTTACACTGGAGCTGTCCTTCATGTCCTTTCCTGGCAGCACTGACTTCACGGAGAGCAAACAAAATGAGCCACGACTCGAGATCATTTTCCTTCCCACCTCAACCTTAACTAACAGTTTATGTTACACACTGAAGATAACCACTGAAGCATCACCTCCTCCTGTACCTCACAGCAGCCTGTACAGACAGGAGACTCCTGCTCACCTTGAGCAGCATATCTGCAGGAGCCATCTTCCACAAGCACGTTGTAGAAAGGCTGGTGGGGGCCATGGGGAAGGCTGTGGACGTTCATGTTGCGGATCCATTCGTGCCCCATCATGCAGGCAGGATCCCAGCCATAAATCACACAGTTATAGCCATATCTAGAGGAGAAAACAAAATGGCACAGCAAAGCCTTTGAAAACTCCAGAGCCAGTTCTTTCCCCTCAAGATCAATGTAGCACAAATAGGATAGGAAACTCCTGGGAGTTGGCACAAGGAGAGGAACAAGAGGGGGTAAAAATGAACTCAAAAAGGTTGTGTGTGTGTGTGGGTGTGTGGGTGTGTGGGTGTGTGTGTTCTGAGGTGGGGTAAAATGATGAGGAGTGACTGGATAAATAGGAACAAACAGCTGAGGAGGAGAGCAAACCAAATGTAAGAAAAGCAGCATGGGAAAGAGGTTGGAAGTCAGCAACTGGGAGAAGAGGAATCAATACATAGGGAGGGACTCAGCTACCCTACTGTGTTGTGCAATCACTTCTGTGCCCATCACTGGACTCCCAGAAACAAACCCATCATTCTTTTCAGGATATTTATGCAATTAAGTGTGAGGCATCATAACTGTCACTGCTGGTGCTCTTAAAATGTGCTCCAGATGTCTTTGTTGAGTTGGAGGAGTGGTGAGCAAGTCATTCTGGCTGAGTAGCAGAGCCAGGAAACCAAAGCCTCTGTGCAATGAGGGGTAGTAACAGGGCAGGGAAAGATCCATAAGCTGTCTCAGGAATCTTACAGCCTTATCTGAAGCTGATTCTGTCCCACTGTCCCTCATTAACTGGTTACTGATGTTTCTTCAAGAGTTCTGGGCTCTGGAAATGTTACCTGTGTGACGTATGATGACTCAGACAAGTCACAGAATCATAGAATGGTGGGGTTGGAAGGGACCTTTCATCCAGTCCAACCCCCCTGCAGAAGCAGCTCCCACCTAGATCAGGTCACACAGGAACACATCCAGGTGGATCTTAAAGAGCTCCAAGGAAGGAGCCTCCACAGCCCCTCTGGGCAGCCTGTTCCACTGCTTCCACTGTCACCTCAGAACATTCTCTCTGACAGCAACCAGCAGTGAATACAGTTGCTCTCTGCTCTGCAAGGACAGGCAAGAGCTGCCCCCATCTCTCTGGGAGACACATGGCATAGTTGCACACATCTAGACTCTTTCATTCCAGTGACCTCCCTTGGCAGATAATCCCACATCTCATTCCAGACAGAACAAAACACTTCTGCACTTGTTCCAATACTGCCTGTTAAGGTTGGGCAGGTTTTGAAGTGCTCACCTCTTGTGTTTCATGATGAGCCCAATGGAAAAGCAGACCTCTTTGTGCTTCTCATCTGAACGGTGCTTCACCTCAGGCCCCACCTCCTCCTTCCTGCGCTCAATATGCTCCAGGGTGTGTTGAACTAAGTACCCCACAGCCCCATGCTGGGATGGGTCCAGAGCCTGGATATGCTGCAAGATGTCCAGAACCTTCAGCAACCAAAAAAAGAGACAGATTTAGAACAAATCCCTGTAGGAGATCAACACTTACAAGCATGTACAGTACTGGGTCTAAGTGCTCAGGCCTAAAGGTCTGTCACAGAGTCTTCCACACAGGACTGAGAACTTTTGCTCCCCCAAGGAGTCCTTCACACTTGCACAGCCCACTGAAATTACACATAGCCCTCTCCTTTTCCATTTGTAAAGCTCCCTGCTCCTAAGGATGGGCACTGTTGAGCACAGTAACTCCTTAAATCAAAGTCCCCCAAGGGAAGCACATCACATGTTGTGACCACAGGGCATCGGTGGGACTGCCTCAAGGTTTGAAATGGCAAGAGAAGATTGTTGCCAGTCTCTCAAACTGTTCCTGTGAAGTGGTTCCAGACAACTTCTGTGCTGGAGAAGGAACATTTTGGTTTAAAAGAAGTCCTCAGCACGTCTGTGGGAGCCTGGCAGAGGAAAAACAGGGCAGCATAGAAGGAAACAATCCCTGTGATGCTCCACCATGTAACAAGAGAGAGAGAATCTGCTTGTCTAAAGAACATTAACTTTGCAAGTGCTCTCAAAGCACTAAACCCTGTAGATAAAGAACACCAGCCTACCAACAGCCTCTGGCACATGGGCAGAGCATCTGCTGCCAAGCTTGCTGGCAACAGGCAATGCAAGTTGGGTTTTTTTTCCCCTTGCTCTTACCCAAAGTGTTGTCTAAACAGGTTGGGAAGAGACAGCCACATCCACCCCCATATCAGACACCTCAAGGGCTGCCAGAGTTGCAAAATCTGACACACTTCAACACCTGGCAAAAGGACTGTCTGGAAGTTTTGGTCACTCTAAGTTCAGAGCAGCAGAGGAATAGAAATCTCAGGCTGTTGGACATGAACATCAGCCAAGAGGTGAGGAAAAACAAATTCAGAGAAAGAACAGGTAGTTAGGTATGAGAAGAAGAAACACAGCTCAGGCTTCTTGGCTACCTCAGCTCTCTGGTTGGCATCTTAAGGATATGAAAAGCCTCAAAAAGGAATAGAAAGGGGAAGGCCTGGCACAGTGAGCACAGCTGCCAGAGATCCCTGGCAGGTCCAGTCACTGTTACTTGCAAATGCTTAGGACATTCTCTGCAGTTCTACCTGACTTTTGAGATTTTACAGCACTTTCTGGGAGATCTCTACTAAATCTGGTATGTTCTGTTGAGTCAGACATAGGGTATTCTCTCTGCCCTACCTGAACAGCTGGATGCATATGAGGATGAAAGGCTGAAAAGTCCCACTCTGCATCTTTTCATTGCATCTACCCATGGTGCAGAGAAACAACACGTAAAGCTCAGCCATGGGGTTACATTATTTGTTGTGAGGGGCAGCAAAATGCAAGTAAGTCAAGCCTTGGTGCTTTACAAACACTTTGCTGACTGCCACAGTGAAGGAGGATCTTTCACTGCTTTGCTTGGCTGTCCCCTGATTACATTTATTTACACGATGCCATTTCAACTCAGTGTGTTTTCACCCCTCCCTTCTTTCTGTGGCAACCCTAAACCTTGCTGTAGCAAGACAAGCAAGGGCAAGTCTTGCAGAGTTTGTTCTTCCAAAGGAAGGCAGCTTTTCCAGCAGTCCTGTGCTTCAAATTGAGTGAACAGACTGTTTTCTCCTCAGCTGTCCAGCCAATACTTCTGCCTCCTCACCCAGACCTCACGTTTGGAAGCAGCACAAGCCTTGCCCAAGGGTGTGAGCTTCACTAAAGCAGCACAGGAAAGTTTGCCCAGGGAATATCTCTTTGCTCTGCTGACACACAGAAGAAATAGTATTTTGAGTTACATCCTTGCTCCTTGTGCCTTGCCTTGATTCAAGACAGGGATGATCTGGACAACTTAAGACAACTTCTTGGCACCTTCTTCCTAACACTCACAAGGCAGCAGGACTCAAGTTTGCCACCCTGAAAGTGGTATTCAAAAAGAATGCTAAGAGCAGGAGTATCAAGCTGCTTTTTCACAAGAGCCACTGATTGTGTGGCTAAGGTTTCAGAGGACAGTTTTGGTTGTGTTTATATGAGTTTACTGATGAGGTAATTGCTCCTTTTACATGAGTCCTGCCAGAGTTTTGTCACCACTATGTAGGCATAAATCAAGCAGAATGCTCTTCTAACTTACAGTCCACTTAAGGCTTGGGCAGTAAATCATCAATTATGACTCAGACTTGAGGCTGCTCACAAGTCTCCCCTAGGGCAGGCAAGCAAGAATCATCTTCCTTTCTCTGCTGTAGTAGAAATTGATTCTTTGCAATGTGATAACTCATTCAATTGCATTTATGATCAAAACAACTTGTGACAGACTGTAATGCAAGCTGACGTAGTCCAAAAATCAATAGACTAGTGTAAACAGTGCTCAGCCTACCAGAAAACACAGGACTGAGTGCTGAGGTACCTTTTCTGGCCAGATTCCCAGGTGGAAGTATAACCTAGCCTGGAGCATCAGATGCTGCACGTTGTCTGGATACATAGCCAGGTAGAGATCCAAGGAGTCTCTCAGGAGTTGGTAAGACTGATCAGTGCTCTCTCTGCCATCAGAAAAAAACAAAGATGAAGTCAGTTGTGAGGCTACATCAACTGATGTACAGGGCTAGTCACCAGAAATGATGCTACAGGTACAGGCATGTTCATTCAGCAAGAGTGACTGACAGTCACTTGTCACATGCAAAGGTCTGCTCAGAAGGAAAATCACAACTGGACTCTTCCCTCCCACTTCACTGGTGTTCTCCTTGTTTAAATAATCCTACATGGAGAATTCACTCTCCAAGCTGCTTCCTTTTGAAACCTGTTTTTGTTCCACTAGTTTGATTACACCTGAAGCAATCCCTTCCCTCCCATTTCTGTCTCTGGCTGTTGGGGAAGTGATTACTAAACCAAATAGATTTTCTACCTTTGGAACTGCCCATTTGAGAGTGTGGGTTGTGCTTCCCAGATAAAACCAAAGATTTCTGCTCTTAAGTGAATGATGGGACAGTCCCTAGCAGCTTGTCACAAAGAAGATAAAAGTCTGGCCATTCTCTTGAGGGGCTCTGGTTTTCCTGCACACTCTTGCTTCCACACAACACTGCTGCAGGTGATTAAAAGCAACCAAACACCATGCAACATGACACAGAGTATTTTCAAGATGCCCTGAGGTGTCAGACACCCCTTTAAAGCCCTCCCTAAAAAATTGTGAAGAAGCAATATCAGTCAGACACTCAAGTCCAGGCCCTTTGGGGTTTGTTGCCACAGGCCAGAAGATGCTCAACTCACCTCTTGCCAAGGTTTAAGAGATTCCCCACCATCCTCTGCAAGACCTCTTTGGAAGTCACCACTCCATAGAACTCCTCTGTCACATGGTGGCCAATAAGGTACTCACACTCCTTCACTGTCAGCTGCTTCCCCTTCCCAAAGGCATCGATGTAGGTGTAGTCAAAGATGTCTGTGCTTCTAATGAAACAACAAGGAAACTCAACTGTGATGCTGGGTCTCCTGGGAAAGCAGGATTCCTGAGTTCTGCTCTTCTTCCAGTTTTTGCAAGCTTGTTTGTAAAGCAAATATCATTCATAAGTCATCTTCCTCTTAAAAAGAGGATACCTGATACTTTATCTCTGCTCCCACCTTCTTCAGACAAGCAGAGACCAGAAAAGAGAGAAACTAAGGGGGCTTTTCACTCCATCATGCCAGTTCTCTCCTTTGGGTATTTTTAGGTATGCTGTTATCTGCTGCTGGATTATATCATGACACTGCACTGGAAAACATAAAAGAGCCCAGGCAGATGGCATTTGAAGCCTAGTTGCCCAAAGGGGTACATAGAGACAAAAGCATTGCTCTGCTTGGGACTGCTGATGTCACTCACAAAACACAGATCTCTGTAAACATCACGTTACCTCATGGTCACTATGATTGCCCAGGCAGGAAATCTGGAAGCATTCAGCAGCAGCAGAGCTGAGTTGTAGGAAATCTCTTTCTTTAGAGGTCTGATCTTATCCTCCCTACAGGTTATAACTACAGATGGAAAACAGCAAAACTTTCTGGTATAAAACTAGAGGTGTAAAAATGCTTTCTGGCTTGTATTACTGTGGACACAGAGGGCACTGTCAGCAAGTTTGCTGAGGATACTAAACTGGGGGCAGTGGCTGACACACCAGCAGGCTGTGCTGCCATTCAACGAGACCTGGACAGGCTGGAGGGTTGGGCAGGGAGAAATCTAATGAAATCCAACAAGCAAGTGTACCTGCATCTGGGAAAGAACAGCATGTACCAGTACAGGCTGGGGAAAGAACTGTTAGAGGGTAGGAGAGGGGAATGGGACCTGGGGGTGTTGATGGGCAGCAAGATGAGCATGAGCCAGCAACGTGCCCTCGTGGCCAACAAGGCCAATGGCATCCTGGGGTGTGTTAGAAGGGCTGTGGGCAGTAGGTGCAGAGAGGTTCTGCTCCCTCTCTACTCTGCCATCATGAGACCACATCTGAAAGACTGTGTCCAGCTCTGGACCCCTCAGTTGCAGAAGGACAGGGAGCTGCTGGACAAAGTTCAGTGCAGGATCAACAAGATGATACAGTGGAGCATCGCCCTTGTGATGAAAGGCTGAGGGAGCTGGGGCTCTGGAGCTTGGAGGAGCCTGAGGGGTGAGCTCATTCATGTTACAAATTCATCAAGGGTGGGTGTGAGGAGGCTGGAGCCAGGCTGTGCTCAGGGATGGCCAGTGACAGGACAAGGGGCAACAGGCACAAGCTGGAACAGAAGAGGTTCCAAAGCAACACAAGGAAGAATTTGTTCCCTGTTGAGGTGAGGGAGCACTGGCAGGGGCTGCCCAGATGGGCTGTGGAGGCTCCTTCTCTGAGACATCGCAACCCAGCTGGATGAGTTCCTGTGTGCCCTGCTCTAGGTGCTGCTGCTCTGGCAGGGGGGTTGCACTGGATGAGCTTTCCAGCTCCCTTCCAACCCTTGAGATTCTGTGACACAACTTCAAAACCCAGCAGGTCACTTACCCTTCTTTTCCTTGACACCATCGCAGCAGAAAGTGGCTGGGGAAGTTGACTGGTTCCAGTTTGACTCCCAGCTGTCTGGCAATTGTTAAATAAAGCACAGACAAACTGATGGGAATTCCTGTCCTACGGATCAGAACCTGGGGGACAACAGTGTGGATATGAAGGAAAACACAACTCCTCAAGCTATGATTTCACAGATAAAAATGCAGCAACTTGACAGAACATGCACTAAAAGATGAGATCATATTGACCTTACAGCAAGTTGTTCTTCAGGAAGAATTAATTGTCTGACAAGTAAACACAACAAACAGAATGTCTCAAGCCTTGAAGCCTCCTGGTTTTTGCCTCACATACCTGGTGAATGTATGAATTCAGGGAATTATAGTAATCCAGTTCATTTCCTTTGTATTTTAGCTGCTCATACAGGACACAGTTCATAGCATCAAGTACCTGCCGCTGAAGCTCTATTTCTGGAATGAGGATCTCTCCTAAAGAGACATGAAAAGAAACAAAGACTGAGAAAACAAGTGCTCTTCACTTTCATGCAATGAAAATTCTTCATATGGACTGAGAAAACAAAAGACTCATCTCGATTCAGGTAGTCAAGAGACTGGCTGGAGTTGCCCTTGAGAGGGCTCAGCCCCAGTGTTCCTGGCTCACTGGGTTGCTCTGCACCTCACTGCTTGCCTCACTTCCTTCTGCAGCTGGAGGACTGGATCCTCTCCACCCTGTGCCAGCACAGCTCTGCAGCTGGGCACATGTCCTGGTTTTGTCTGGGCCAGTACTTCTTCCCAGTAGCTGCTCCAAGGCTGTATTTTGGGTTGATGCTGAAGAGAATGTTGGTGACAGAGGGCTGTTTTGGTTATTGCTGAGCAGTGCTGCACAGCACCCAGGCTCTTTCTGCTGCTCCCCTGCCTTGCCAGTGAGTGCACAAGGAGCTGGGAGGGAGCATGGCCAGGACAGCTGAGCCCAACCAGCCCCAGGGCTATTCCATCCCATAGGGTGTCATGCCCAGGGTAGAAACTGGAGGGGGTGTCTGGGAGGGGCTGATCACTGCTGGGGCAGCAGTCAGTGGGGAGTGAGCAGCTGCACTGGGCATCACTGTTTTCGTTGGGTTTTATTTCTCTTAATTACTATTACTCTTACTATTGTATTTTAGTTTGGTTTACTTTAGCTATTACACTTGTTTTTATCTTAACCCTCGAGTATAGGTTTTCTTTTCCAGTTCCCCTCCTCATCCTACAGGAGGTGTGGGGAGGGGAGGGAGTGACACCATGCACAGAAGTGTGCTCTGACTGCCCCACAGCCCCAGTTTGACTGTTCCAGATATACAGACACAGGCAGATCACTCTCATTCCCTCTGATCACTCTCATTCCCTCTTTGAAAGACAGCAAACATTAGACAGTGCTTACAAAAAATAAGGAGCAAGATGCTGCCTGACCTTTGGAGATGTTAAAGCACGTGCCTTTACTATTGCTGCTGACTTTGAGACTTGCAGAGGAAAAAGAGGCTGATGCCCCACCCCACAGCTCTGCCACATATATCAGGAGTACTTAAGGCTTCAGAGACAAATGGCAAAAAGCCAGAAAGAAGAATCATTCATCCCCCTCAGTCTTTTTTGCTTAGACAGCATCAGATGGACAGACAGCCCATGGCTATTGACTCCCTGTGGCTGAACAAACAGCTGTTTCCTGAAGATGGTTGCAGCAAACATCAGAAAAAGCTTGCCAGGGGATAAAGAACAACAGCTCTTGAAGCTGAAGGAATTCAACAGCTGTTTCACCTTCTCTGCCTGTATGTTGCAGCAATGCTCTGCTCTGGTTCTGTACAGTACCTGCCTTGGAAGCCAAGCTGGGGTGTCTGGGATTCTTTGCCCGCAGGACTTTGCGTACTTTATCTGCAATATCATCCACCTGGGCCTGGACACTTTTGAAGCAGATGTCTGACAGGGGGTTACAGTATTGGTCTATGAAAACAGCACCTGGAGAAAGAAAACATACTGTGTAAGAAACAGGACTTCAGGACTACTCTAAATTCCAGGCATGCAGCAAGCAAACTGCAGCAGAACACAGGAAAATCTGCAGTCATAGCTTGGATTTATCACATCAAATGCAGAGAAGCAGCTGAGGTGAGAAATGCCAATTAAACTCAGTACTCTCCTCTTTACCCTCCTGAAAGGGAAAACCACAGATCCATACATTCAGCAACTATGCTGCTTGACCAGGTTTAACCTGTCAGCTCTATGGTCATGCTGCATCCCTTGGCGTGCTCCCAACTCATAATGGTGTTTTAATTCAGGGCCTCAAACAATCTCAACTTCACTTCAGCTTTCCTCCTGCCATATCCTCCACAGCTAGCATTCTGGCTCAGTGTTCCCTCTTCTGCTCCATTCATCTCTCTCTTCTGTGCCTGCTCTCCATCTTCATGTCAGAAATCCACTGCAATCATTTCCCTGCTGCCCAAGTTCTCTTCTCTCATATTTCTGAAGGGAAAAAAAAAACAGCCCCTTCTCAGAATCTTCTCCTTGTCATCTTGTCACCACTGCTCTTTCCAAAGTCTCTGTGTTGTTCAACCTTTGGAATCAATTGTATTCACCTGCAAGAACTCTGCATGGATCATTTCTCCTCTAGCCTCTTATATTGCTTCATTAGCAACTCCCTGCCAGGCCTGTGTTCAAGGATTTCAGCAAGGCCCTAGGCTACATCATCTTCTCACCTCCCAAAATTGTTTCCCTTGCTGATCCTGACCCTAACACCCTTGCTTTCCCTAACACAGTCCCTTCTTCAAAGTCCATTGTCATGAACAAGAACCAACCTTTGTGTTAGAGACTCTTTCAAATGACATTTTTGAGGTTTCTACCAAGGGTAAGGGACTCTACAGACACTGGCAGCTTTTGTCCCATTCAGAAGGCTACCTTCTCCACAGGAAGCTTGAAGGAGAGAATGATCCACCAGACTGAGGACATGAATTGCAGAAAAGCTTTTTCCCCTCTCCTTCATATCAGGTGCATGTGCCTTCCTGCCACGTGACTGGACTTGCACCCATTCCCCAGCTCTGCAGTGCACATACAGCAGTATGTGCAGACAGCTCTCTACAGGAAGCCCCAGCACATGGGCTGTGAGTCACAACAAGCCCTCCCCTGTCTGCTGTTTGCTTCTTGCCCTTCTCTGAGAATCACAGAATCTCAAGGACTGGAAGGGACCTGGAAAGCTCATCCNCCATGGATTTGTGAACACTAACGAGGTGACCCCTCAGGCTCCTCTTCTCCAGGCTGAAGAGCCCCAGCTCCCTCAGCCTTTCATCAGAAGGGAGATGCTCCACTCCTTAGCAGGGAGTTGACTGGAAATCACACCAGTTGCTCTGTTAGGCCATATTCAGCCCATGGGCCATAGCTAAACAGCCTCTGCAATTGCAGCTAATTAGGATGCTGAGCTAACGCTGATTTGCTCAGTACATTGTCGAAGATTCAAATGCAAGGAGGTTTAACATTTTCTGCATTGCTTTTCAGCTCATCTGTCCACGGGCAATTACTCAAACTTAAGAATGCTGACACAAGCTAATGTCACCCTGCCATGCTGATGCAACACTATGCAACCACTGCAAGATTTTAAAGGACTTCAGGTACATCCAAAAATGCAAATTTCATCCTGAGTCACTCTCCAAGGGCTAGAAGCAAGGAAAAGCTCTTTTCAAGTAAACCAAGAGTGATGGAAAGCTGTCATTAGGTGCTGTATGTGGGATTTCTGCCAAGGACTTACCCTCCAGAAATGACTGCTGCTCAGTTGGGCGCTGGAGATACTCCTTCAGGTTCTTTAATATGTTCTGCTGCCGAAGGAAGTAGAGAATTTTCTTTGCATAGTACTTCCAGGTGAGACCTTTCCTGCACATTTAAATACAGAAAATAGTAACTGCCCTAAACCAGCACTCTAAAAGATGAGCTGTTGATTTAACTTCTCCAGTGGATGCAGGTTTACAACTGAGACCGTTGCTTTCCTAAACAAGACAGACAACATCCCTATCAGCAAAGGGTCAACCAAAGAGGGTTTGGAGGAAGTTGGGCAGCAAAAGAAACAGAAGACCCTTGCAAAACATTGCTCCTCTCATCTCTTATTGTCATTCTATCCCCAATACATCATTTGGAGAAGATACAGGATGATGGGAAACACCACAGATCTCAGAAGTAATTAAAATACTGGTTTTGACTCATAAAACATCACCCTCAGCCTGACTGGAGCTCTCCAGGATCCATCTTCAAATATCCTCTCACCACTAAAAAGAAATTGATGAGGGACATAAATCTAGGTCCAATAATATCCACAAGTAAAAATAACATAAGGGCCCAGAGGAAAAACACCTCTGTTGTTGTGAAAAGGCAGAAGAGATCAACAGCAAAAACATCACAGCTTTTATTGTAAAGCCACTTCACTTTCTACATTAAGAAGTGAAGGCAGAGCACTCAAGAAACACCAAGAGGAGGTGGTTACTATTTCAAATAAGGTTTGAAGAGGTCACATAGAATGGTGGGGGCTGGAAA
>WBNH01004369.1:0-20864 GCA_013401255.1 Urocolius indicus
GTGATTCTATGTTTCTATGATTTATCTGAAACTTCCAGAGATCACGAGAACAGGAAGATAACCCAGAACTTCCTCTAGTAATGTTAAAAGTATTATCCCATGAATGAATACGGGATCCCATGATGAACAAGGCAACTTTAAAAGAGGCAGAAAATAATCAGCTAGTAGGAAGCTTGAGAGCCAGAACTAACCTCTCTTACTGCTGACTTTTCAGGTGGTGGTAGGAAATTAATACTTACTAAAGCATGAGGGAATGGCAGAGTAAGTAAGAGAAAGAAGAAATAATTTTATTTATTTTCTCTTACTCTTCTAGCAATGGGAATTGTGTTCCTGGAATTTCTCTGATTTTAGCCTCTATGTGAAACGTGATGAGAAGTGCTTCCAAATCAAAGGAAACTGCAGATGTATCAGCTGCATCAAATTTACGCAATCTTCTGATCCAATGTGGTACCCAGTCCTGGTGTGATGAGTGGTGTAGAGGAAACATAATGCTAAGGCACCTCATCAGCTCCTGAAACTCCTATAACCAAGTGCTTTAAAACCTGCTTTTTGAAGAGTAGAATGAATCACAGATATAAAATAAATAGAAGGCAGCTGGACTGTTTATGCCATCATTTTAACATTTATCAAGAGGATAAAAAGCCTGGTGTGCCACACAAAAATAACTAACAGTGTTCGCAAAGGAGCAGCAGCTGCTCTGCTCAGCTGTGTGTAAAGCTAAGATAGTTGCTTAAAATGAGGAAGCTTCCAGAGGCATGCAACACTGTAGATGATTTCACTGTGTCCTCAACATTCCTTATCCCAGAAACAGCTCCTTGCTTTCACTTTGGAGCATCATGAAGTTGCAATTTGCCTAGATCTGGAAGTCTAGAAGAGTCTCATGAGGTTCTCGGAGTCACCGATGTTACATCATACCTGTTTTCAGATCTATTTGGATGAGACGACATAGCATAGATTTTCTTTCTAGTCATGGCAGACAATTGTTGTCAGAAACTGGGCAGTGAATTTAGATTTAATCCTCAACTATAAGGATTATAATAATTCCATGGTTCCACAGAGCTGTTGAGAATATATATTACTGTGCATAAAGCTGTCAAACTTTACAGTGTAGACTTAAGGAAAAATCTTTCCAGTTTGTTCCTTACAGCTATGGAATTAATCCAGTCAAATAAAAATTTCTGCTTTTACTAAGACCAAGTGCTTTACTTTTGCTGGTTTAAGAATATTTACCAAACATTAATACTCTAAGTTTAAGAATTCAGTCAAAGGTATCTTACATGAAATACTGGGATTATATTTGGCAACTAGAGGTATTAGTGCCCTGAAATTTCATAGATAGATGTCTGGAGGTCACACCTTCATTAGGCTGTGAAGTTAAACTGTAGATGTGTTCCTCCACACCCTCATGTCAGAGGGCCTATCAAGTAATAGCACAATCAGTGGTTCTTTTTTTTATAATTTTTCTCAGCCTGAAAAAGTTAATAAATAATCCCTTTATCTTACCTAGTTTTAATTTCTTTATGTCTAAAAGAATTTAATGAAATTCCAAAATTCTCTATAATGTTCCTTGCAATATTACAATATGGAGAGGTATGGTGAAACAAGTCTGCTGATCTGGCTTGCAGCAGTGTATGCATACTTCTAGAGATTATCAGGTGAAACTCGAAGAATAGGTAGATGTTAAAATGTTTCCTCTTGTGTGGGACTCTTGCTAGAGGTTAACAGTCACCTGCTGCCAACTCTGAGAAAAACTTTCCAATTTGCACAAGAAGATTCATACTTAATATCTGAGGTGATTAAGAGCTCCATCTTGATAGCAAGCAACTATCAATCTTATTTCTAAACTTAACAGTGGCCAGTACCCCACTTTTGTTGTAGGTCCTGTTGCGAGCTAGAGCTAGAGCCTATGCATGAGCAGGAAGTTTACAATACCCTCTGGATTTGTAGGCTTTGATGAGCCTTCGTACCCTGGAAAGCATTTCTTCAGCTGATGATGCATATTATTGCAGCCTTGTGGCTGTAATATGAATGTGGTTTCCTCCACCACACAGTCAGCAGCACTGGAGAAGATAGTCAATTGCTTCAAGCTGCATACAGCATGTGCTGCCACCACCTTTTCAAGTCGTGGGAGGAATCCAAATCTGTTTTTAACAAGTCCAGCATGTTTCAAATTAATTGCAGCTGGCAATTTTCTCTTAGATTTTCGACCATGTTTCCTGCCGGCTTACCAATATTTGATTTTTATTACTGTGTGGTGTTAATAGTGTGAGCCGGTAGAGGGCACCCTGGCATTTAATTTTAGTATCACAAACTTTTGAACAGATAAATTTTCTTCCTGAAATTTAAAGTTCTAAAGGACGCCGTTAACAAATTTAGAGATTCCTACAGATAATGGCCAGTGCTCAAAGCTAATTGTGAAAACCTGTGTTTTCAGTATCACTCGAACCTGAACATAAAAATACAAATAACATAATAGCCCAAGCTGTGGAAATTGCTAAAGCACACCTCACCGACTGTCATTGTTTGTACCTTCATAATGTAGATATCTTTGTTTTCATGTCGATCACCAGAAGAGTTGATAAAACACACCTAACAGTTGAAAAGGCTGGGGGTCGAACTGCTGAAGAGCAGCTCTGCAGAGAGAGACCTGGGAGTCCTGATTGATAACAAACTGACCATGAGCCAGCAACGTGCCCTCGTGGCCAAGAAGGCCAATGGCATCCTGGGATGCATCAAGCAGAGTGTGGCCAGCAGGTTGAGGGAGGTTCTGCTCCCCCTCTACTCTGCCCTGGTGAGGCCTCATCTGGAGTCCTGTGTCCAGTTGTGGGCNAATCTATTTCACTGTGATGGTGAGGGAGCCCTGGCACAGGCTGCCCAGAGGGGTTGTGGAGTCTCCTTCCTTGGAGATCTTCAAGACCCACCTGGACATGTTCCTATGCAACCTGGTCTAGGTGAACCTGCTTCTGCAGGGGGTTGGACTAGATGATCTCTAGAGGTCCCTTCCAACCATACCATTCTATGATTCTATGGAAAGCCCAGCAAAACAGTTGAATAGCACCCATATACTCACATTACCCATCTGTCCTGAATGAAGTTATTTTTAGCTGTTTCCTAACTACAGATCCTTCCAGTATAGAGCTTTATCATTTCAATCCGTCACACACATGCTTATATATATATGTTGCTTTTTGTCCCCTCTCATCCATGTAACAATAGAATTGCAGATGGTCACCTTCAGAAAACAGAAAATTAAAAAAAATTGGAATAACATCTGAAATATTATTCATTCAAGCACAAACTATTAATCATGAAATACATCTGTCAGCCTTTAGTTATACTTACTTTGTCATAAGCTGTCTCAGGAATACATTAGAATATGAATGTTTTGATGGTTCATAGCACGCTTCATCTGAAGTTCCCAAAATGCTTTGTGTATATTAAATGAGGTTGCTTCTCATAGCAAAATCTTTTTGTTACAACCAGTTTAAATATGAGCCTTTGAGGCATTAAGACCCATTCTTTCCAAAGTGTGTCTTGTAGTGGTTGTCTCAGTGCCTGGTTGCTCTTCGCTGTAATATTAGGGTAATTTCAAGTGTGTTTTATTTTGTTTCTCTAGAAGCTATTATGAGTAAGAGGAGATGTGGGAACAGATAATGTCTAAGAATTCAATTAATTTGTAACTTGATTGTAGGAGAAAAGCATGAGAATGAAGATCAGTGTTTTCAGGAGTCGAGATTTCTTCTGAAGAGTTCTCCTGAGACATTCTGAAAGTTATTCATATTGGCAAGCAGCTAAGCTGAAAGTGCTTGTTAAAAGTGCTGAAACAAATACTCTCCATGTGAAATCTTAAAACTATCCTCAAACAATATTGTAGCGGTATCAACCTCCTGTACATGTGTAAAGGGAGATAGTGTGTAGGGCAAGAGGGTAAAAAACTGAGGTATTATGGCTTGGAACTGACAAAGCAGACCTCTCTTTCATGATCTTTTCAGGATTCATGATGTCAAAGGTGCAAGAGCAATGATTGGCACATCATTGACATGTGCATCCTTCTTGTCAACACCAAAAAGCTAGGCTGACATCAGCAGCAATGCCAGTGCTTTGTAAAACATGGTTTTGCCCATTGGCACATAGACACCTTTTCCTGAGACTTTCACCATCTCTAGCTATTATTTTGACCGTATAGAATGAGTTCAAAAGAAAAGTATGACAAAAAAAAGAAACTAGGGATTTTTTTTTTCATCGTTGGAATAGAAAATTAAGAAAAGAATGGAAGTATGTGGATAGAGCTCTAATGGATACTGGGGACAGAGCTCCATGGATACAGACTTTTGCTTCCACCTACACACCATCACTGTGGGAAAGACAGTCCTGCAGTCAGGACAGTGTCAGCACATTCCTTACAAGTACCTTGAATGTGCAAAGTAGCAATGTTTTGTTCATGAGCCCTGGAAAATCCCTTCTAGGAACTGATCTTTGTTGTCTTTCTTTCTGGGTCCTTTCAAAGCATCATTAGTGATAGCATGTGTTCAGCTAGTACTTTGTTCTTAAAGACCTAAGGGAATTCCTTACAGTTAAACCCACTAGTATTACAAAACACAGGGTTTTCCAGTGACTGCACAGTTCCAATTTCAAATTGTCTCTATATTTTGCTTTGTGATAGATTACAAAATTTATGGACAGTAAAGTCGGCAAAATATCTATGTTGTGATGGCTGAAAGCAAATCCTTTTCATGGGATATTTGAACTCTTACTCCCTTCCAAATATGAAATCTGACATTTTTGTCTCCAAAATGCTTTTTACTTGCTGCAGTTTTACAACCTTTGCCCTGATGGTAAGTAAGTAACTAAGCATAACTACATATGGCTGATAGGCAAGCAAACAAATAAGAACTGAATGGCATGAGCCATGGTATAGGCCATGGATCAACAGCTGGAAGATCACCTGAAATTGCTGGAAAGTTCTAGTGTAATATATTTGTGTATTGATTTGAGACAGCATCTGGCTATAAGTCCCTCCTCCCCAGCCACACAGTTTGAGAAAGTTGATACATGACTATCTGGCACCATTCAGAATCAGGGGAGCTGAGATGTGACTGTTGAAACATTTACTGACAAGCCCTCAGGTGGAACTCACCATAGACAGACTACAGAGGGTATCACTTTCTCTGCAGACTCAACATTCTGGCATAGGAACAGTGGGGAAATCATGCACGTAACTATCTTTGTTAACGCTTGTTGTCTTTTTCTGTGCACATGCATATGTTTACATGTGTGTATGTGGGCACAATTCTTTATCTGACAGAGACAAATCCACTTTTCTAGTCCACTTCATAAGTCTGCTCATCATTGGAGATTTTTTTTTGTTTAAGTTCTTGCATTTGACTCAGTAAGGAGAGTGGAAAGGTTTAATGTTTTCCTCTTTGTTTTTAAGTGATACACTTTGAAACCAAATGACTGCTATTTTCTCT
Organism: Urocolius indicus; assembly: GCA_013401255.1. Lineage (NCBI taxonomy): Eukaryota > Metazoa > Chordata > Aves > Coliiformes > Coliidae > Urocolius > Urocolius indicus. The sequence goes on from WBNH01004369.1 coordinate 5,472, forward strand.
CTCTTATACACTTCATATGCCATGTTTGACTCTCGACCAGCTTGAAAGTTGGGCAGAGAGGAACCTCCTGAGGTTCAAACAGGACAAGTGAAGAGTCCTGCATCTGGGGAGGAACAACCCCATGCACCAAGACAGGCTGGGGATTGACCTGCTGGAGAGCAGCTCTGCAAAGAGAGACCTGGGAGTCTTGGTTGATAATAAACTAAACATGAGCCAGCAATGTGCCCTCGTGGCCAAGAAGGCCAATGGCATCCTGGGATGCATCAAGAAGAGTGGGGCCAGTAGGTTGAGGGAGGTTCTTNACTATTTCACTGTGAGGGTGACGGAGCAGTGGAACAGGCTGCCCAGGGACAATGTGAAGTCTCCTTCCTTGGAGATCTTCAAGATCTGCCTGGACATGTTCCTATGTGACCTGGTCTAGGTGAACTCGCTTCTGCAGGGGGATTGGACTAGATGATCTCTAAAGGTCCCTTCCAACCCTACCATTCTATGATTCTATGTTATACCCAGGTTTCAGTAGGAAAGAACATGCAGAAAAAAAAAGAAAGAAGAAATGTAGGAATATTTCTTGTTTTGAAAAGTATTTTAAACTTTTGTACTCTTCAGGGTTTCTACCTTGAGTTGCTATCTTAATAAAAATGGCACTGGAAATGATTTGTCATTAAAAATTATTTAAAAAATCAGATAGAAATAGGCTTGGCAAAGAATATTGATCAGCTCTTGAGTATCTCTGTAACTTAATGTCATCTAGCTACAAGAAGACTTCTTAGATCTATTCTTAGATAAACTGGGTATTAAGTAAGATGGTATCTACAGCTGATTTGATATGCAGAATTGCTGGAAAATTTGCACTGAATCTTTGCCCCTTGTTGAGATTTTGTCCAGCCAGCAATGAAGCACCACGACAGTGTCCTGCTCGGTGCCCCCCATCCACTCCAGCCTTCCTTTGGATGGTGGAGGGCCCAGCAAGGTGGTAGGAAAAAAGATAACCAAGGTTGTCGTGGATTGAGACAAGGGCAAGGAGGGTTCACTGGCAATTACAGTTCTGGGTAAAACAGACTCCAGTACTCGATTTAGAGAGGAAAGTAGGAAAGGGTCTTCTACTACCTATAAGAAATAGAACAGAACAAAAAGCAAAAAGAGCAGGATGATGAGAAAATTACAAGCAGCACTAGATCTCCCTATCCCATCCCTCCTTTCTTCCCAGGCCCAGCTCACTGCTCCCGATATCTCTACCTCCTCACCCCTCAATGGCTCAGGGAGGGGCAGGGAATGGGAGATGTGGTCAGTCTCTCACAAATGGGCTCTGCTTCACCAGTCCTCTTCACAGGATGCAGGGGGGTCTCTGCTCAAGCACACCTCCTTCTCTCTTCCCTCACTGACCTTGGAGTCTGCGTTGTTAGCAATGGGCTGCCACAAGCTGTGGCATCTCCCCTACCTTTCAAATATTTTGGTCCTGTACTTGAGCAATTAGTTATTTGAATTTATTTCTATAGCACTTAGTATAGAAAGAGGAAAAAAAAACCTCAGTGTTGTTTTTTTAACACTATGCTTGGCATGGTGCGAGTTCTACAGTAATTTTGCACATCAGTCCTTAGCATCTGTATCACATGATACCCAGTATATCTTAATCTTGGCCTAAGTAGGCTGTGTGTTTTCTACAATAGTATATAATTCAGTCTTGCTTTTAAAGATCTCCAGTAGTAAGATCTGCAGTGAGAATCAAGGCAGTAGGGACAGTCTTCAGATGCTGATGCCCAAGTGCACTTACAGAAAACAAAAGTAATAGGTGAAGTATTTGCGTTAGCAAATTTACAAGCATATAACCCTGTGCAGTTGCTATCCTTGGGGTTAACACTCCTGAAAACTAGGAGAAAAGGGAGAAACGAAAAAGGAATGTTGAAGGTTAGGAGTCCAGTGAATAACTCTGGTGATAGGTTAATTAGAAACTCCTGGTTAGCTGGTACCAAGAAGAATGCCACCCAAGGTCTCTACTCAGCTTGACACAAAGGAAATACAAGAAGCAGGAAAGTCCTGACAGAATGCTCCTCTCTCTGGAGCATAAGAGGAAAAGCATAGAGATACCTTCTTCTCTTCCCATTAGATGTGAAGATATTTTCTTCTGTGAGCGTCTCATAGCTGTTGTTTTTATTATTTCCACTTAAGAGCAGGGAAGCTAAACCTTCCCACGAAATACATTTCCAAAGCATTAATTTCCCAGTCAAAACGTTTTGTGTAAGCTTCTGTGCAAGTGTGCTCAACACAGTTTATGACTTATTGAAAATGACTAATGCATGGATAACCACATTGATAAGGTATCATGGGTGGGTTTATGTCATAAAACTTTATTTTTTAAAAAGAATGGCTACATCTTCTGACCAGCTTCTCTTATGTTACAGCTGGGAAAATTCAGAAATCTCTTCTAATAATTCTGTGCAAGTGATCTGGCATTTAGAGGAATTAATACTGACAACATATAGATATCCATTAAGAAGTGTTCAAAATTCCATTTCTCATACCTGCTCAGGCTATCAGAAAGATCTGAAGATTTGTGAGGTTTTTCTTCCTTCATTTTTTAATCTCTATGCTCTTTCTTCACCTTCTCAATCTGTTAGTGCATGAACAGAACTGAGGGAATTGCCCCATTCAAAACTGATTTTGATTTCCGATGCAATTAGAAGCTGAAAATTAGAGATCATAAAATCAATGTTAGTTGACAACATGGTACTGAAATACAGGCACAAAACCAAGGTTCACAAGCTTTTACAGGAGATGACATAGTGAGAAGTAGAATTGGTGTCGGTTCCAATATCCTCACTCAGCACTATTGGGAAGGAGGTTTCAAAATAAAGCCTGGGTTGACATATTGACTTGTTCACATATTTGCTATGAATTTGCTACCTCTACAGCTGCTTCCAGCAATTCAAAGTAAACACTATGCTTCCATCCTAACAAAAACACCACTAACTTTCTGAAATACGAGTATAAGGTAGTTAGATACAGTGGACAATTTTTGTGGAACTGATGCAGAACACTACATACAGCTCTAATAACTTATAAAGAATTTTAAAATGGAAACATGGGAAAACACTTGCTAATTGTTTCACGACTAGTGAAATATCCTGTCAAGACCCAAAACTTGTTTAACTTAATAAGAGAGGTAACAATTTTGGTAGAAAAGTCTATTGATATAAATGTAATAAATTAGAGAACCTACTCGGTCTCCTAAAGTTTAGAAAGTCAGTAAAGAAAGGTCATTCGGCAAACTATAAAGGGAAGAGAGACACCCACAATCTGTTAGTGAATGGGTCCCTTCCAAAATGCAGAGCATAATAGGGCACAATTTTTAGATGTAGTTACTAAGTGGCAATTGAATGAAATCCTGCGGCTTGAATAACTTTGTCTATGTGTTTAATAGCCCATACTAGATTAAAAGAGAAGAAGTTGACAGTGAAAAAATGAATAAAATTGGAGGGCAGAGGAAGAAATGAACATGCCATCAAAGAAGATGAGGAAGATAAAGGGAAGACGTAGGAACATCACAGTAATGACTCCCCCTTGTTTAAATGGACAGCACTGACAGTTTATTACTAAGAAGTTTTCTTTGGAATTTGTGAAGAATATGTGGAGTGCTACATTTTTCAAGAAATTCTAGTCTATTTTCTTAAATTTTAAGAAGACTTGCCAACAAACCAGACCAACTGTGTAGCCTCAGTAGAATGGGTTAATAGGATTGGAAACTCTCATATTTTCTCTCTCTTGTATGCTGTCAAAAGCAGGGTTCATTATGGTATCTAGTCTTTAATGTCCATAAAATTCAGAAAAAAGCAAAGTATGTGGAAAGAATGTACTATGGATCTCAGAAAAATATGTCAATATTTAATGTATTGCTGTAAATTGCAAAAATTTAAAAGCAATGGGGTTTAAATGTGTATTTTCTCAGTATCATTTAGTATGACAGAAATGCCTATGACCAGCAGTTTTCATCCAAGTGCTTCAGACAAGGGAAGAGCTTTGGAGAATGACTATGTTAATGCTGAAACTACATTTTCTGACATTTGTGGTTCACAGTAATTACACAACATTGGTGATCTGAGAGAACTTTGTTGCAACTGAAACAAATACAAAGAAATGAAAAAGAAAAGCTGACTTTCACATAAGATAAACCAAATCTTTCTATTTAGGAGCTGTTTTCATTTGGGAGTTTATAATCAGTTCGTCCTCACTTATATTTGGCCTTTTCTAGTGTTTTTCAAAGCTAAAGTGTCACACTCGTGTATTTTAAAAAGAGAATGTAACACAAGGATCTTTCAAACACTGACAGCTATGTAGATTGTTTTATTGGGCATCGTAGAGCCAAATCCTCCAGGATTTGACCTCCACACTCACTGTACTGAAAATTTAGCTAGCTTCTTCTATTTCAGTTCAATGGTATATATATGTTTCTATAGTACCTGAAGAGCAAGGCAATTTGTATTCATAATAGGAGATTGTAAAGATTTTAATCGATTCTTTAGCCCCAGTTGCACCTGAATTTGGTGTATAATTACTGTATTTGCATGTTTTAACTGCATGCCTGAAAGGCACAGTGCTATAGAAGTGTTAAGATATCTAAATTTTCTGCCTAGCTGGCATACAAGTGTGCATGGATTTCTTTTCTATTTTCTGTTATGGAAAACATTCCTAATGTCAAATGCTATTAGCACACATTTGGATATCTTCAATATTTTCATTTTACAAAAGAAGTTGATTGTCCTAGTTCATGTAACTAGGGAATGAAACAAGTTCTTTGTAAAGTAAAAAATATAATAGTAACTAAGTAACCTTTGAAATAAGTCAAACAACTTCTTCAGATAGCATAAGGCTCATACAGGCTTTTAGCTACAGACACACAAGACAAGCTGATAGATGACAAGAATAAATCTTTTAACAAATGATCTATAGGCTCTTTTTCATGCAAAACTAGGAAAGCTTTGTCTTAATTTCAGCTCTCCAACAACTATGAGCAGTTGGCATCAGGCCAAGACAGAAAGAAACAGATACTTGCAAGCAACTTTAATGCAATGAGAAAGAGTTGCACACCATCCTAACAGACTGAGAAGAATCTTGGTGATGAAGAGGGAAATGCTGTTTACATTTGGAACTGTTCAATAGGTTGCTTCAATTTTTCATTTGTTCTGACAAAACATCTTTTATGGAGACTGTTTACTTGATCATTAATATATTGAACTCAGTACTTCTTTTCTAAGCATCTCAAAAGTCACTGACAAAAAGGTAAATTTTAGTCATGAAGTTAGAGGAAGAGAGGCACTGATAGATTTGAGGAGAAAAATTGTGTCCATAATGTTTTGTCTGATATAATGGCTGCACCGAACTCTGTGCTGTAGTCTACATTACACTATCTGGTATGTCATGACTCAAACTTCCTTCACTGCCTATCTCTTTGAAAGACTTTTAAGATTTCCTATGAATTCTATGCATCTTTAAATGGGGATAATTAGTCACCTGCATGAACAGTGAAAATCTAAACTTTATGATATTTTTATGCTTTAAGTTTCTTTTAAAAACAAAATCTATGTCTAAAGTCCTGTAATGATCAGGTGACCACCACGTAAGAATTAGTACATTTGTGATTAACATGCACTTTGGCAAACAAGACATTATCTTGGTATGAATTCCTAGATGTAAACACTTTTCATTAACTTTAGTTAGTAACAGTTAGAAAAGTAGTCAGAAAAATATCTCAATGTGCCATAATTATTTCAGAAGTGATTACAGCCTGCAGCAATGTTTAGGGTTCAATTTTCTTGAAAATTGGAAAGCATGTGTTCCAGACATTTTGTTAGCACTCAACTTTTTTTTACATCTTAATACATGGTTCAATTAATTTGTACCATAACATAGCATTACAAGCAAAGGACAACTTTCAGTTTATTCCTAGAAAACTCTTTCAGTTTGGCTATTTTAAATTTTCACTTTGGACGTATTTCATTCATCTAACAGCTGCACAGTTGCACTATTTAGCTGTGGATCCCACAATCATTTAGGTGAATACCTACACACCCATCAGACTATACATGCCCAAATGTGATAGGATTCTTCAATCCTTAGACTCAAAGAACCTAATGTTGGAGTCCAACTTCAGAATTCACATGTCCAATTCTCTTTTGCAGGACACATTTTAACTCCAGGAAGGACAGGAATAGAAAATTTACTGCAAATTAATATCCTAGGATTCCCTAAAAGTCATAGAATCAAAGAATCAAAGAATATTAAGCATTGGAATGGACCTCGAAAGATCCTCAAATCCAACCCCTCTGCCAGAGAAGGACCACGCAGAGTAGGTCACACAGGAACTCATCCAGGTGGGTCTTGAATGTCCCCAGAGAAGAAGACTCCACAACCCATCTGAGCAGCCTGTTCCAGTGTCCCATCACTCTCACAGTGAAGAAATTTTTCCTTGTATTTCTTTGGAACCTCTTGTGTTCCAGCTTGTTGTCCTGTCATTGGACATCACTGAGAAGAGGCTGGCTCCATCCTCCTGACACCTGCCCTTTACATATTTGTAAACATGAATGAGATCACCCCTCAGTGTCCTCCAAGCTGAAGAGCCCCAGCTCCCTCAGCCTTTCATCATAACGGAGATGCTCCACTTTTCTCATCATCTTGGTGGCCCTGCACTGAACTCTCTCCAGCAGCTCCCTGTCCTTCTTGAGCTGAGGGGCCCAGAACTGGACACAATATTCCAGATGTGGTCTCCTGAGGGCAGAGTAGAGTGGAAGGAGAACCTCTCTCAACCTACTCACCACAGTGCTTCTAATACACCTCAGGATGCCATTGGCCTTCCTCGGCACAAGGGCACATTGCTGGCCATGCTCATCCTGCTGCCCACCAAGACTGTCAGGTCCCTTTCCCCTACACTACTCTCTAAGAATTCATTCCCCAGTCTGTACTGGTATGTGGGGTTATTCTTTCTCAGATGCAAGACTCTACACTTGCCCTTGTTGGAAGGACCCCATATCGGAGCAGGGGAAGAATATGAGTCATCCTCCTCTGAGCAGAGAGATGCAGCAGAGCCCATTTGTGAGAGATTGTCCACATCCTCCATTCCCTTCCCCCCTGGCTGTTGAGAAGGGAGGAGGTAGAGATAATGGGAACAGTGAGCTGGGCCTGGGAAGAAAGAAGGGATGGGGGAGGGAGATCTTAAAGTGTTGCTTTCAGTTTTCTCAATCATCCTGCTCCCTTTTTGCTGTTTGTTCTGTTCTGTTTCTTGTAGGTAGTAGAATAAACTGTTCTTACTTTCCTCTCTAAGTTGAGTAAGGGAGTCTGTTTTACCCAGAACCATAACTGGCAGTGAGCCCTTCCTGCCCTTATCTCGATCCACAACAACCTTGGTTATCTTTTTTTTAATTCCATTTCACTGGGGCCTCCACCATCTTAATGAGGGTGGTGGTACATGGGAGGCACTGAGCAAGAGACTGTCGTGGTGCTTCATTGCAGGCTGGGCCAAACCACCTACTGCTTCTGTGGCAAAAGAGAGGAGATCCCTGCTAGCATAGATACCTGCTGTCGTCTTACTTTGATTGTGACTGCCGGTGGCCTGGATTTCATTTATCTAACTAAAGCTTCAGAGCAATAAGTGCAAGTGATGTTTTATTTCCTTTTTAGTACAGACATCATAAGTACAGTCTCTTTGTGCTGACTGACTGAAAATCTTTGGAAGCCAAATACTTGGTTCATTGCTCTTTCTTAAATCCCCGGAACTAGCCTTGACTAGCCTTGGCTCACACCAAAACTTCAGTCAATATAAGAACAAGTCTGTGCTCACACAGAACTCCTTAGTGCTGTTGTTAAGTGTAATTCACAAATGATTAAGGAAACACATGTAAAGGTGGAGTAGGCAATATTTCATTTAGGATCCAACTCAGAATCTCTGGTCAAGACTTGATCTCTGTGTACTCCCATAGTAGACACGGAGGATTGAAAATAAGAATTAATTTCTCTTTATGGCTCATTACATGTCATTGTTTTATCTCTCTTGAACAGTGCAGTAAAAATGCCAGAATTGTCAAGATTTCTAAATGACTTACAAGAAGTGTTTAGAATTCTGACTGATATGTGAGAAACCATATAAAGGAGTTATAAAGGAGTAGTTCTATAGATGGTGCTTTGTGCTTACTAAGAAAAGTAATACCGTATGTAAGCAGAACTGATAAAAAGCCTTTAGTTACCTCTTAAATGTCCAGTACTTCTTTGTAATGTAAAAGGTAGAACCTATGGACCCAAAATGCATCTAAATTCCTTGAGACTAGTAGAGTGTGCACAGTTAAAATTTTACCTAAGTGAATATGTTAATAAGTAAGTTCTAAATAAGAAAAATCAAAATTAATTAATCCAATATCTTCATTAGTAAAGCATCTCAACATATATCCCAAAAGGTTTTGATTTTTACAAAGCCCAATCATTTTGATAGCTCAGAAACATTTGTGATTGTACAACTACAATCTAAGATGTACTGTAACTGGACAAAGCTACAAACTAACATTTTAAAAACTTGGTTATGATCAGATCCAAAGGTTTGGTTCAGCTTGTTACAAGACAGCTGCGAAATCTGGATTCTGAAGCAGTAACTTCCTCAGTGTTTGCAGTATCCAGGTGTTTGTTGGGGAGTGTCGCTTGCTTGTGCCGTTCTGTATGCTTGGGGTTTTTCTTACCTTTTATTCAAATATTCTTACATTTTTGTTTTCATCTTATATCTGATACTTTTTTAGGCCATAAACTTAATGATGACTGTATTTAAAACACTGAAATGTCTTTAATTCTGTGAGGTTTGCTAATGTTATAGAAACAGAGGATTAGAGTGATATGAAATACAAGCTTTTCTGTATGCTGGCCACTATCTAAATACTTGTCACTATCCTGAATTCAGTTTTGGGATGATCCATTTTATCACTTCAGGCACTGGCAGTCTTCAAGATGTCACTACTGCCTTGTATGATCATTTAAGTTAACCATTGCAAATTTAAAACCTAGAGCAAAAATATTTTTCAAAAGTAAGTTTTTACTTAAAAGGTTTAACTCACTACCACAATTGTGTCACGTTCATACTCAGTTAAAAATGTTTCATTTGGACTGAAAAAAATCAACGGGTATTGCTTTCAAAACCAGAACTGTATAGATAATGGAGACTCCATAGTTTGCAATACACCATCAGATGTATCGATTACATTTCTTGTTATGAAGTTTTTTTTCCTCTTTTTGGCATTGCTCGACTCAAACATGTCAGGTGCACTCCCCATTTGGAGTTGCAAAAGTGCTACCATGTTCTTGAATTATTATACCTTCTCTGAATTGTTCATGAAAAGGAACCTGGAAGAGTAATAATTTATGATTTAAGGCAATGATATCAGTGAAGCAAGTACCTTAGCCATAGCAGACTACACTTCAAGAAACTTTGTTTTAGTTTCTGATGAAATTAAGCCCAGAGGTTAAAAGCAAGGATGTACTCCTACATCAATTTACCTAATTTAGAACACATTGACACTGAAATGGCAATCACCTTTCACTAAAAACAGTGATATTCTACTGACTTTGTATTACAGGCTGTGCAGCATGCAAACAAAACCCTTCATCTAGGAGGGGCTATTTCTGAAAATAATTTGTTCTGCGTTGTCTGGACAAAAAAGAGAAAATTAATTTTCTACCTCATAAACATACTTAAATTCTGTGGGGATGTACTGCAGGTGGTAACCATCCACAGTAAAGCTGGAGCACCTCTCAGCAGAGATCTGGAAGAGTTCACACTTCTGCATTCTCTCCCCGCTGGAAAGCCATGAGTTGTAAAACAGTGCAAGTTGGGGTGGAGAGGGCAGGGCCATTCTTTGTGTGTCTCCCGTGCCCTACGATCAGCATTCACTTGGAGCATGCTACATTCAGTCAGTATGACTTCATTAACAGGGGACAGTTTCCACATATGAGGCAAGGAGGAGCAGAGCCTTCTAAGTCACAGGGATGTTGACAAAGCTGAGCCTTAGCTGCACAGAAACAGTGTGCAGACAAATGTTTGGCATTAGAATTACACTTGGGCTCCAGCAGTGTAGCTGCTCAAGTCCAGTGAGGCTCTGCAGCCAAAATCACAATGCTCTGACTTCTCACTGTACAGAGACTAGCCATCAGTCTCTGCTCAGTTTAACCTGCTTCATAGTGTACTAGGAGAAACTACTTGCAGCACCCTTCAAAGATGTCAATATTTACTTCCAAAGGCAGCATGAGGTGTATTTTTCTATCAAAAGGAATGACAACACTATTGTATTGGGAGCTCAGGAGGACTTCCAGCTTCCAGTATTCGGGGTAATCTGGAAGTATGCAAACTGACTGGCTAAACTCTTACTGAGCTGCTTAACAACAACTTCCAAAAGAGGGCTCAGGGGCTATTTTGTGTGCCATCTTTGCTGGCCATGGAATACGATTTTATTTCATAAATACCCTTATTGATCTCTGAGGAGACACTTGGATAGTAAAATAACTGTTTAAAATTCATTAAAAAAAGCACAATCAGATGTTGAAGCAGAGCTACTTTTATAATCTTCAGGAATCCAAAGCAAGTGGCCTTATAGTGGGCCAAGGTATTGCTGGCCTTTTTTTAGAGTTCTGTTCATCTAATCCATCTCAACAAACAGGGCTCGGTCTTTGGCATTTAGCAACAGTGTCAGGGAGTGTACAGAGTGTACTTCCAGCACCAGAGGAGAAGTAGGAGGATCCTCGTTTGCTTTCTTTACCATTCCCCTGTAAAGAGTGCCTCTGGTGCATCTGGCATTCTCAATTCACCTACATGTAGAGGCAGAAGCACATTGTATTTCTTCATGTACTTTTTCCTGGCAACATGCTCAATAAGGATTTTTGTACTATTTTTAGCACATAAGCAAATCAAAGGTGACATTTTGCTTATTTATTAAATTCACTTTTAACTCTTGTAACAATAAACATTGAACATTTTGCAGAATAATCAGGTATGCATGTTAGTGCTACAAGAAGAGTCTTACTTTTCCTGAAACATGATAGTTTTGTAAAAAGAAAGGATGGAGAATTGCTTTGGGTGGTACCATGGAGTAGAGCTAGGAGTACTGGAGTCAGATGGTAATAAAGAGAAATCAGCACAGGCTGAGCAATCAGAAAAAAGTTCTTAATGAGTCAGCATCCCAAGAGGCATAGGGAAAACCCTGTCATATGGAATGTTTAACATCTCATGTTTAATGTTTGTCTGCAAAATGCATTGAATGAGAGAATAATCCTACTCTGGCAAAGGAAGGTACTTATAAGGCAACTAATAATTTTAGGGCCAAATTCTCTGCTAGAATAAATAAGCCAAACTCTGCTGAAGTCAAAGGAGACCCACCCTTTCATGCCAACAAAGGATATAGTCTTCCCCATTACTCTGAATGTAGCACAGTTGTGAATGAGGATCCTTAATCCCCATGAAGCAGAGACTTGTGTGAGTATTTGGCTTTCCAGAAGAGTTGCTTTTTGTTTGTTTGTTTCTTCTTTTTTTTTTTTTTTTTTTTTTTTTCCCCACTATGAGCAAAGCCTGAATGAGAAAAAGCAAACTGTGGCATGCTTCTTTAACCCCCAATGCGCAGTATTTGTTGACCCTCATAGCAGTCTTTGTCCTAGTTGTGCCTCATGAAACTGTGTGACTTTTTCAAATTGAGTAATGCCAAAGAATTGCATTGAACTAAATCTTTAATTTTGTAATGAATATGCTTTTCACAGCTGAGAACGTCAAAACAAGGAGCCAATATTCTAACTTCATGCACGTTGCTGAAGTCCCCTTGGGTTTTTCTGTGATCCTTCTCCCTTACTACTTATACTTAGTATAAACAGCTAAATCTCTCTTCCCTCTCTCTTTCTTCCCTCTGCTTCCATCAGCTTCATTGCATTAAATAATAGGCTCAAATGTGGGCTTAAGATGTATCCTGGGAGATAATCTAACCTCACACTTTAAGACCTCCAAATTTCACATGCCTAGCAGCAATTCACAATTTATTTGTTCTTCTTGCTAGCTCCTTTGCAAGGCTTGAGGGAATTATCAAGATTTACTAGCAATTGCAGTAGAGAACTTTTCAGCCAGGAATGAAAGTTGCCATCATCAGGTAAACAAAATCTGATGAAATTTTGGCAGAAATAAAAAGTAAGCCAACATAAACCTGCTGGACTGTGACTCCCATGTATATGAACCACCCCTAAGAATTTGGTCAAGTAAGCCTAGCCAGAACATTGTTTGAAACCCCAAAGGGAAAAAGCTAAGTGTGATTCGGTGCATTAGGCAGCCAGAGACAGCACACAATTTTTACAAGCATATAAGAATATCTTTAACTCCAGGTTTGGGATCTGAATGGGCTTGACTCTTCTTTCTCTTTCCCTTCAGTCTGGTCATCATTCTCTGCAGTTAAGAAATTAAGAGAAATCTTTCCACCAACACAAGTAGAAATAGGTGGAAGTGCCCTGCAGAGGTAACATCCCACCTGGTCTGTCTGATCCTTATCCTGACTAATTGTATGCCTATGCCACTTTGATATGACTATTTATTTATTTCTTACAAGAAAAAGCCTTTTGCTGTCTCTTTGGCAGGTTTAAGAAAAAATCTGTTTGTGGTGTGGGGAGAAAAAAATGTTAAAACTTATCTTTATCTTTTTCATACGCCAAAATGATGCAGTGGTGACAAAACAGCAACAACACATTGAAGGGATGCTTTGCTATGAAGAACTTTGCATTCATTCAACCTATCCAGAACCCACTCAGCCTACTAAAGCTTCTTTTCTGATTTCAGTTTGAGCCACAGGTTTTACTCCAATTTTGGTGAGGGTGGAAACATCTTATATAGTGCATTCTTTTCAGTAGGTACTGTCATGATGTGCAGGCTTGGATATAGACATGCATACAGTAGCCTTGCAAGGAACAGGAGTTTGAAGGACACACTTTTGCGACTCAGGTTTTTTTACGAATCTGCAGATTTTTTTCAGCATGGGTGTCTCTTGAGATGTTAATGGAAAGCTCCCCTTCAAAGTATTCTGGGCAGTTTCAGATATGGCCTTTATGAAGTCATCAGAAGATGTGCAGAATACTGTTTTCCTCTGCCAGGAGGAGGACTGATCAACAGCTCCAGGAGGGTCAGATACTGGGACGTCGTGTTCCTGAGTTTCCACTGAGAGCAATGCAAGATGACAGTCCAGGTCCTCCCTATTTAGTGTTGAATAGCAGTGTTTTTTATTTTTAATGTGTAAAGAGTCATCCTGCACACTAGTTCTAGGGTAGAGGCATTAAATCAGCAACCATATACCTATGTGGTACCTATGCACTTCTTCAAACACTTCTAAAAAGAATAGGTCCTTACAGGATACATCTGCCTCGCTAGGGTCACAACCTGGAGGTTGTCTCTGGGGTTCGCAAATAACACCATATATTCTGTGTTGAGAATGACTATGTTGCTCTTTTTCCCATGGAAAAAACTTTCTGGATGCTGAGGTTCCTGTGATGGTGCATACTTAGTAAAGCTTTCTAGTTTTATGGCTCTCACAAGTGGAATTCAGCAAATCATTGATCATAGTCACATCTACTTTATTAGAGAGAATTAAATGGTCATCAATGGGAATTTCAGATCAGTCCTTCACAAATTTGATAGAAGAAAACTGACAAAGCAGTTCCTGTCAACAATAGTCAGACCACACATTCTTCTGAGAAAAACAGAGAGGTAGTGGTTAGAATTCTCCAGAAGACTTTTTACAAAATAAAACTTCCCACAGGTGCTAGACTGTGACAAAATATCAGAAAAGGGGTGCTTCCAGCACCATAATAAAAAAGTATAGGGAAGGCTTTATAAATTATGGTCTGTACTTTTTACTATAGACTGCCTTCTGCATCTTCTGAAGGGTCGTAGTCTCTATTGCCCATTTATCCTCTTTCCTGCTGGATTTATGACATAGTCCAACACAAGAGCCCTTACTGCCTCAAAACCAGTATTTTCTCTGTGGCGTTGAGAGTGATACCTTTAACCAACAGTTGCCTCCAAACTGCCAGTAGCCATAGGGCCTGATGACACAAATTCCATAATGCACTTGTCTGGTGGTCAATTGCCTGTCAAATCACCTAAATAGTCCCTGGGCAGTAGCATCCAGCCCCCTGGATGACTCACAAATGTCACAGGCTCTGTATGATGACAAAGGCAACAGTCTTGTAGGGCATATAAGAGATCTTAAAGCCAAAGGCTCAGGTTTACTATGGTGAAGCACACTACGAAAACACCACTGTTACACTCCGGGGTCACACATCTTTTGGTGTTGCTTCCATAAGATAATGGTCGCATGTTTATTGATATAATCATAGGAGGACACATCGTAAGCCAGAGAAAAGAAGGAACCCTGCAAGGCATGGGATTCTCTTAGAACAGAAGTGTTGGGTAAGTTGAATTTCCGCCTTAATTTTTCCCGTGGAGAATTCAAACGTGGTTTTGTTATTTGGCAGAGTTTTCATAATATGTTCAGGCCACAAAATGACGTCTTTGTTCTGCTTGTTCTTCCACACACTAGCTTTTTTGTCATCATCTCTGTACCAGGCTGGGTAGCCTGAAGCTTCTTTCTTCTGGCAAAGCTGGAGTTTTATATTGTCTGGGAAAAAATTCCTAGCCTCTGTTTAAAATGCCAAACCTCATAAATTTGGCAGACCCTGTGACCCTTCTCCAGAGCCTTGTTCATTCCCAGGGAACACCAGGTACCCATAAGGGCTCTTTTTTTGTTTGTTTGTTTCTGCACAAACACAACACAAGTGTAAGGGTAGCTTGCAATCTGCCCTCATGGAAAGCACAGGGAGAAAAAGCCCATGACATGGGTAGACTTTTACTTTGAAAATCCCAAAGTAGGCTGCCAGGGTGTCAAAGCTCACAAAAATAACTAAGGGTGTCCAAGAGGGTAATGTTTTGTTTTGCTGAAGAAGGGAAAGAGACTAGCAAAACTGTACTCATGTCTTTTTCTGTCAGTGGCCAGTTTATAGTACAAATGTCATTTGTCCTAAAACAAAAAAAACCACCTCTCTGGTGACCCTCAGTGTGAACAGTTCATCTGCAAGCTCCAAATCTGATTTTGTGAGAGACACACTCATGTACTGATTTTGATCCAACTTGAAAATCTGCTCTTTTCAGGTAGTCCATCTTTTATTGTGTGTGTGTGTCGTGGTTTCGGCCCATCAGGGAACAAAAGACCACGATTAGCCTCAAGTACCGAAGACTTAAGGATTGCTAAAGGACAGGGAGGGCTTAATTGCCGCTTAAGGTGCAGGACAAATCAGACCAGGCTACTCAGCTTGGGGAAGAAAAACAGAAAACAATTTAATACCAACTAAAAC
>WBNH01004369.1:29888-47045 GCA_013401255.1 Urocolius indicus
CTCTCTCTTTCTATCCTTATTTCTTTCCCTCTGTCTCTTGCTTTTCTCTTTTATTTTTCCTGTAAAATGCCAGTATTTCCCTATAGCTTTGTGCCTACCTTTCCTATATGCCCGACAATCTAATTTGCCAAAGAAGGTCTTTGGAACTCTTGGTAGGGATGTTAATTCACAGTTGTTTAGGAAGCCTCAGAATGAGGGAACTATACAACAGAAAATTACAAGCATTGAGATCCTGATGGAAGAAAACATCTTCAGTCAGTGAACTCTTATACTCTTACCTATTGCTGAAACTGGTAAGCTGAATCCCAAAGCTTAACATTAGGAGTTTAAAACTGGCACTTCAAACTGAAGCAAGTTTGATTATTGTTATTGTTGTGGGTTTTTTTTTTTCCAAACATCACATACTATAATGTCATTTTTTAACTGATTATAAAGAGGGGGGAAAAAAAAACACTGACCAGAAGAGAAGCCTCACGAAAACGTAAGGGTTTTTTGCACAGCTTTATATTTTCAATTTCACCATTAACATGAAACACTTTCATATAGAGCACTGACAATTCCTATTCCTGTACCACATGGGTGGTGTGCTTCACAGTTTTGTTCCCTGGAGTCTCCGGAAGTACAAAACAGCTAGTCTCTGCCTGCCCTTGCAGCTTTCTTTCTAAGGGAAATGAGGGAAAGCAGGAGGATGACACACATTCTGGTCTTAGCAGCAGCTTGGAAATGGCCACAGTATGTATGTGGAACTAGGAGCTTTATTCCTTGGTTTAGGTGTATTGATTGAGTGTTCTTGAATTGCTACTCAGTACCCAAAGCCACACCTGTCCTAAGATAATCAGTACATAATTGGCATTAAGGCAAATATGTATAAAAAATAGAGTATATTCAAGGAAACTATTTGATAAATGTTAGTTTATAAAATTTAGTTGAGAGATCTTATGCAACACACGGCTGATGTTGAATACACAGGAATGAGTTCTTAGGCTGAATGGCATATAACATCTTTTATTTCAAACAAGTACTCCAATACCACAAGTTAACAGTTTTTGTAAAGGTTTGTGCTTTTTATAATTCATTATTTTGCTTGTCCCTTCCTAAATTTAACTTACAAGCAAGCCACTCCTTGTTGCTTCAAACAAAAATGCTTGTTGTGATTGGGAGATCAAAATACAAATGTTTTGTGAACAAACCAAAGAAGTAATCTATTCCAGGAGATTTTATTTTTCGAACTTCAGGGACTTTAGACCTTGCTTAATACTCCAGCAGACACGGTACAAAAAGCAGTACTGCAAGGTTCACCACAAGTGTGTTTAAGCCCTGAACTGGCTAAGTTATCTTCCTTGTCCCTTCTGCTATAACTATTATCAATTACCTGAAGTGGTTTGTTACAATTCTATTGTAGTTTTCATCATATCAAAACTGAAATTCTATTAGCTTGGAACAAATTATTTGCATCGGTAAGAATGTTTTCAGCACAATTGCAGCCTTGGCGCTGCCCCATTCTGCCTGAAGGTTTTATCTATAACATAGCACTGGCTCATAAGATAGACTGTGAGGAAAGGGCACTACTTTGGGACTTTAAAATGCAGGAAAAAGAGGTGGGTTATTGAAAAACTCTTAAGAAACTCTAAAGTATTTCCTTCTTGCCTTCTTACCTTCCTTCCTTCTTGTCTATATATCTGTCTATCTGTCTATATCTATCTATCTATCTATCTGTATGTCTGACTATCATCTCACTCACCCTCTCTCTCCTTAAATCTATGGCAACTCATTTCCAAGATATTAAGAAAACACTACTTACTGCCTACAAGACATATATTCTTTGTCTCAAAGACTAGACATGGAATGTTCACTGTTTACTAGAAAAAGGAAACAACAAAACCTGGTTTTGTCCATTTAGGTGGTTTAATATACACGAATTTAGAATCCCATTTGTGGTAGAGTAAATGCCATGCATCTGTTACAAAATCCCATACAGAGTCTCTTATAATAAGAACATCTTTCTTCTTATAGAGCTCACAAAATGGTTGTAACCTTGCTTGTAACACATAGCAGCCTTCAGTGTAAGTCATCTACTTAGGCAATGAATTTAATTCTTCAATCTGAGCTCTATGAATGATTTACTAACAATCAGGCTATAAATAGGAAATATAACCTGTATCTGAGTGATAATTATGTATCATAAGCCTTAATTTTGACCAGGTTCTTGCTTCCTGTATCACAAATGCACTGCAATCTTAGGTGTGCCATAGATGAAGGTAGTTCCAATCCCACTTGACTTCACATTATACACTTTTTTTTTCTGTGAGAGAATGTATTTACACTTTGGGAGAAGGTATATCACAGCTGAAACATACATATAATGTGATTTTAAAATGAGTTTTTAAATAATTAGATCCAACTTGCTAAAAACAAAACAAAATAGTATTTTTTACTAGTTTACTATATTCTAAAACTACTGTTCCAAACTTTTAAGAATAGAATCCAGGCCTTCTAGAAGTAAAACTATTGTAGTATTGCTGGAATGGAAGCTTTGCAGTAGGGAGGACCAGGTCTTATTGGTAGCAGTGGTCCAGTTTTTACTGACTGATGTTTATCTTCCTTACTCCTATTATTTGTGACACACTCGTACCTCATACAAGCAGGTTATCATATCTCTGTCTGCCTTTCTATACCAGTCTGTGAAAATAGGATCTTTACACATTTCTTTGCAAAGCATGTTAAAAGTTATTAATGAAAGAAGGGTGCCTAAACCCAAATTTTGATTTTCATCTGTATGAATGCATTTTTCACACTTTTCTGCCCCCCATTTTTTAATTGCCTCTGATTATTATTAAATCACTATTAAAAATGCTTATTACCTGTGATTTTTTCAGTTGATTTTTTTAAAGAAGGTTATGAATCCAGTGGGTCAAGTTATTTTGATTATCATAATATGAACAGCTATATTAACAATACTGTTCACTGCAAATGTCATTTCAACAGCATTTGGAGATGTCACATCCACAGAACAATGGGTAGTAGCAGTGCCTACATGTCTTGAATCAAACCTGGTCTACACACACCAGCGTCCTCAAATCAACATGTTGTGGCCTCTGTTTGTACTTAGTCCCTTCACAGAATCACAGAATGGTAGGAGTTGGAAATGACATATAGAGCATGCAGTCCAACCCCCATACTGAAGCAGGTCCACCTAGATCAGGTCACAAAAGAACATGTCCAGGTGAGCTTTGAAGACCTCCAGAGAAGGAGACTTCACACCCTCCCTGGGCAGCCTGTGCCAGGGCTCTCTCACTCTCACAGTAAAATAGTTTTTCCTTATGTTTAAAAGGAACCTTTTGAGTTCCATCTTCTTCCCATTACCCCTTGTCCTGTC
The DNA here is from genome assembly GCA_013401255.1 of Urocolius indicus. NCBI lineage: Eukaryota > Metazoa > Chordata > Aves > Coliiformes > Coliidae > Urocolius > Urocolius indicus. Next base: position 33,265 of record WBNH01004369.1, read on the forward strand.
ACCGGATACAACAGAAGAAAAGTGATGCCCCAATGTCCTGACATCCACCATTTAGATATTTGTAAATGTTAATAATATCTCCCCTCACTCTCCTCTTCTTTAGACTAAATAGCCCCAGATCCCACAGTCTTTCCTCATTAGGAAGATGTTCCAGTCTCCTGATCATCTTGGTGGCCCTGTGCTGGACTCTCTCCAGAAATTCTCTGTCCCTCTTGAGCTGAGGAGCACAGAATTGGACACAGGACTTCAGAGGAGGCCTCAGCAAGGCAGAGTAGTGGGGGAGCAGAACCTCCCTCAACCTGCTGGCCACACTCTTCTTGATGCATCCCAGGATGCCATTGGCCTTCTTGGCCACAAGGGCACATTGCTGGCTCATGGTCAGTTTGCTATCCATGTTTAGTTTGCTCTTCTAAAACTAGCAAAAAGAGATAGTTAATATTAAGCCTTTTTTTTGTAGACACTGTTCTCCTAAAACTGTCGCAAACTGCTTAAAAAATGACCTTCTGTGCAGCTGTGAATTGCTAATCTATTAGATGCTGGACTGATTCAAACACAGCCCTCTGATTTTTACAAGTAGAGACTGAAGTCAGAGTGGTGTATTAGAATAGTTTAGCTTCCTGGTATTAAAGCAGTGGGGAAATGATTCTGCACTTTTCTGGAGTGAAACTATTGAATTGTAAATGACAAAATTAAAATTTAGCTATTACATCTATAGTCCTTTTTCTTCCCGCATAAGCCACCTTTGAATGAGAATTAACTAAAACTGAATATTGCTGTGACGGTTTGAAATTTTGACTTCTGTGTTTGAGTTGTATTTTGAAAACAGGTGAAGAATAAACATGTTTTCCCCTTCTTCCCATTTTTTACTATTTGAAAAATCTTCCTAAGATTTTTTTCTGTTGGAAATCTAAATTCTCAAGGCTATCAAATAAATATTGTTTAATATGCAATACCCAATGCAGCCCTTACAATTTCTGGCAAGTATGTTAGCCATAATTGTTATAGTCCAAAGAGAAAAAGACAACTGAGGCTTTAATTTTTTTAGTTTTTTTTTTTTAAATTTACACTCCTGGCTGTACAGTCAATATATTTTGAAGTTAATATATCTTGGCAATATAATTAAACATGTCTTTCTTGATTCACTCAGTCTGAATGTTAATTTTGATTTAGCCCTGAAGGGATCAGTTCAGGAAGAAGTTATGCACCTTTTGCAATGTTTGTAGCTGGTGGAATGCTGCACAAATAAGTAGAGTCACAAAGACTCCTTATCTATTCATATTAACCCTCAAAACATACTCAGCTCTCATCTCCCTAGGAATAAAACATGGAATTCACCTAAGGTGAATGATAGTTCCATTGTAGTTAAGTGTTAAATGCTTGTTTTATGCATACGTTAACTTTTGTGAACAGATGTAAATCTTCTAAGAAATTGTTTAAATTTGCAAAGCTAACAGAACTTTTCAAATAAGGCTCAATGTCCAGTTTCATTATTCAGCAATGTATTTACATAAAAAGATTCATATCTTGTGCTCATGCACAGAGTTTTATGGGGTAACTTTTGCAGATCCATTGCATGTGTCAAAAAAAACCTTTTTGTTTTATTTTTATTTCTATTTATACCTTTGTACATAAAGTTGTTGTTTCCTGTGTAGTATACTTGAGAACAGGAAACTGCAATTGCCCAATTCCAGCTCTAGAAAAAGCCCGCTTTCCAAACACAACTCTAGTTATTCCTCTTCATCATCTCTTGTTAGGTAACAGCAGTTAGATGGCAGAATTGTAGGTTGGAAGTGGTATCACTAAGAGCAGAGGAAAGAAAAAAAGACTACACCATTCCCTGTCCTATTGGTCCACTGTCTGAAAACACCCTAAATTTAGTATATAATGTCTCTATTTGTCATCCAAGATTTGTAATTGGAAAGTGGGACGTGCAGGAGTGTCACTGAACATGCATTACTTTTTTCTCTTTCTGCTTAAAGAAGGCAGAGTTCTTATTTTCCCTATATAAGGTCTATGTTCACTCTTGTTTCAAAAACAAAGCCTGATGTGGGCATTCTGTTAGTCCACAGGCTGTTTCTACAGGCCAAGTTGCTAATTCATAATTATGGTCAAGGTTGAAATGTTCACATTCCTTCAGTTTTTCATGTTAACCTCAGTGCTCTTATGACACGGATTCCTGGTGCAAATCTTGTTCCAAATGGGAAAATGTCCACATTAAAGAGACTGGCACCACAAACAAGTGATCTTATTCAGGAAGCAAAAGTCTACTTTCTTATGTAAAATTGAATGCTAGCAGTACTCATGCTTTATGGTTCAAATTGGAAAGGAATTTACTGATATACAAACAAATCTAACCAACTAAACAAAAAAAACCCAACCTGATGTAGAATACGTACTCTAATAATGAGTAAGTAACACTTCTTTTAAAATTTCTGACAAGACTTTCTGTTACTTAAAAATTTGATGTAATGTAGAATGCAAAGATGATGACACTTCCCTCACTTTTAGTGAATAATTCATTAAAACTCTCCTTTAAGAAACAGTCAAAGATGATATGATGCAGCCCACCTCCATCTTGGCTTCTGTCCTCCAGATAGGCTTGATAAAGAATTAGATAGCTGTAGATACTCCCTCAAAAGAAACTGCTAATTTGTAATTAATGGATTTCTTTAAAGTCTAATCAAGTACATTTATTTTGACAGGAAAGTCTGAACAGGTTTTAAGGCAGTTTTTAATTCTTCTGTGAAGTACTGTTCAAAACCTACCTACAGGCAATTATTTTATGTAACAGAGTCACAGATTTCCATGTTAGATTCTGATTTTTAGTAGTGTCAGATCTCTGAGTACTTGCTTCAATGAAGACAGAAATATTTCTTTGTTCAAGTGTTCCTTAAGTATTGTTCTTTGCACTATTTTTCAGTAGGCAAAGTAGTTGGCATGGCAGACCTACACTGCTATGAAAAGATATTTTAAATGGTCAGATGTCTTTGTTTCTGGAATGTGATATATCACAATCTGCAGATGGAGAAAAGGTGGTGCTAGGTGCCCCACAATGTAGTTTCACCTTGTCCTGGAAGAGAATGAAAGAGGACTACAGTACTGCTGCTTAGTGTACTGATCTTTGGCATTTTTGTTGAAAATCTTAAAGAGTGGCACAGACAGGTTTTGTAACATAAATCCTTTTAGCCTGAAAACAGCTCAAAATAGAACTCTGAAAACTGGCAGCAATTTTTATTTTATTAGTGATGTGTGAAGACTTTTTATAGTTAGTAATTCTTTCTCTCATATTTTAACTGCAAGCTAGAAAAAAGATAGAACCTGTGAAATACAGATGTAAAGCCACACCTTTCCTAAACTAGGTGATTTGTATTTATCTGTTGATATAGGATGGATATAGATATAGGATATGTTGGTAGACTCAAACATTTATGCTCAGATCCACTAAAACTGAAAGCAGATCACTAAAATTTGAGAGTCCTCAGAAGAATGACTTTTAGTCTGTAGTCAGCTGTTATTTGTGCCAAGGTAACCAGGATATTTTTACCATAAACATTGGAGGTTCTTATTATTTTTTTCTTTCAGTTTTCTTTTTTGTTTCTTTTTGTTTGTTTGGTTGGGTTTTTTTGGTGTTTTTTTCTTTTAAGAAAAAAACTACTAAATGTTTAACTTCTCATAGACTTCTCATGCATTGGGGTTTCCCAAAGCTTGAAGGGTTTATTAGTTAAACATTAATACAAGATGACAAATCAGTAATCAGATTTGACTACCAGTAGCACTTTGCCTTCATTAAAAAATAAAGTTTGATAGTAGCCAAAAGCTATATTGGATTGTGTATTCCTCATGTTCTCCTCTTCACTTTTCCTCTTCTCTTTGTTACACATGGATGAACAAAAATCACCTACAGAGCAATTTTGAAGTGAGTGTTGACATTTCTATTTGCATAACATTGAAGATATCTGGAGAAATTCTAAGGCAAAAGGCAAAATTTGAAATAGTATGTAATTGATGTGCCTCAAGCAATTGTTAGGGAAGAGTATAGTTTGTAAAGTGTAAGTCGTAAAAGGAACACATATTCATATATTCTTGAAATATCTTTTTGGTTTTTTTCTTTCTTGGTCAAGAAAGAAAAAAAGCTTGTGAAGCACTGCTACACACAGCTAGCAGTATTGCTCATGAGAGCAGCAAGCTCTGCAGCCTGGAGAGCAGCTATCAATCCCTTAGGAGAACTTGTTTCCTGAAAGACATAAGTAGGAGTGGAAGGTGACTTCTCATTTTCCTTCACACAATGAGATCTTACCTTGAGTGAAAGGACTCCTTTAGCAGAGGAAGAAGCATGGTCCATTGTACACTTTTTCCCAGGAAAGAGTCTCCATAGTAACTGAAATACAGATCTGCAGTGACCTACGAAAAGTTATTGCTAAGCTGATCTTTCCTGCTCCATGTTTTTAACTATGCAGGAGCTGCCACACTAGGTGGAGGCAGTAGCCTGCTTGGCTGAGGCTCCATCTGTCACTACTGGACAGACTGTGGCTGTGCATGCTAGAATTCAGTCAACTGTATGTCAAAACAGTGCACATTTCTGCTTAGTCCTCATCAAACAGCTGAAAACTGACATGCAACCTGTCCCTGGTACTTTTTGTAAACGATATTTTAGAATTACAATTATTTTCCTTGCAATATGTCTAGCTCCTGGTGATTTTTTAGCCTCAGTGACATCTTATGGCTGTAACATGTTCACTTTCAGTTTTCAAAAAGTACATTTTTTTCATCTTGTAAGAGTTCCACTTTGAAAACTTTGTGAGAGAAGGTGATGAAGAAACTTCTTAGTGATGTGGATCTGTAGACTTACCACTTGAATATTAACAAGTTCCATAAAAGCCTTTAAGTAAAAACAGTATCTGGGGGTTCATAATGAGTATTAGCTGGTGGTAAAATTGAATGAAATATGGTAAGAGATTTACACAGATAAAACAAACAAAAGGAAAACAAGCTAGGACTCATAGGGCATGACTTTTATACCTCAGATAGTAGGGTGTTGCTGGCTTTCTCTTCAGGCTCCAGTTATTTCCTCACTAGTAGGGCTTAAATTCTCTGATTTCCAAAATGATAGAAGATTGCATCTGATCCAAAGCTTATCCATGGGCTTAAAAGAACATAGGATTAACCTGTTAACCAAAGGATATGGTTTATGACAGTGTGAGGTTAGTGGTTGGAATTTATGATCTTAAAGGTCTTTTCCAACTGTAATGATTATATGATTATTTGTTTTCCATCTGATATGCATTTCTATTCAGGTCTACTAGTTCCTGGCTTTCCTGTCCCTATTTATGTCGGTGTTGTACACTTCACACTTCAATCACTTGTTCATGAAAGAAAATTTCTGCTAAGTGAGTATCAGCCAGTAGACGATGAAGTAGATTTGCTTTAAATCTAAAGTGCTTCAGAGCTTGTTCTTCACTGAATCATGTCTGGACCACTGCTCCACAGTTACTGTTGTAACTCAAAAAAGGAGAAATCATTTTTTTCATGCATCATTCCAGCAACTCCAGTGTGCATCTATAGAATTTCATAATGTTCTGCTCCAAACCGTCAGGATATAATGTGCATTATTGTTGGTTACTTCCAGAACATGAAGTGGTAACAGGATTTCTGTTTTATTTTACTGTTGCACTTTAACATTGAGATGTAATGTGTTTCTTGGTGCCAAAGAGAAAATAGTTAAGACTGTCTAACTTTTTAAAGTACTTTGTCTTTAGGAGCACATCAGCTGTTCTCTCATCATTACTAGGAACGAAAAAAGTAGTTTGGTTATCCATACACGCCCCTGGTGAATAGAAAGGTTTATTATGCATACATTGAATATGTTAGGTTAAAAGAAGATATTCTACACTAGCAGTTTTTCCCATACAACTGTTGTCTTCCTTCCACACAGACAGCCCAGGCTCATCAGAGATTTTGGGCCTGATTCTGCTTTCACTCGATTTCCGATCAAATGCAGCTCCACAAAAATTGTTTGAATTTATCTAGCAGGAAATAATATTTAAGAACATGACTCATTCTCATGGATACAGTTTTCAAAAAAGTGGATCGTTTATGTGACCTACTAACATGAGGAATTATGTTTGATCTGCTCCCCTGTACCTCAGACTAATGTGTGAATGTGAATTCAGTACTGCGAGAGAGAAAATTGGGACTTTTTTATTTAAATGATTAAATTGGATTGTTCATGTCTCTAAAACTTTTTGATTTTCAATTACTGTGAAAAGACAACGGTTCACAGAACATGTTAGAGTTTAGAAAACGCTACCTAGCCAACAGACACTCTGAAAAAGACTGTAGGTTATAGTTGATACTGTGAGCTGCTGATACAGTGGCCAAATGTGGTTTTATGCAACCATCGGATGTGTGAAAAATGAAAACTAACTAACTAGTGTTGAACAGCTGTTACTATCAGTATATCTAGCCCAAATGTATTGTTTTCTTACATCTGTAACTTGTGCAGGATGCTAAACTAGAGAAGGCTCTGTGAAGAGACATATGAATGACTAAGAAAAGTCTCAGAGAATTAAATCTACTTAAGTTTGCCAGAGGATAAATTTGGTAAGGTCATAGTTTGCATCAGTTCAGGAAATCCTACGGCCAGTCTTATATAGTAATTTAGTACAAGTGATGGAAATGGTGCCTTTTGCCTTCCAATCTGTGAAAATAAAGTCTTAGAGAGGTTCTTTAAATACAGAATGGTTTCAGTTTGCTGGCTTTCAGGTTGACTCAGTAAAAGTGGCACATGGCTTCAACCTGCAGTTTATCATCTAATGTGAAATAAGCAGTGTTTCATGCTGAAAGCTGCAGTGACAGTGTTGTCCAGTCAGCTTACTGACTACAACATGTTTGGAGCTCTGTAACAAACACTCAGTGATGTTGGCTCAGAAACATTTTTGGCCTGGAGAGTTAAGCTTTTGAAGTGATGCTGAAACTAGGGATCAGAATTAGATTCAAGTAAAGCAATAGATACTGTACTAAAATTTCAGTAAGACAGTGCTTTGGAAAGATGGTCAGCTGGCAGTTTTTGAGTATCTGAACAGTGCTAATGAAACAGTTGTATGAACTGGTTTATAGATTTTTTTAAAAATAATTTAATCAAGCCTTCATATTTCAAAGGGCTTGCAAGTTTGCTTGTTGCATTTTCATTGTCTGTTGTTATGAATGTTAAATTGTATGTCATAAAAGACTGCATTTTGCTTTAAAGTGGGACCAAAGGAGCAGGTTACTAGAAGCTATTGGCATATCTGGTACTGCAGAAGCAGCATGTAGATGACAAACCAACTTAGATGGAGAAAGGCTATTTTTATTACAGTTATCTCCCTAAGCACAAGAGCATCATCAGCAAAAGTTTATAGGGATGAAAAGTTCCTTAGGAGGCAAATAAAACTGTTTATTTGTATTATCAGATAAGATCACTAAGTAATATTTAATAAAATCCAAAAGATATATTACTAAAACATTATGACATTAATTGCTTTTTTTTTTTTTTAAATAAATAAATAGCAAGCCTCAAGAAAGAATTTTCCAGGTATGCTGTTAAGTACACAGAAGTAACAAAAAATGTTCGGTTCTGGGCTAGCATGATGTTTTAATGAAGGTAAAAAGCATGAAAATATGCAAACAAATACTTATCAGAGTATTTGCCATGTCAGAGAGTGCCATTCTACTGCAGCAGAAAATGGTTTCTGGGGCTGGAATGTGTAACTGCCTGACAGCTTCTACATCAACAGAATATTTCCCATGCCACTCCATCTTACAGTAGTGAGTAAATGCACAGTACTAAAATACTAAAGTCTGCATCACAAGAGGGTGAATCTGTTTTTTCATAGCTCCTTACATCTCCTTACATAGCATATTCAAATGCTTATGATTGTAGTCAGCTCCCATCCCCATTTCTGAGTGATTAACTCTCTTGAAAATAATTGAAGTGGAAGGAGGTGACAAGTTTTGCTACCACTTTTCCTCTAGCACTTAAGAAGAGACCAAGAATAGGATTGAGCCCACCACATTCCTTTCCTGAGATGTTGCAGCATTTTCCCTGGGATGGATCTACCTTGCCCTGTTGTAGTGGTTGTGCCTGGGCCAGGTTTTTTGGTAGCAGAGGGAGCTATTGGGGTGACTTCTTTAAACAGAGAGTTGCCAGAAGCTTCCCCTGTAGCTGATAAGGCTAGGGCCACTCATTTCTAAGATGGACCCTGCATCTGACCCAGGCCTGGACAATTAGTGATGGAGGTAACGCCTCTGTGAATAATGTATTTGAAAAGGGGAAGAGGTTGTTAGGCAGTTGCTAAACTGCAGCAGCAACAGAGAGTGAGAATGTGAAAACACTTCTGCAGACACCAAGGTCAATGGAGAAGGAGAGAAAGGAGCATGCTTAGGCCCTGAAAGAGACTCCCCTGTGACCTGTAGTGAGTACTATTGTGAGGCAGCTGTGCCCCTGCAGTCCATAGAGGCCACTGGGGAGCAGAGATCCACTCAGAGCCCATGGAGGACCCCACACTGGAGCAGGTGGATGCATGAAGAAGGCTGTGACTCCATGGGAAGCTCACCCTGGAGTGAGTTCCTGGCAGGTCCTGGAAGCCCATGGGGAGAGAGGAGCCCACACCATAGCAGATTTGCTGTCAGGACTTGAGACTCTGTGAGGGACTCAGGCTGGAGAAGGCTGTTCCTGAAGGACTGTTCTGGTGGGGGACCCATGCTGGGGCAAGGTATGAGGAGCTGCCCCCGTGGGAGGCCCCATGCTGGAGCAGTTCGTAATGAACTGTATCCCATGGGAAGGACCCAAGCTGACGAAGTTCGTGAGGGACTGTCTCCCACACTGTAGCAGTGGGAAGTCTGAGGAGGCTTCCCCCTGAGAAGACTGACTGCAGTCCCCATCCCCCATCCCGTGCACTGCTGGAGGGTAAGGAAGGAGAGTCCTGGGAAGAGGGAGAGGTGGGGGGAGGTGTTTTAAAGAGGGTTTTATTTCTCATCTGCCTGTTCTGATTGTTCACTTAATAAATCAAACCTTTTTCTCCCTAAGCTGAGTCTCTTTTGCCAGTGAAACTAATTGCTGCTAATTGCTGAGTGATCTCCCTGTCCTTATCTCAACTCACAAGCCCTATGTTACATTTCTCTCTCCTGTCCATTTTGGGAGGGGGAGTGATTTTATGACTTGGTGGACACCGAGCTAAACCACCACATCTGTATGAAAGGATACTAGCAAATAACTTTGAGACCTGCTGGACTCTATTCACCAGTTTGTGTTTCGATATTGTCTAACATCACAGATTGCATTCATAAGTCAAAGGATTTGCATTTTCTTTTCTCTATTGTCCTCCCTTTGATGACTGAGAACTGCAAGAGGAGGCTGTCCTAGAGCTACCGTGGGTTGAAGCCTTCTTACTGTTGACATGACCACATATTTTGGCAGCATTGTTGACTTCCACTTCTGTGGCTTCCTTATTTGGATAAAGGAAGTATTTTTAAAAAACCCCACAGTACCTTGAAAAAAATCATAGTCCTACTAAATGTATTCTGAAACTAAAATCAGTACATTATACGTGACTCTTTCCTGATAACGTTGCAAATATAGACTTGACAGATGAGGTGCTAAGGGAATCAAACAACTTCTGCATCACTCCGCCTCTTGCACAAATGTTGTATAGCTCAGTATTTTAAGTATCTCCTGCATATCCTTGGGGAACTGTGATGGTAAGTGATTTGGGAAGGTCTTTAAATCCTCTATGACAATTTCAAAAACTTTTTACTGTTATTAATCCTAGATCTTGTATAGCTAGCTAAGCCTCACCCAGAAAGCCTCACCCAAAATAGTTTATATGTGTTATTATACTTTGGAATGTTAAGTGTTTTAGATGCAGTCTCTGCTGGGAGCTCTTATATAAAGAACAGGTTTTCTTCCATGAAACAAGTAAGTACTCAAAACATATACACCAAAAAAAAAAAAAATCCTCAAGTTGTACTGTATTGTTTAACTTCTTAAACAGTTCGTGATGTCATTTTTTTATAAGTTAAGAGAAACAAATGTTATCACATTCTGAGTTTTGAGCAAGCTAAAATCAAGAGATTAAGTGTTCCAAACACTTAAAACATTTCATTCAATTACTTATTTCAGTCTGGCTTCTCTCTCTCTGAACTGCTTCCAATGAACTTTGAATATAGAAAGATAAAGCCATTGATAAGTTTCTACTACAGTACAGATACAATATTACTTTTCAAACAAAGCAGTTTTAAAGTTTAAATTTACATATGAATTCCTTATTCTTTTTCTATGCTGATTCATGAATTTCTGTGGCTTTTTTTTTTTTTTTTCTTCACTAATTCACTATATTCTTTTAGTCTGTAAGAGATTCTGAAGGGGCTTGGTTCTGAAAGCTCTTGAAATGCCACCTCTGGAGTAATCAGGTGATTTGCTAGCTGAGTGTCACCAAAGACAGATCACGATGACAAGCAGAGCAGCTAGAGTTAAAAGGTGATTTGCATGTAGCAAACAAAACGCTAGCTTTGTCTAGCTTGTGTAACTAGCTTTAAAAAATATAAAAGGGTAAGGAGAAAAAGAAAGGAGAGCAAAGGGAAGGGGAGACGAGGGGAGAGGCAGTTGTAGATGTTCTGCTTCACTGTTCTTATCATTGGCAATAAGGTGCATTTGTAGAAATTGAATCTCCTTGATCTTCACTGTCTGGGATGGAACTACACCATCAAAACTGCATGTTTTATGGAAAGCAATTGACTTTTAAAGCCTAAGACTTTTAGATGAGTAATAAATTTAATATTTCAGGTGTTGCTGTTTTCTGCATAAAATGCATCCTCCACTGATTGTCATTTATTTAACTTCTCTGGTTCAAGCTAGTCATGACAGATATTAACTGAAAAGAAAAATCAAGTTTGCTACTGACTTTGGATGACGTATAGTTAAAAATGCAGAAGGAATCTGAAGAAACAGTGTACTTTATACTGCCTGTACCTAAGCTAAGTCTACCTATGGAATGGAAACTGAAGCTGAAAATCATTGGATCAGTGGAGAGTGGTGGAGGAAAAGAAGGGCAAGCTTAAACACACATTAAACAAGTACTGTGGCTCTTCACTGCTTACACTGAATAGCAGTGACATACAAGAATGAAGGGCCTACCTACCCTGTGACACATCTGAGGTCTCCCATGTTCAGAACCTCCAACCATCTAATCAGGACCAAAGCATCACAACAACTTTCTACATTTGTAAAATGACTGTGTACACCAGCTGCTGCTCATGGATGCAAGTTCTATTGAATGAAAATGTGGATCTCTTTGTAGCTTTTGAGCCACTGTAAAATCAGAGCCCCTATATTAAAACCTGTAAAAATACTGGGAATGGTGGGACATCAGCATTGTAGTGCAGAGGAGCATTTTGGCCAAACATGTATAGTTCCAAAAACAATGTAGGAAAACATCTAAAGCCTCAGATGTTCAAACATGTATTATGCCTTCTTGGAGGGTCTACCTGAATTCAGATCTGTCTGTGTTTAAAAATGCATCTGCATTTCTGCGGGAAATAACCAGGTTATGTTGGAAACGAAGGCACAGAACAATCCTATCATACAACACCAAAGCAATGCTGCTGGAAGGAAAAAGCTAGATTTTCTAAGAGCATATTCTGCCTGCATTCTAAATGTAGGGAAAAGCAATTCCTTGCTAAGCATATTATTTGCCTGCTTCGGGCTAATGCTAAAAATTACTTCAAAGTTGTTAAACCTTCTCTTTTTCTGAATAAGAAGAGTCATTTCTTAGGAAATCTCCTTCCACACTTTCCCTCCCTACACATGAAGCCTTGATCTTTTCTTAGATCTTAAAAAATCTTAAATCTTTCTCAGTCCTCTCAGATCCCTAAGCTGATGACAATATAGATTTGGTATCTTGCTCCTGGCAATATCAAAAAACAAGCAAGAAGTCTATTTTGGCAAGTTCCATTAAGCTATTCTCTGGCTAAAAAAAAAGTTTTGTTGAGTGTCTTCCTGTCCAACTAATTGGGAAGATGCTTTCAGAAGGCTCCTTTTTTTTTTTTTCCTCCTTGATTGTTAATGCATACTCTTCTGACAAAATTTTGTAATAAATAACCTTTTTTTTTTGTTACATCTCTGTGAGAGAACAATGGCACATTGTGATATCAAAAGGGTATAAATCACCTGTAGCTATAATGTATCAGAACAGAGAAATCTTACATAACACAGAATGCATAACTTAAATAGTGACAATTGTTGATAAAACTTTTCCTGACAATTAACATATACCTTTGTTTTACCTTGAACCCTCAGGCCCTTCAGACAGCAGCAAATGCCAGGAAACATTTTCCTCATTTCTGAAAAGATAAGCGTAGTTCGCAACATGAAATTTGTAAACAGTTCATTCCTGACAAATTGGATGTCATGTTTTGTTCAGCCGAATTGCATTTCTTGGATAATGTGACATTTATGGCATATTTTAGCCCACACGTCTCCAGGCATACAGGAGCCTTAACCTCTATAATGATATGCTAATAAAAACAAGAACTGCAGAATTTTTATGTGTTTGCCTAATTGTACATCTTTAGAAAGAAAACAAAAATTCCAGAAGTCCATCTGGCGTGTATATTCATAGATTATTCCTAGGTGTACTTGAATAAGCAAGCACTTTTCAATTTAAGCTACTGTGCTTTATGTAGCTGTACTCGAAAGAGCATTTCTAAAATGTCAACCATAGCACTTCTGTTTGTTGTATAAATAGTAGATTGTAGTGAGTTATCAAATGAACTATATCATAAATCTCAGTGTAAAGGACCTGTTATGATGAGCCTTAAACCCTGTGTGCCTTCTCTGCACTGGGCAAAGACTTTTTCCACAATAGCTGACACAATGTATAAAAGATGAAGAGAAATGTGGCAGTCTTTAGTCCACGCATACACTGCTTCATCAAGATACAGTTTTATTTAGGATTCTCATATGATTTATTTCGCTCTTCAATGAGGTGTGCACTTTCCAGTGATAATCCAAGTATGTCAGTACATGTGCCCAGGCACTATGGGAGTATTCGAATAGACTCACGGTGGGAGCTTTAGAAATGTGTGTAATAACAACACATTTTCTTGTGGTTTTGCAAGAGACTTATAGGAGCTGCCATGAACCTTTCACAAGCAGCCAACACAAATTTGGCCAGGTTGATGTTCTGATTTGATTGCCACAGCTTGCGTTTTGACTGTTGTATTAGCAGATGCTGGAGTATTAGCAGTTGCAGGTACTAGCCAATACTTTCCAGTGAAGGCGTGAAGGCGGCTGAGAGTTCTGTAAGCCAAGCACCTGCAACCTTTACCTCCAAGGCAGGCATGAGCACCAAGGGTCGCAGCACGCCTAGAAGTGCTCACAGGCCCGGCAGGCAATCACAGCTAAGGAAGCAGACCAGCGCACCACAGCGGATGGAAGCCCGTCCCTGGATCCGCACAGCAGCTGCCTGCAGGACTGGCTAAGTCCGCTTGCCGCTGCATCCTGCCCTTGCCAACGTGCGCCGTTCCTGCTGTGACCAGGCGTCCCTGCCCGCCGCCTCATCCCGCCCGAACACCGCATCCTCCCCTGCCTCAGCGCCGCTCCGCGCGCTCTATCCCCACTCGTACGCTCCGTCCGTGCCTGACCGCCCCGTCCTTGCGCCTGTGCGCGCCCGGCGCCCGGCTGCGCGCCGTGCACTCCGCGCCGTGCCCGCTCCGTCCGAGCCCCCGGAGACCCGCGGCGGCGGCAG
>WBNH01004370.1:0-15198 GCA_013401255.1 Urocolius indicus
CCGCACCATGCTGGGATTCTCTGCTGCCTGGTTGTAGGCTGGGGATGCAGAAGGCATGAGGTTATTTATAAATAATGCTTATAAACACTTCAAATATTTCTGTAGGCATTCAGAGCTGCCAGTGCAATTGAGAGCTGAGGCACGGGGGGTGGCCATGGGAATCGGGGACACCAGACCAAGAGGTTTCCACGGGAGACGGTGGCTCAGCCCTGGCAAGGCACCATCATTTCTGCTGAGCTTCCCGAGGAGTTTTGCATAGACTAAACTTCTTCCTCCCACAGCATTCCAGCCTGGAAAGTTTAAATTTCCTTGTAAAAGGGATGTAGCTGCTTCTCTGGGTGTCTCTGTTGATGTCTGGAGCCAGTGGGATGGGAGTGCTGGGAGAGCAGGAGCATGAGACCTGCCCTGTGGGGATGCAGCCGTGGGGCTGGTGCATGGAGAGAGGGAACAGGCCCAGTAATGAGCCCCAGGACCACAAGAGCAGCACCCTGGTTATGGCTGGGTGTCCCCCACTCCCAGGAGCTTGTCTAGGGCAAGATCAAGGGCATGTGTGTTCCTTTTAAGGGCTGGTGGAATGACTTCCAATGCCAGAGCCGGTCCCTGCCTTGCTGTGGAACAGCAGTGGAGAGCCAGAGGGTAGAAATTGCCGTGTCTCACCTGCAGGGATGGGTCTTGCAGAGTTGGGTGCCTTTGCACCTCTCCTGCAGCCCACCTACCTGGAGGACAGCAGTGGTGGGCTGCAGGCAGCACCCTGGGGTATGTGTGCTAGCTCTGGGCACCCCCACAGCCTCCAGCCCATCGCCTTCTCCTTCTCCTCTGTAGCTGGGGCTGGACATGGAAGAGCTGGAGGAGATTGAGGAGGACGCAGGACTCGGCAACGGCGGGTTGGGCAGACTGGCTGGTGAGTGAGCCCCCCCAAACAGTCTTATTGCCTAGGTGGTGGGGCACAGCTTCGCATCCACTGCAGGGGTATCTAAACTCCGGGTGGGGGGTTGTTGCGCCAGCCTTTCTGGCACAGGGCGAGAGGCACTGGGTGTCTGGGGAGCGAGCAGTGGCTACCGGCCCTGGCTCGTGTCCCTGCAGGCTGGCTGCTTCTGGAGCTCACTGCCCTCCTCTGTCCCTGGCAGCCTGCTTCCTCGACTCGATGGCCACGCTGGGGCTGGCAGCCTATGGCTATGGCATCCGCTACGAGTACGGCATCTTCAACCAGAAGATCCGGGATGGGTGGCAGGTACGGACGAGACGCGTGGCCCTCGTCTCCCCACAGCACAGCAGCAGCCCCCAGGTTCACCCCCCACCTCAGGTCAGACCCAGGACAGGGCATAGGGACACTGCCTCAGCTTGGAGAATGCTGGAGCTAGAGCTGTGCTGCGCTGTTGGAAAGTTACCAGATGTTTTCTGGGAGGAGTTTAGTAATTCTGTGAATTTAGTGCCGTGGGTTAGTGGTGGGCTGGGCAGGGTGAGGGGAGGGCTTGGACTCCAAGAGCTTAAAGGCCTTTTCCAACCAAAATGATCCTGTGATTCCTAAACCTCCCTGTGGCAGGAAAGCTCCTCCTGGTGTAGGGGTTGGCTCGGAGGGGGCAGAGCCCTATCCCCACTGGCAGCAGGGCCCCTTTCTGGGCTGCTGTAGGAGCAGAGAGGTCAGTGCTTCTACCTCTCTGACACCCTGTGCCCCAGCAGTCCCTTGCAGAGGTACACAGATGCTCTCCTTGGGAGTTTTTAGCCTTGCTCGGGGCCAGGACGACCACAGGAGCTGCTCGGTGGCCATATGGAGCAGGGGAGGATGTAGAGGTTGTGTCCCCTGCTCCCAGCAGACTAGGAGTGATGTCACTGAAGTGGTCTGGGGATGGTGTGGGCAGGTCCAGACCCCCAGCCCCCAGTTGCTGCTTGACACCTGGGTTGCAACAGTGGGGAAGAAGCTGCTTTGGAAATGCAGTGGAAAATGTGTGTATCAGCAAAACCCTTGGTGGGAAATAACCCCAAATACCCAGAAGGACCAACACAAGCACCTACAGGGTGGGGTGTCAAGAGGATGGGGCCAGTCTTTGTTCTGTGGTGCCCAATGACAGGACAAGGGGTGATAGGCACAAGCTGGGACACAAGAAGTTCTGCTTTAACACAAGGAGAAACTCCTCTGTTGCTGAGGTGAGGAAGCCATGGCCAAGGCAGCCCAGGGAGGGTGTGGAGGCTCCTTCTCAGGAGGTTTCCGAACCCACCTGGACACGTTCTTGTGCCCCCTGATGGAGGGGAACCTGCTTTAGCAGGGAGTTGGGCTGGGTGAGCTCTGTAGGGCCCTTCCAACACTCACCAGTCTGGGACTATGTGATTCTGAGCCAGTGCCTGTCATGGCTGAGGGAGGTCTCTGGAGTTGGGTGGCCCCATCACCACTGTTGCTGCCTCTGGCAGGTGGAAGAAGCTGACGACTGGCTGCGGCATGGCAACCCCTGGGAGAAGGCCCGGCCTGAGTACATGCTGCCCGTCCACTTCTATGGCCGAGTGGAGCACACAGCCACTGGCGCCAAGTGGGTCGACACTCAAGTAAGGGCTGGGAACCCCCTTCTTCTGTCACTGTCCCATCACCTAGGGGGCTCTGTCTGGCCTGGGGACAGGTTTTACTGCTCCAATTCTACAGCTGACCTTGTGAAATACCCAAAAGCCTCTCTAGCAGGTTTGTGTGCAGTGCACAGCCTGGCATGGCTGCTTAAACTAAGCTTCTCCTGACCCTCACAAGCCTTTTTCCATCCCCTGACAGAGCTAAGGTGTCTCAGAGGCAGGGGCTGGGAGTGCCAAACTCATCCCCATGTGTGCCGCTCTGTGAAGGTGCATGCACCCCTGAGCGGGAGGGTCTGTGGGATGGGAGGGCAGGGGGACAGCAGCCAGGGCACAGTCTGGCTCCAGTTGCCCTCCTGCTGTCCCAGGTGGTGCTGGCGCTGCCCTACGATACCCCTGTGCCCGGGTACATGAACAACACCGTCAACACCATGCGCCTGTGGTCAGCCCGAGCACCCAATGACTTCAACCTGCGGGACTGTAAGTGGCTGCTGGTGGGGTACTGAGTGGGACGGGGCAGAGGGGAGGCCCATGCTCACCTCCCTCAGCTCCACGAAGCTGGGGAAGGGGCTGGAGCACAAGCGTGATGGGGAGCAGCTGAGGGAATGGAGGTGTTCAGCCTGGAGAAGAGGAGGCTGAGGGGAGACATGAGCACTCTCTGAACTCCCTGACAGGAGACTGTAGTGAGGTGGGGGTTGGTCCATTCTCCCCTCCCCAGTAACAAGTGACAAGACAAGAGAAAACAGCTTCAAGTTGCATCAGGGCAGGTTTAGATTGGAGCTGAGGAAGACCTTTTTCCCTGAGAGGGTTGTCAGCCTCTGTGCCAGGCTGCCCAGGGAGGTGGGGGAGTCCCCATCCCTGGAGCTATTGCAGAGCTGAGGTGCTGAGGGCCATGAGTTAGTGATGGGCTTGGCAGGGGGAGGGCTTGGGCTCCATGAGCTTAAAGGGCTTTTACAACCTGAATGATTCTGTGATGCTATTATATTATGATTCTCCCCAGTCAATGTTGGAGACTACATCCAGGCTGTGCTGGACAGGAACCTGGCAGAGAACATCTCCCGCGTTCTGTACCCCAATGACAATGTAAGGCATGAGGTGCTCGGGGCTGGCCTTGTCTTTGGGAGGCTGCAGAGATATTGTAGTTGTGTTTCAAGCTGGCTGTGGTGCTTGGATGGGGGTTGCTGCCTGTCATTGGCCTCACATTGCCCTTAAGTCTGTCCTGGGCAAATCTGCTCAGCAGGATAAAGAGGAGGGAGTGGGAATGAGCACATCCTGCTGCAGAAGTGTTCCTTGAGTTGCCAGATATAATAGGAATGCAAATTGATGAACACTGCTAGCATTGTCCTGGTTGTCCAGGAGGCAGCCCAGCACCAGAGACTGCCTCACATTGCCCTTGGCATCCCGACCTCTTGCTGGGGGTGTCCTTGCTGTGCTGTGGCACAGTGGGACATGCAGCCTGTTTTGGGCAGGTCCCAATGGGTTTTTCCCCATTTGATCCTATGCCAGCCTGGAGAGCAGAGCTGGGAGCACCACACCTGCAGTGGTGAGGTTGCAGACCCTCTCTCATGTGCCAGTGGGTTGATGCTTTTGCACTGCACAAACAAGTGCATTTCATTTTTGTCTTAGAAACAGCTGATCAGCCCCTCTGGCTTTTCTTCCCATCGCCCCAGCATCTTTGGTTTGTTGCAGCCAAAATGTTCAAACCAGGGCACTGGGGAGAGCAGCTTTCTGCAGTGCTCAGGAGGAGCACATCTCAAGCCTCCCGCGCTGAAAGTTGGGAAGTGAGGTGTCAGGGTTTGTGCTGTTGCCAAAGGGGAGAGCACTGGGGGCTCGGGCTGTGCTGTGTGGGAGCTGTATGCCACTGTGGAGCCCTGGGCAGGTGCAGCTCCTCTGGCCCCGGTGTGCCTGAGCAGCCCGGGGCAATCCTGCTGCTCCTCTGCTCGCAGTTCTTTGAGGGGAAGGAGCTACGGCTGAAGCAGGAGTACTTTGTGGTGGCTGCCACCCTCCAGGACATCATACGCCGCTTCAAAGCATCCAAATTCGGGAGCACAGAAAGTGTCCGGACCGTGTTCGATTCCTTCCCAGACCAGGTACGAGCCAGGGTTGCTCTGACATGCACCACAGAGCTCGTTTTGCTGGTCTCCCAGATGCACACCCAGGGCTGGAGGGGTCCTGTGGGGCTTTGGGGGGGAGCTGTGCCGGGCTGGCTCGGGCAGTGGGATGCCCATGTGTCCCCACACTTCCCCACATGCCACACAGGTTGCTATCCAGCTGAACGACACTCACCCTGCCATGGCCATCCCAGAGCTGATGAGGATTTTCGTGGACATCGAGAAGCTGCCGTGGAACAAGGTAGGGAGACCCGACCTGGCCCCTGAGTCCCCTCTGCTCACACCAACCATCCCGTTGACCCTCCACAGAGGAGCTGGGGAGCAAGTTTTGTAGGTGGGAGGAGTGGAGCAGTCAGGTTGGGTTTAACCAGCGTGGACTTAGAGGAGGCAGCTGGGCTGTGCTGCACCAGGGTGCTGCTTATCACGGTGGGAGGACCACGTGTGGGTGCTGGCACCCACCCAGGGCTACCTGCAGCTTCTCCCCGCTGGCAGGCCTGGGACATCACCAAGAGAACCTTCGCCTACACTAACCACACCGTGCTCCCCGAGGCCCTGGAGCGTTGGCCCGTGGACCTGGTAGAGAAGCTGCTGCCCAGACACCTGCAGATCATTTATGAGATCAACCAGAAGCACCTGGATGTAAGTGCCTTGGGGCAGCACTGGATCCCTCTAAGGAGAGTGGGATGGCACACCTACGTTCTTGGGTGCTTCTGGCCACTGTTCTGCGAGGCTGGCGTGCGGGAAAGCCCTTCCCATTGATCTGTTGCCATCCTGCAGTTGGTGGCTACTTCACAGACTTCACCCATTGCTCCAGGGACTTGCCTGCTGGCATTTCTTTGCTGCCTAAGTGTTAGATTCATCCTGGAAAAGGATGAGATTGGAGGCAGGACAGGAGGTAGTAGTTTGGCCTGCTGGTCTGGCAGCGTGAGGCTTTCACTGAAATGGCCCCGCTGGCCAAGTGTGTGCCCACAGCCTCTCTCCACTGGGGCCTGGGCTCCTTCTGTCCCCATCCGTGCTGGGGAAGGAGACCCTTTGGAGGGGGGTTTGCACTGACACTGGGGTAAAGGCCATAGCTCTGGCTGGATGAGTGCAGTGGTCCCCTTGCTGGCAGCCATCGGGTGGGACACCCTTCAATGCCATCAGGGCCCACCACCTCTCCCACCTCTGCCCACAGCACATCGCCTCCCTCTTCCCCGACGACGTGGACCGGCTGCGGAGGATGTCCCTGATAGAGGAAGGAGGCGGCAAGAGGATCAACATGGCCCATCTCTGCATTGTGGGCTCCCACGCCATCAACGGCGTGGCCAAGATCCACTCCGAGATAGTCAAGACTCAGGTGTAAGCGTGAGGAGGGAGGCTGGGCCTCAGCATGCAGTGGTGTTGGGTAGCTGAGCCTGAAGCCATCCACTCCTCATCCTTACAGCTTCCAGGACTTCGC
This sequence comes from Urocolius indicus, assembly GCA_013401255.1. NCBI lineage: Eukaryota > Metazoa > Chordata > Aves > Coliiformes > Coliidae > Urocolius > Urocolius indicus. The sequence goes on from WBNH01004370.1 coordinate 6,100, forward strand.
AGAGCTGGAGCCGGAGAAGTTTCAGAACAAGACCAACGGCATCACCCCACGGCGCTGGCTCCTGCTCTGCAACCCAGGGCTGGCAGAGCTCATTGCAGAGGTAACGGCGTGGGGGCAGCTGCTGGCCCCCACCCTCACACCCAGGGAGGCAGCCCCAGGGATGTTGCTCCACCCTCACCCATCTGCATCCTCTAATTCACATAATCACAGTCATTTCTGTTGGAAAAGGCCTTTTTAGTCCAAGCCCTCCCCTCACCCTGCCCAGCCCACCACTAACCCATGGCCCTCAGCATCTCAGCTCCACGGCTTTGCAATAGCTCCAGGGCTGGGGACTTCCCCACCTCCCTGGGCAGCCTGGCTCAGGGGCTGACAACCCTCCCAGGGAATAAGTTCTTCCTCAGCTCCTAAACCTTCCTTGGGGCAACCTGAGCCCATTTCCTNGCAGGGCCCAGCACAGGGGGACAATCCCTGCCCTGCTCCTGCTGACACAAGCCAGGATGCCACTGGCCCTCTTGCCCACCTGGGCATGCTGCTGGCTCATGTTCAGCTGATGTCACCAACACTCCCAGGTCCTTTCCCAGTGGGAAGCTTTCCAGTCCCTCTGCCCCAGCCTGCAGCGTTGCCTGGGGTTGGTGTGACCCTGGCCTTTGAGCTCTGTTTGCACCTCACTCAAGCGCTCTGCTCCTGCGCCGGGCACCGTTGGCTGTGCTGAGTGGGCACAGAATGCCTGAGGGCGGCAGCCACCCCTGGCCCATGGTCAGCTCCTGCCTCTGCTCATGTTGCAGAAAATAGGGGAGGACTATGTGCGGGACCTGAGCCAACTGACGAAGCTGCATGAATTTGTGGACGACGACCTGTTCATCCGGGAGGTTGCCAAAGTGAAGCAGGTGAGGGGTGGTGGCAGGGTGGCGGGTGGGCAGGGGGAGCAAGGGCTTGGGGGCTGACACACTCCCGGCCCCAACCCAGGAGAACAAGGTGAAGTTTGCGCTGTACCTGGAGAAGGAGTACAAAGTGAAGATCAACCCTTCCTCCATGTTCGACGTGCACGTGAAGAGGATCCACGAGTACAAGCGCCAGCTGATGAACTGCCTGCACATCATCACCATGTACAACCGTAAGGCAGGGCATGGGCTGCCCCAGGGGAGCACCAGCGTCCCAGGGCCCTGGGGCTGCGGCTCTGGGACACCACACTGAGGGTGACACCACGCTGCTGTCTTCTGCAGGCATCAGGAGGGATCCCACGAGGCTGTTTGTGCCCAGAACGGTGATCATTGGGGGCAAGGTAAGTTGGGTCAAGCACTTTGAGGAAGTCCTTGAACATGCCCCAGGAGACTTGGGTGCAGGTTCGTCCCCAAAACCCTCTGGGAAGCCCTGAGGTAGCGCTTCTTGCCTATGGTCATGCAAGCCCCCAGAAACTTGGTGGCACAGCACATGAGTTGGGTGAGGTGATGAGAGCAGGGCAGAGTGGGTGCTCCTCGCCTGCCTCTGCCACCTCCAGGCTCACCCGTGGCCTTTCTCCTAGGCTGCCCCAGGATATCACATGGCTAAAATGATCATCAAGCTCATTAATGCTGTGGCTCAGGTGGTGAACAACGACCCAGCTGTGGGGAGCAAGCTGAAGGTCATCTTCCTGGAGAACTACAGGGTCTCGCTGGCAGAGAAAGGTAGCCCATGAAGGTCCTGTATTGGGGAGGGGACACCGCCAGCCCATGGCTCCATCGCTGTGAGCCAGCAGATCTGGCATCCTTTGGCACGCTGCAAGCCCACAGCTGGGCACCACGAGCCCCTCACATCCTTGTTTTGTTGGCAGTGATCCCCGCTACCGACCTGTCGGAGCAGATCTCCACAGCAGGCACCGAGGCGTCGGGCACAGGGAACATGAAGTTCATGCTGAACGGGGCCCTGACCATCGGCACCATGGATGGAGCCAACGTGGAAATGGCCGAGGAGGCTGGAGAGGAGAACCTGTTCATCTTTGGCATGAGGGTGGAGGATGTCACGGAGCTGGACAAGGAAGGGTGAGGGCTGGGGGTGCCACGGAGGTGCCACCATGGGCTGCTGGAGCAGCACCAGCTCATCTCAACCCCTCCCTGCCCAGGTATAATGCCCAGGAGTTCTATGAGCGGCTCCCCGAGCTGAAGCAAGCCATTGACCAGATCAAGAGCGGTTTCTTCTCCCCTAACGAGCCCGACCTCTTCAAAGATGTGATCAACATGCTCTTCCACCATGACCGGTGAGGCCTGGGATGCCAGCCATCCCCAGGGTTGGGTCTCTCACAGCCTGGTTTCTGGCCCTGATGTCATGCACTGGGCTGAGCAGCTGATGCTCCACGGGTACAAAACAGTCTCCACTCACAGCACTCCAGGCTCGCTGCGTTAAACACTGGGCTTACATTAAGGCCAGGCCGCATTTGAGTGCTTGGCCTCGCCAGATGATAGATGCCTTTAGGGGTCTCAAGGGCTTTCCTGGCCAGAGCAGCCAAGGGCTATGGGGCTTTGCACTGGGGAAATGTTTTCCTGGGGAGACGATGGTGCCCTCCCAGGGCAGCCAGCCAGCACCCGTGTGCTTGTAGGGCTCTGTATCAAAAGGGCTCGGGGAGGATGAATGTCTGGAGCATTTGTGTTGAAAGAAGCCCCAAATTTGGCAGCCTGAGCCCTGTGAGCTGCAGCCACCAGCCACTGCGACACATTTCTGGTTCCACTGACTCCCCCTTCTTTCACTGCTACAGGTTTAAAGTTTTTGCAGACTACGAGGCTTACGTCAAATGCCAGGAGAAGGTCAGCGAGCTGTACCTGGTGAGTGCCAGCCTGGGGACGAGGCACGGGAGCAATGTTGGGGCCACAACATTCCGTCATCCCAGAGAAGGGGCCTGATGGGGCTGTGCACAGATGGGTTCATAGAATAATAGAGTTGTTTTGGTTGGAAAAGACCTTTTAAGATTTCAAGTCCAAGNNCTCCAGGCTGAACACCCCCATTCCCTCAGCTGCTCCCCATCACACTTGTGCTCCAGCCCCTTCCCCAGCTCCGCTGCCCAGCTCTGGACACGCTCCAGCCCCTCAGTGTCCCTCTGGCAGTGAGGGGCCCAACACTGAACACAGCACTCGAGCTGCAGCCTCAGCAGGGCCCAGCACAGGGGGACAATCCCTGCCCTGGTCCTGCTGAGGAGGCTCCAGGCTCTGCTTCTGCACGGGGTCCCTGGTTGGAAGCGGCTCTCCCCACCAACATGGCTCCTATGGGCACAAGCTTCCAGCCACACCATCTCACCCTTCTCCCCGCAGAACTCCAAGGCCTGGACCAAGATGGTGATCAGGAACATCGCGGCAGCTGGCAAGTTCTCCAGCGACCGCACCATCAAGGAGTACGCACGGGACATCTGGCACGTGGAACCCTCCGACCTGAAGATCCCGCCACCCAATGAGCCCCGCGATGCGGCCGAGGACAAGACCCCCAATGGCACCGCGGCCTAGGGCCACGACGCCAGGGGCACGAGGCAACTGGCTCTGCTCTGCAGCCTCTGTGGTGCTGCTGCTGCCTTTGGAGAAGGAGAGGAGGGATTTTTTAGCCTCTGTGGTGCTGCTGCTGCCTTTCCTACCCACGGGGAGAAGGTGTTGCGGGGGGGGAGGGATTTTTATCACCTGAACGTTGTGTAGAAAGTGAACTCACCACCACCACATCACACAGTGGTTTCCACAGGTGCTAAAAGTGCCCTTGGAGTCCAAGGGGCTGCTTGCTGAAGCCTAAAATAAGGGACTGGGCTCTCTTGCAGCAAGGCTGATGCAGAAAGAGGGGGCTGGCTGTGGGACAGGGTGGGCAGCACAGCTGGCTGAGCCCTTGCAGGCCACACTGAAGCTCAGCACGTGCCAGTCCTGAGGCATCAGTGCTGGGGTAATGGAGGGGGGTGGAGTACGGAGCATTTGCAGTTTGTGCCCCCACCACTGCCCCAGTTGACGCTCTGGTCACAGCTTGTGTGGTTGCACCCCAGGAGCAGCACCTGGATTGCAGCAGTAGCTCCATCCCCCGAGTCACCTGCAGAATCCTCGAGCCAGGGAGCCAATTAGAACATTTCTCAGTAGTTTTTATTACTTTCTTACTTTATTAGTTCAGTGCCACGAGGGGTAGTCCTGATGCTCCTGAGCGCTGCTCTCAGCAGCTGCCCTCACTTCATGTTCAGGAAGTCTCTGCAACAAGATGCAATAAACCCTTAACGCTGTCTCACTGACATTCCTGTGCTGCCTGAGAGCCTGATTTCTGGTCCCTGCATGGATGGGTCTGAGCTGGGATTAGAGAAAAGCTGCACATCTGCACTCAGGGCAAAGAGGAGCCAGGGGCTGTCCCTAGGGCCACCTCTCTGTGACACCCGGGTTGAGGACAGGCTCAGGGGAGCAGAGGAGCAGCTGGACCTTGATGCCAGCAAGGACCATAGGGAGGGGAAGCAGCAATGGGAAGGCACCTGCATGGTTGCAGCAGGGGAGGATACCCTGTGGAAGAAGAGGCCAAGGCTCATTCTGTGCCCACCCGCCCCAGTTCTGCAGAGCAGCACTTACTTCACCAGGGTGGGCAGCTCGGGGTTGAATGAGATGTAGTCATGGCCCAGCCCAAGCTCTTCAGGAAAGGTAATCAGCTTCACCTTGGATTTGTCCTTGTAGGTATTGTGTGCCACCTCGAACAGCTGCCACAGGGTGGGAGTGTGGTTAGTGGCATGCCCAGGGCACCCTGGGACCAGCCAACCCCTCTCCCTCCCCTTCACCTCCCCTCAGACACGCTAAACCAGTGCCCACCCCCATTCAAGCCCAGCGGGGGTGGATGGGTTCCCACCTTACGGCCCATGTGCACAGGCACCACAGCATCATCTTCTGCGTGCAGGATGAGGAGCGGGCAGCTCAGCACCTTCACACTGCGGGCAGCAAGCACAGGGTCAAGGGCCCACCCGGATCTCACAGACCTGCAGAAGCCTCCCTGGGTGCTCCTAACCTTCCTTCCTCCCCAGCTCAGCCCAGCCCAGCAATGGTGAAGGGCAGCTGAACCGACCCAGGGTGATGCTCAGGCTTCAAAAGCACCAGGTGCCTTTCAGCAAAGGCACCCACAAAGAGGGATAGGGAAGAACCCAATAATCTTAAACCCCTGACACAGGGTGCTCAGGCTCCAAAACACCCGTGATCCAGGTGGCTTTAGCAAAGGCAGCCACAAAGAGGTAAAGGGAAGGGCCACCCCCCCTCCCCCATTGCAGCACGAGTGGGACTCGCTCCAAAAGGATGTTGGCTTGTGGACTTTGCTCAGTAGGAACATTGGTGTCTGAAATTCTGCACATAAAAAAGACTTTTAAAGCATGAGTAAGCTGGGCAAACACAGGTAAGGGCACAGGGATGGCACCTATCCAACCCATCCCTCCTGAGCCAGGAGGTGCCAGTGTCAGCCCCCAGCCCCATGGGGATGGCTGCACCCCTTCCCTCCGGGCACTCACTTCTCATCACTGGTGAAGAACATGTTGGCATGGGCCAGTGAGTCCAAGATGAGGTACTCAAAACCCGGGAGCTGCCGGTAAACCTGACAAAGACAAAGTTTGGGAGGGTGGTAAGTGCTGGCTTTGATCGCTGCACCCTTCTGCTGTCAGGGGACAGCCTCTGGGCTCACCTTGGTGACAGGGATGTGAGCGGCCGCCTCACGGATGTTGGTGTAGGGGGATTCCAGGATGACAGCATCAACTTGGACCCCTGAGGGCAGAGTGGAGGGAGCAGGAATGGCTGAAGAGGGATTGTCCCTTCCTCTCCGGGGCTGCTGCCACGCTCCCAGCACAGGCAGCAGCCAAGATGTCCCCATCCCACTAAGGGGGATGAGGACAGACACTTGTTCCCGCTGTAGGGCTCAAGTCTGGTGCTCGAGTAGAGAGCCTCTGGGGCTCCCCAGCTCCTCTGTGACCCCCCCAGATCTGGCCAGGGATGTGCAGAGACCTGGGAGGACACTGCGTGGGGCCACCCTTACCTCGCTCCTCCTGCAGTTTCCTTGCCACATTCGTGGCAATCCTGCCAGAAGAGAGGTGACAGTGAGGGAGAGCAGCCACAATGTCTCCACTGGGGGCACAGCACCCTCAGACCATCCTTGTCTGCTGGGGTTTGCTTTGCAGGTGCCTCCACCAAGGAGCTGCCCTAATCCCTTGGTCCATCCCTGGGTAGCAGCGGCCTCAGGACTGGCTGTGGGCTCTGGAGTAGGCACCCACAGGACATCCTCCCGTCACCCAACCCCACACCTACCCCGTCCCCAAAGAGTGTCCCCAGAAGACGATGCTGCTGTTCCCACTCCGTGCTTTGGCCCAGTCGTAGAGCGCCAGGACATCCGTGGTGAAGCCACTCTCCGTGGGGTACCCACTGGAGTCCCCATAGCCTGCAGGGCACACGGCTCAGTGTTGTGATCTGCAGGGGGACACTGGTCCCAGGGTGGGGGGAAGCTGGTCTTAGGGAGGTCACTCAGCAAGAGACACCCTTTACCTCTGTAGTCCAGGGCCAGGATGTGGAAGTCAGCAGCTCCCATGGCCTGTCAGAGAAGTGGCACTGCGTTACACCCTGGGGTGGGGGATATACCTCTGGTCCCCCAGCATGGCCAGGCTCACTCTGCCCACAGTGAGCCAGTGTGAGCCTCACCCCCTGGGAAGGTCCTGGCCTCCCCACAGAGGATCACTTACCTTCAAGAACTGGATGCGGTGACTCGCAGCTCTGATGGGAAAAACAAGGTTAGAGGTCAGGGAGGGACCCCAAAGGAACCCTCCCCTCCTGCCCTGGCCCAGGCATGGGACCAGGGTGGATTTTCCCCAGGAGGGTTCAGCTGGATGCTCTGTGCTGGGTGGGATTTCACATTCGCCTTAAACTCAATGTTTCCTCCCTCCATGGGGTCAGACACTGCTGCAGCAGCCCTGGCCCTGCAGCACTGCTGCTGTACAGAGTTTGTCAGCTCTCTCCCAGAGAAAGGCACACACAGGCACAAGGACAAGAGGAAATGGGCTCAAGTTGCCCCAGGGGAGGTTTAGGTTGGAGTTGAGGAAGAGCTTTTTCCCTGAGAGGGTTGTCAGCCAGGCTGGTGGAGGTGGGAGAGTCCCCATCCCTGGAGCTATTGCAGAGCTGTGGAGCTGAGGTGCTGTGGGCCCTGGGTTAGTGGTGGGCTGGGCAGGGGGAGGGGAGGGCTTGGACTCCAGGAGCTTAACAAGGGCTTTTCCAACCAAAATGATTCTGTGATTGTGTGGCCCCAGCCCTGCAGCAGCAGCCACGGGTACTGACCTGGTGCCCCCATTGCCGTGCAGGTAGATGATCACAGGGTGAGCGTCAGCAAGCGCCTCCTCGTACCAGCGCTGGTCCTTGCCCTGCGCCTCGGCCGCTCTGCTGCCCGGCACCATGTGCCTGGGGAGGGGCAGAGAGGGGTTACCCAGGGTGGGTTCCACAGGGTTCAGTGCAGCTGTGCCCCCCAAAGGCTGCCTCGCTTACCAGATGCCAACAGTGACGTCCGGCTCGGTGTTGAGGTACAGGCTGATGGTGTTATTCAGCAGCAGCTCTGGCCTCCGAAGGTCCACGAAGAAGGGGAAGGCCACTGACAGAGGAATCGCAGCCATCACACGAGGCAACCCCAGAACCCTCAGCCCCAGCTGCTTTTCCAAAGCAACACGTTTGGGGTTTTTTTGGAATGATTTCCCCAGAAGCCAAGGGCCGTGCTGCAGCAGGCTGGGGGAGCTGGGGGGTGAGCACAGCCCTCTGCCAACTCCTCCTACCCAGATTTCTAGCCCCGCTGACGCTGTGCATGCCCAAATGTGTTGCAACTTCAGGCAGTAAGTAGGGCTGGTGTTACTACAGCTTGCAAAACACGAGGCGTCAGCAGGAAAGGTCCCCCATGGCTCCTCTGCAAGCCCACAGCAAGAGCAGGGGGTTGGATGGGTGCCGTCCTGGTGCCACTCAGGTGCTGGCTGCAGCCTCACACACATTTTGGGACGTCATTCCACCCGCCACCAGCCCCCTGCCTGCTGAATCCCTGGTGGGGAGGCTCTCCTGGTTGGAGCAGCCCCAGGACACTCACGGAAATTCAGGAAGACGAATTTGTTGAGCAGGGCGGGGAAGAGGCGGATGAAGAAGGGCACGGAGAGGTAGAGGAGGAGCAGGTCCAGGAGGAGGGTGCGCAAGCTGGGACACCAGGCCAGGCAGCCCCTGCAAGGAAAGCACTTCCTTAGCACATCCCCTCTCACCTCAAGGGCTTTGAGGTCCCTGTTCCCAGCCCCATCGTGATGGTTGGATTCAGCAGCTTTTCCCCTGCACGGGCCTGAAGTTGTCAGTTTTGTCTCCCTGAGACCAGCAACTGGTTCCCCACGTCGGGATTGTATCTGGGTTTTGGGAATGGAGCCGAGGTGTCAGAAGAGCCCCAGGGTGACACAACATCAGGAGAGGCCACAATCCGATTACCCCGCAGCCTCCCACGGGATGCTGACAGGCAGCAAAGGGCAGAGCACGCGCCAGGGCCGGGAGCTGCAAGCCAAACCAGCAATAAGGAGCAACCGATACTCTGTGGCAACACCCTGAGCTGACGGGACACAGGCATGGAAGTGTCCCAAGCCTGTGGGACAAGGAGGAAAGCTGGGAAAGGGGCTTGGGGACCCCACAGCACCACAGGAGAACCCAGTCCCCAGAGCGATGTCCCTAAAGCCACCAGCACAGGGTGGGGAGTGAAACCACCTCTGACAGCATCCTGCCCCAAAGGGCAGCCCCTGCCCTCTGCCCACTGCCCAGCCCCAGCCTCCAAGGGAGAAGAGAAAGCCCAGAGCTGCACATTGCCCTGCACCAACGTCTCTCATGAGCTGACAGTGTCGGGTGATGCAGAAACTAGTTTGGGTGGTGAGGGATTTAGGGCAGAGGTTTCTGACAGGGATCCAGGCACTGCTCGCTCCCTGTGCTCGGTGTCACTCCGGCAGGAGCGGATTTAGTTTGTTGCCTGCCCTGAGGAAATGCTGTGAAAGGGCTGCACAGGGGATGCCAAGGCAGCCAGGAGGTGCAGGGTGGCACAAGCTGTGCTGGAGCCACGGGGAGCTCTTTGAACCCGTTACCCCCACAAGACACTGGTCTGAGCCGTCCC
>WBNH01004370.1:15683-86323 GCA_013401255.1 Urocolius indicus
GGGTCCTACCGCCCGCCCGCCGCCCGCCGCCACCGCCGCGCCCGCCCCGCCAGGCCCCGCCCCCGCTCCACGCCCGCCAATAGGAACGCCCCGTTCTGGCAAGCCACGCCCACTTCCACCCGTCTCGGGGGCGGGGCCGCCGCCGCTTTGCTCAGCGCCGCAGCGATCCCCGGCCCGGGGCCGCCGGGTGATGGGAGGGGGGGGGCTGTGTGTGTGTGTGTGTGTGTGTGTCAAACAAAAACAACGCACAAATTACAGAGAAAAGGTTTAAACCCGACCCTTGGCTCCAGCTGCAAAGGGCTGAACCTGCTGGGGCGTCCCCGCTCCGCTCCCTCCGGCTGCGGCTGCGGCGGGTGGAGGGGACTTTCCAGGCTGAAATTTCCCACCGGGAAGGAAATATCCCCGTTGCACCGGTATTTCCCCGTGAAACGCGGCCAGGCGCAGGGGGACGTGCTGTCGGGATGTGAGCCCCTCAATGGGGCCTGCAAGGGCTCTATGGGAGGGACTGGAGCGAGCCCACGCTGGCGTTTTGAGCTTCTCTTAATTCACCCACCCCCTCAAAGCACGACCTGCACTGCTCTTTTCCCGAGCTCTTTCCATTTTACTCGAGCCCCAGGGCCAGTCAAGGCAGGACACGGAGCTGCTTGCACAAGACAGGAGCTGGGCATGGTGGTTCTGCACCCCTCCAGCGCACACGGTGGGCGTTTGGTCTGGCAGGACGCTCCCGTGCACCTACGTGAATCGGTGTGCTGAATGCAGCTTCGGTCTGTGCCCGCCCCGCATGCAAATTCAAACAGGTCCTGTCAAACCGGGGCTGTGGGCAAGCAGCTGCACGTTCACCGTCGGCAGACGTTGCAATAAGGTGACACAAGCCACACGGAGACTGCTCTTCCCATGCCACAGGGGCAAGGGGGACAGCAGAAGCCAGGGGCAGATCTGTCAGCTTTTACACACGAGACCTTTTCCCTTCCACTCCCATTTTTGCCCTGTTCCCACTGAGTGCTGGTGACGAGGCACACGGCAGTGCGTTGCCGTGAAGATGATGGGAGAGACGGTCCCCAGAGCCTCTGTTTTGCTGCCCGTGCCGCCTGTGGGACTTTATTCAGAGGTGATGGCTGCAAAGATAGAAAGAATGGCAGAACACACCCCCTTTGACAGATAAGATAAGCGATTCTTCACAAGAAACAGCCACCCGTTGTGTAGTTACTATACAAGGAAAGGAAGGAAAGACCCCGTTGGTGTAAACTTTGCACAAGCAGGGTAAGCAAGCCTGGCAATGTGGGTGGGTGCCAGTCGGTGCTGAGCGTCCTGCTGCTGCCATCCGGGAGACAACGGCACAAACTGCAGCCATTGCATGTGAGTTGCGACCATACTTGGACAAATTGAGTTAAAACCTACCTCAAACGACCACCAGAGACCTTTCCCCAAATGCAGTACCCTGGCGTGGAGGCGTTTCGCGATGTATTAGCGTGTGCATTTGGTTCCTATGAATATTCGTCTTCTTCGTGGATATAATGAGGGATCCCCCACGCACCCAGCGCCGCAATAAACCAGTGGCGGCTTTCTAAACTGTCGTGGTTTGAAGAGTTTGGTTTGAAGAGTTTGACCATTTGGTTTGAAGAGCCTTGGTTACGATTTTCGGCGACAGTGGGACCAGGAGGGGATCGGCAGAGAGTTACGGCAGATGCATCCGCGATGCCGTGTGCGCATCGGGATGGAGCAGCCGCGCAAATACGTCTTGCAATAAGGAGCCGGAGCAGCAAACATAGCGAATAGGAGAATCCTCAGGGCTTGAGGGGAAAAGTCCTGGAGGCGACAGGGTGGGTGCGCAGGATCAGGCCCGAGCGGCGGTGGCAGGAACGCGACTTGCAGAGCGAGGGCTGGACGTGCGGTGGCAGACGCGAGCCGCAGCCCGGAGGCACCGCACAGCTGCGGCGTCACAGCGCTCGCCATTGTTTCACCCAGAAATATATCAAAGTTTGGGCTTATTTCAGGACAAACTTCTCCCCGCCCCGGCTGGGAGAGGGGAGGATTTTTCCGGGTTGGTTTTTTTTTTTTCCTGAAGCATCTTTTCCTAAATGCTCCCTTTGGGTTTTCGTTTTGGTTTTGTTTGTTTTTTCTTATGATGGTTTCGTTGCTTTTTTTTGCTTATTTTGATGCTGGTTTCTAGCTTTGCTTTTCCCCGGCCCGGCCGGTCGCCAGGGTGAAGGGTGTCTGTCCCGGCACAGCGCAGCAGGAGAAGAGCCGCAGGAGGCAGAAGCGGCCTTTGGTTCCCCCCACCCCCAGCTCCCCAGGCTGCAGCCGGACCTTTCCTGCACAGACCTTTCCTCGCCTGGCAGAACAAAGCCCCCCATTGTGCAGGGGAAAAAGGGAAGGAAAGCGTGTCAGGGCAGCGAGAGCCGTGCCAGGACGGTGTTTCTGCAGGGATCGGGCACCCGTGGCCTCACACACGGGTCACCCCCCTGCCTGCGCAGGCGCCTGCGGCCACTGACCCCATTTTTTGGGTGGCTCTGTGCAAGCCCCCGGCCCGGCAGTTGCAGGCAGGTCATGTCCAGCGGTCCCAGATTCTCTCACATGTCTCTCTTTATTTTGGTGTGTGTCACACGTGATGGTGTGGGCGAGCAGAGGTTTTTCCTTCCTCCGAGCTCGCTCGGAAGGCGCTCGCCGCGAATGCCACCCTCAAATGCAGCTGCTAGCTGGAAGGGGGCTCCAAAAATAGGCTGTCGGGATCCATGTCTGGCAGGGCTCCGTGGCTCCTAGAAACACGCTTTCCTCCTACGGGAAAAGGGGGGGAAAAATAAAATCAGGATGCCTTTGCTAACAGCAGCTCCTAAAAATGAGTCAGGAATGTGCGCTGCAGGAATACAGCCTGGCCCTGGCGAGCCGGGGGTCTGCACATCCCGGGGGGCTGGCTGGGGACATCGCGTGTGCTGCGTGTCCCCGTCACCCTCCACCTGGCTATGAGTCCATGGATCTATGATTCTCTGAACACGCGCCGAGTCGCTTTGTTGGGTGAGAAGGGAGATTTTTCGGGGTTGTTGCCTGGATTAGTGAAGCACTGGGGTTGTCACGGCGAGGAGGAGGGTTTGGGGGGGGGGGGGAAGGATAAAGGTCCTGGCACTCGCCGAGCTCGAAACAAAACAAAGCACCAGATGGTTTCAACTTTGACATAATACACGGTGAAAAAGTGTTTGAACCGGGGCTGAAAAAGCAAATGAGGGAAGAGAGAAAGAAAAGAAACCCCCTCAGTGAGTGTCAGAGCAGAAGAATGCATTGGAGAAAAATGGCAAATGTTAAAACCCCAGACAAAAAGCTCTCCCCCAGCACAAAGCCGTGGCTGCTAACATCTGTCCAGCAAAGCCTCTTCACCAAGGCCCCCTTCCCTTTAATATTACCTTTCCTCCCTTCTGGTGTTGTGAGGACACAGATCCATCCCCAAACGGGGCTTTGCTTGATGCTGAGGGACTCGCTCGGCTGTGCCACAGCCCTGGCACGGAGGCAGCCGGCAGTGCCACGCTGAGCACTCGGGCGACAGAGCTACCCCGGCTGCTGCAGAGGGGGCCTTATGTGATTATACCTTTTTTTTAAGCTCATGTCTGCTGTCCCGGGTGTCCCTGTCCACAGCCCGTGGGGCTGCGGGGCAAACCAGCCCCTGTCTCCGCTGCAGGATCTCGTGGGGCTTTAAGCCCAGCTTGCTGTCGAAGGAAGGGTTATACAACCCGTTGTGCATCTGGCTGTGAGGCTTTTGTGTCTGCCTTGCTCCTCCCCCACAAATAATTTGAACCTACAGACCAATTTCAGAGTCGCCTTTAAAAAAAAAGGGCAGAGGGCTTAAAAGTTATTACATCCCCAGTATTTTTACACACACACACACACAGAGCAGCAAAATGAGCCCAAGTAATTGTGCGAGAGCAGATTGCAGTGTGAGCCGAACCCCTTGTTAGCCACCAGAGAAGCCACAACCCTTGGGGACTGCTGACTCCCTGCCCCACAGGCTGTGCCTGCCGGCGCCGAGCAGCAGCGTGGGCGGCTGATGGCTCCAGCCTCTAATTGGGTCTGCCGAGGTTTAAGTAAGGGGTTTGAGTTTTGCTGGTGCCCGTGGCTGGTGTGTCAGCACCCCGGAGCCCGGCCCTGGCTGATCCTCAGTTGTGTGTCCCTCACCCAGAAAGTGGGGGGCACGGGTGGGTCGATGTGCTGAGCTGCCATGGGTAAGGGGAAGGGCTGAGTGCCATGAGCCCCTCGACCATGCGAGGAGCCCCGGGAGGAGGAATGCCAACTCCACGGGCCCCAGGATGGCAGGGAGACAGGATGCCGTGTCCCCACGGCAGGGGACAGTGGGGTGACACAGCGCCATGACCACGGTGCGGGGCAGCCCAAGTGACATGCCATTGTATTTTTGGGGATGAGGAGCTGTAGGGACATACCTTCAGGGGTGCAGGACAGCAGGGAGCTGGGGTGATGCCACCCAGGGGATTACGACAGTGGGGAGCCGGGGTGATGCCCCCCTGGGGTGCGGGATGACGGGAACCGAGGTGATGCCACTCAGGGGGGCAGGAAGGACAGCGGGGACCACGGCGTTGCCAGCGGGGCTGCGGGACAACGTGGAGAACCCCTCGCAACCGTCCCCCGTGGGGCGGGACGCTGCCGTTAGCAAGCGGGGGCCGGGCCCGGGCGGTGCCAGCGGGGTCCCGCCGCACAAAGGCCGCCGGTTTGCCCCCGCCCCGGGGCCGCCCCCGAGCCTCGGCCCAATAAACGCCGCCGCATTTGAACGCGGCACCTCCCCCGGTTCCGCTCTCCTCCGCGACGCTCCGCTGCCCCCGGAGGCACCGGTACCGGCAGCCGCGCCGGGTGAGCCCGGGACGGGAGCGGGGCCGCGGGAGCAGGGGGGGATTGCCGGGGTGGGGGACGGACTCCGCGGAGGAGGGACCGGCGGCTGCGGTGGGTGGAACCGGGGTCCGGGCCGGCCCTTCCCGGCGCGGGCAGCCGCGTGTGCGGGGCACCGGCCCGGGGCGGCGGGGAAGGGGCGCAGCGGGCGAGGTGGGTGCGCGGGGAAGGGGGCGAGGGGATGCTGGAAGAGAGTGCGGGGTGCTTGGAGGAGAGGGGCGGTAGGGATAGGGTCTCGTAACTAGAGGGGGAGGGTGGTGTGTGTTTGAAGCGTGGGTGGGCGCGGAGGGGACGTGCGTGGGGGGTTGATGGGGGACAAGCGAAAGCCCCCGCGGACCCCAGCAGTGGGCTTGGCGCTGGTGGCACTGGTCCGGCGGGGTGAGTGGCACCGGGCGCTGCTCGCCCTCTCGCCAAGGGCACCGCGTCCTGCGGCGCAGCCCTGTCCCGGAGCCAGAGGGATGCTCCAGCACCCCGAAGCGTTGTGGGAGCAGGTTCTGGGTTGAGTTGAGGAAGCAGCGGGCTGCGGCCGGAGGAATTAATAGCAGCAGTTGTTTTGTTGATGGCGAAGCCTTCGCTGTCACCAGACGGCATCTGGTCACAAACCACGGGCCCTTCACCTCTGGCGCATCTGGGGAAGGATGGGGCTGAGGCTGGGAGCCGGGAAAGCAGGAATCTGTGGCTCCGGAGTGTCAGGCGCCGGAGCTGGGGACACCGGGGGTTTGCCGTGCAAGCGGGTGTCAGTTTGGGAGGGTGCCTTTATTCTGCCCATCTTCCGCGGGCGCGGGGACGGCAGCGCGGCGGCAGCGCCGTGATTCGCCACGGCCCGGGCTGAGCTCCGCGGGACTGACCGCATCCTTCCCTATTTCCCGGCATGCGAGCCGTCCCCCGCCTCGCTTTGTTTACTTCTGAAATCATCAGCTTTGTGCCTCTACCTTGGGCTTTATCGCGCTCGGGGCTCCCCGAGTTAGTGCAGTGCAACTCCAGCCCGATTTGCAAAAATCAAAGCAGATGGGCGCTTTGTTTTTCCTTACCGAGGGGAAGGCTGCTTAGTGAAAGACCCTATTACAATGCAAATACCGGCCTGGCGTGAATATTCAAAACGCTGCGCCGCTTTTGAAGCTCTTTACATAAATTGATAGCTCTTTATATGCCAGCTCTGTTTGGCTAATCTGGAATGGAGCTTGGTAAATCTCTCAGAATCTCCTTTTTTTTTTTTTTTTTCTTCCCCTTTCTGCCAACTTTGGAGGGGTTGGCAATGTTTTGGGGAGCACGGTGAGAGGTGCAAAGCAGCTGGTGCTGGGCTGCAAAAATTATGCCTGTGCTCAATGGGGAGGAGGAACCTCCGGCTGTAAAGCTGATTTTGGTGGTGACTCTTGAAGAGCTGGGCGTGCTGTCAAGTGATTTACAGATATTTGGGTGCCTCATTGTCCTTTTGGGCTTTTTTTTCCCCCTGCCTTTTCTTGGATTTCTCTGCATGGCCCTTTGTGGAGCTGCTGCTCCCCGAAGGGAGATGGGGTGTTGCTGGGTGAGCTGAGCTCCAAAATCACCCTGACTTGGGGGTGTAGGTGGTGAATCCTGGCAGCTTAACCACAGCTGCCACGAATGAGAGCGTTCATTAGGGGAAGGAGGTAAAGAGTCAGAGGAGACAGCCCCAGCAAGGGCTCAAGGGTCTGCTTTCAATGCCTGCAGGGCATCTCCAAATTCTGCCATTGGAAACTGGAGTCGTCGTGGTTTTTGCCACCTGTGTTCACATTGTTCCAGTTGTCACATGGGCAGAAGGGAGGACAAGTTACTTTTAACCTGCCTGCATGTGGCCTTGCCCTTCAGCATGGGCTGGATGCAACTAAATGGTTAAGTTTTGGGGAGCAGAGGCTGTTGTTTTGGAGGTGACCACACGATGCTGCTCTGCTGGGCACTTACTGGCTGCTAATTGCCATGCCCTTGGTTGAGCAACCAAGAGTAACATTGAAAGCAACATTCTCTTTGCTGTCCCTTAAAGCAGATAGCTTGCTTGAAATCACTACTGCCTTCTGCAGAGGGCTAGTGGGAACGGAGGCAGCGTAGCCCATAGCCCTGGTGAGGGGTGGCCGGTGATGCAGCCCATAGGGGCATCCAGGCAGAGAATCCCCAAAAGCTCCGTGTTGTGCCCCTGCACAACAGACAAGGTACTGTTTGCATTAACGCTCTTTTGCACAAAGAACTTGTAGTGGTTTTTACTTGATGGTGCTATTGATTGGTCAGGTAATGTGTGTCCTTGCTGGTTACAGAGGTGAGAGCTCAGGGGTTGGTGTTGATTCCAGGAGCTTAACATGTGAAGCCGTAATCATTGTTTAAACCTCTATTGTTTGAGTTAAATTTAGCTGAGAGTTTACTCATATCAGGCCACTACATTGTGTGCTGTGAAGATTATCTGGCACTCAGGAGGGAGTGGATTTAAAGGAAGGAAAGAAACACTGGTGAAAACTTCCTCTTCTAACTGCACCTGAATGCTTTGCTTCCCAGGGCTTGTTACAGGGAGAAGAGGAAGAATAATGTGGTGTGGCTCTAAGTAGTTGTAAACCTGCAGCTTTCTGCACTGTCTGCTCAAGCTGGTCATTTTGTGGGACTTAATACAATGCAGAAGGCCAGTGATAAATCAGAACAAAGTGATGCCCTGTGTGGGGAATGGCCCCTCTCCCTCGCAGGGGACTGGGGAGCCCCCGCTCAGCTGCTGCCTGCCCATCCCTATTATCCTGTGGCTCCTGCCGCCCTCCTGCATCTCAGCTGCTGGCCCATCTGGAGTGGAGATGAAAGGCTGGGCTTTAATTCGGGCTTTGTGTGCCTCTTGTATTCCCCCCTCCCTCCCCTCTCACCCCTTTCTCTGCTGCCAGTCTCCCAGCCCAGACCCTACCAGCCAGCCCCAGCGTGCGGGTGCGGAGGGCTGATGCTGCTGACCTCATTATTTTGACTGCTGGGTGATGCCAGGCAGCCTGGGGAGTGAGCTCATCAGGTAGGAGGGATGGGTTTAGGTTTTTTTTTTTTTCCTCTTCTCCTTTCGAAGCACTGCTGAATAATTCAGCTGGGAGTAGGCATCTTGGGTCACCTTGCACAGCCGACTGCATGCTGGAGTCGGCTTCCTAAGATGGAGGTTGTGCAGGATGCGTGCAGGATCGCCTCGCTGCCGGCAGCTCGCTGTCCTTGACTGACTGACTGCAGGTAGGCAAAGAGCCTTGTTGCCATTCTTCACTTCTTTCTAGTGTCTTTTTATGCTGGAAAGCATGAAATCCACCTCCCTGGGCTGCTTGAGGGTGGCTGCATCTCGCTGAGCCCAGTGAGCTCCGATTCTCCCTCACCGTGGGGACACATAAGGCTGCCAAGGCCACTGTGGCCCTGCCAAAAACTCCCCCAGCTGCAGGGCAGATCTGTCTCCAGACAGCAGCCATGCACCCAATGCTCTTCTCCTTTGGAGATCATATTTTTCTTGCTGGTTTTATGGGCTCCCCAGTGTCTCCTCCCTCAGCCCATCCGGACCCATCCAGGGTGAATTTTTAGGGCTGCACCCAGAGGCAGGGACCCCAATGTTGTGGCAGCATGAGTGCTTGGGGATGTGTTGGGAGGTGGCATTTAGGTCTCTGCACTGTCTAACTGGGGGAACTGGTTCTGGCGGTGTTTTAGAGGTCCCTGGGGGGCAAGAGGTGGCTGATCCTGAAGGTAAGAGGCTCAAAAATGCCTGGGAAGCTCCAGGGCTTGGAGTGACCTTTGCTGCAGACTCAGCTGTGAGTTTTAGGGCTGGTGGGGTATATGGTCAGGGCAGGCAGGGCTCTCCTGACCCTGTGGGAGACTCTCTCTTGACACTGCTACGCATAGTGGTAGCAACTGCTATAGAGCCCCTCCATGTGCTGAACTGCGGGTGGGAAATGAGGTTACTGGTGTGAGAATGGCAACTAGTTTGCTGCCTTCCTCTTACTTGTAGGTACCTGAATTTTTGGGTGCTGACTCTTCCTGTGCACCCTGGGTTGAATGCAAATGTGTCTGTACCCTCTGTCCTCCCTGCAGCACTTGGGTGCTTTGCTGAAGAGGCTCAAGAGGCAGCTGGTGGTGGGAGGAACCAGGGGACAGTGAGAGTGTGAGGACAGGTAGAGCTGTGTGGGGATGGGGAGGGATTGTGTCTGCTCTCTAGGTCTTCTGATGCTGCTGTCCCTGTCCATGTCAGTGCACGGGGAAGGACAGCCAAGCTGGGCTGTTTCTGTCCTGTGGACCCTGTGTGGTGCTTGCCACCAGCCCTGCATCCCTCTGCAGGCTGGCAGCCTGATGCTGCTGTGGCCAGCAAAAGCAAGGGCACGGCTGCTGCAGCATCTGCCCTGGAGATTTCCCAGTCACCCATCCACATTGGTGGCACAAGCTTTGCTGACTGTCCCTTTGCCACAGGGCACTTGTGTGAGCTGGTGTGGTGGCTCACGGTGCTCCTGAAGATCAGGATGTTCCTCAAGGCTGTGGTGATGGGCAAATAGGATGAAATTAGGCTGAACCTTGCAGTCAGGACAGCTCCCCTTGTTCTGGAATGTCTGCAAGCACTGACTGGCACACAGGCAGCCACAGGAACCCTGTGATGCTGAGATGGAGATGGGGGGACGTGGCTGCTCTGTAGCAGAGTTGGACAGCAAGGGATGTGGATAGGACCCTTGCATTGGGAGATCAGCATGAGACAGCCTACATCAACCAAACAAAAGTTACATGGAGATATGGCTGGTGCTTGGACCATGGTCTGAGCCTGGCTGAGCACCCTGGGTTTGTGTCCTCAGGGCCCTGCACTGCCCATTGTCACTCAGTATGCCCTGGAGATGATGGCTGCAGTGCATGTTGTTCCCCAGGGAGGTGGCATGTCCCCTGCAGTGGCCATGTGTGCCGAGGCTGTGTTGTGGCACTGGGTTATGCTGCTGTCCAAGCTGAAGGGGAGCCCTGCAGCCACGCTCAGTAAATGAATGCCAACGAAATCCTTCATTTTGAACAGGAAATTTCCCTCCCAGAACAGTTCCTGAGGCTGTGATGCTCTGGTTAGTGATGACATGAGAGAGATGAAAAAGTGTTGACTTGGAGGGGAGGGTGAAGCTCTTGGATGAGTGGTGGGGAAACCACCTGAGCTCAGTTTGCTAGTGCGGGAGTACTTCAGCCCTCTCCATGCTGGGGTTGGCTCTGCTGCAGGGCTAGGTTTGCTGCCAGCTGAGCAATGTCCCTTGTCAAATACTCCTCTGCCTTCAGACAGAGTGTGACCTGAAGTACCTGAAGGTGAGCAATGCAGGGAGTGCCATGGGGCCAGGCAGTGACTGGGGGGGACATGTGGGCACCATGTGGCTTTGTGATGGACTTGTGGAAGAAATGCATGCTGGCATCAAGGGGGTTAATGTATTGGGGCTTCTTGCAATTAGGCCAGCACAAAAAAAAGGGAAGAATATTTGATGCAAGGATATGTTTTATGTTTGTGAAGACTGGCTGGCCTGAAGCATTCAGAGTGAGGGGAGAGGCAGTAGTTTGGATCTCATGCCCTCCCCACTGCAGGCAGGCTCCCATGCTGTGCTCCCAGCCACTGTTGAGCTGTTGCTGCCTGCATTCTTGTTTGTCTTCTCGCTAAGGGGATGTCAAAGCATCACTTGCAACACCTGGGAACCAGTGGAGCTCAAGGGAACAATTTCTCCCTGCAGCACCTCAGCTGTTCCAGCTGAGCTGAATTAGCTGCTCTAGCTGAATGACCTGCTTGTGGGGCCAGCATGAGGTAGCAGGTAGGGATGTGCCACCCAGGGCTTCTCCAGCCACTTAGGCTGTCCCTACCTGGAGACTTTGGTCCTGCAGTATTTTTTCCCTTGATCTTTTTGCTGTGTGACTTCTGGCTTCAGCCAGTGGAATGGAAGAGTCTGGAGGAGTGGTGGAGCACTAGGTTCCCTTGATGCACAGAAAAACTGCAGCAAATGGCCTCACAGACTTCTCTTGTCCCAGCCCTTGGGGGTTTCACCTCTGCATGCTGTGCATGGTCGATGCTCACCAGCCCTGTTTCTCCTTGCAGGTGAGCGTGTAAGGCTATGGGATGGATGAAGCTGAGCAGGACCAGTATGAAGCTCGTCTCAAGGAGCTCTTTGACAGCTTTGACAGCACAGGCACAGGATCCCTGGGGCAGGAGGAGCTCACTGACCTCTGCCATGTGCTGCACCTGGAGGAGGTGGCCCCGGCGCTGCAGCAGACCCTTCTCGAAGGAAACCTCCTAGGCAGGGTAAGGCTGAGGTGATGGTGGAGGCTATGAAGGGGAGGTCTGGGGTTTGGGAGCATGGCAGCACCGGGCAGCTGCTCTGGCACGTGTGGGAAGGTGATGAAAATAGGCTGAATGTCTGTAATTTGTGAATATCCAACACCCCTGAGGGTCTGGGGCTGCTGGAGTTGCAGTGTCTGTTCTGATCAACACAGTGGGCTCAGGGCAGTTTCTGAGAGAGGGATTAGTGATAATAGGGAAGGAAACTGCTTACTAGTGTGTTTTCCCTGACTGGAGGCAGTCTGAAACTCTCAGAAACCACCCCTTTACTCATAGTCTTGTGTGCTGGCATTGCACTGAGGCAGGGAGTGTTTCCCAGTGTTCGAGGCTCCCTGATGCCCTTGCACTGGTGCTCAGTTGAGCAGATGCTGGCTCTCAGGGCACACATGCCCCCCTGGCACTGGTTAGGGTACTTCTGGCTCAGATCAGCACCCTGGACCAGCTCACTGGATGCTTGCCCAAACTCTGTTGCACTTGGGATATGATGGGGACCTAAAGCCAGGGCTTGAGCTTGTGATTTATGTTGACTTAAGCTGTGGTTAAACTGGTGGGGCCACATGCAGTCATGCAGATTTCTCTGTGGCAGAGAACATTGTCCAACTCCAGCAGTTGCTGGCTGAGCAGCCTTTGTCCACGTTGCCTGGTGTTGGTGCCCACACATAGCTGTGGTATCACAGACTCGCCTTAGGGGGAGGCTTTGGGGATCAAATGGCTCTTTCCTTCTGTATGCCAGCCTGTGGAGGGAAGCTGTGGCCAGTGAGCACACCAGGCTTTCCTAAGTGATTTTTCAGGTGTGTTTGTACCTTTCTAGAGTTAAATGCCAGAGTGTTGAGCAGAAGCTGCTTGCCCTTAGGGGAACCTCCACATTCAGCATGGTTGTCCTAATTCCTCCTGCCTTACGTCCTTCCTAGCGCACTGTCCTCAGAGTGCATTGGATGCTTCCCTCCCAGTCACCCTGAAATCCCATCACTGCTCATTAAAATCAGAAAAGGCCAAGCAGGGCAGCCATGGCTCTCGATAGGCATCAACTGAGCAGCCATCCTGACCAATTTCCCATCCAACTGCAAGCTTTCACAAAACAACATAATTCCTTTAACGAACAAAGGGTCCTCTTCCTCGCCTGCCCTGGAGCTGCAGCTCTTCTGCTGGCAGTGAGTGGTGCTGGGCCCCATGGATCCAGACCCAGACAGAGGTTTCTGACCTTTGGAGCTGCAATGTGGTATTTGCTTGAGCACCGGAGGCTTTCCGTGCCACTCGGCTGTCTTGAGCTCAGATGCTGTTTTCTGGCTTTGCTGCTTGCAGGATGGAGAGAGAGAGAAGGAAGGGGAGAAGAACAGTACTAAAGATGTGGCTGCCACAGCAGGTTGCCACAGCTCAGTGCTCATCCCTGTGGCCTGCTTAGAGTGGTTGAAAAGTGCATTAAAAGAGCACCAGAAAGCTCCTGCTAAAGCACCCCGAGTGCTGGGTCAGGCTCACCCCACCCCAATTAGAAGCTTCATCCCTGCAAGGTGTCCTAGGGCACGAGGAATCCCGAGGAGTGCTTTTATTTCATTCCCCAAAGACATGCTCCCAAAGACAAAGGGGTCTTTGGGACAGTTCTTGCTTACACCTCACGACTTGAGTGACTTGAGCACTGGGATAATCTGCCTTCTGCATTTCCTCCCGTCTCCCTGGCATTTGTGCTCATTAGCAGCAGCGGTGGCCCGTGGCTGAGCATGAGCCTGATTTAATAGCTATCAAATCCTCTGGGTTTCCTGTGTTTTTCTGTCAGGAGAATAGCAGCAAACACGTTGCTCCTGAGTTCAGGCTTCCTGCACCTGCCCTGCAGATGGTCCCTCTGGGCGGCGGGAGCTGCCTTTGTTCAGCTGCACTTCCAGAGGCCGGGTTTTATGGGAGGGCACCGCTGAGGGGGGTGGAGGGGGACGGGTTTTGTCTGCTGAGGTGCAACTCAGCAGGGCCACGTGCTTGCCTTTGTGCCAGGGGATCGACTCTGGTGATGAATGTGGTGTGGTGGGAGCAGGAGCTGGGCTGGCACCCCGGCAAGAAGCTGCGTGCTCTGCCTCTCCATCCCTGTCCATGCCGTGCTTTGGGGATTAATGGAGATGTCTTCCTCTGGGATGTGTGAGGGTGTGTAAGTCCTGTCCTGGCTTGTGGCAGAGCCAAACCATGCCAGAACCACTTTCCTTCTGTGACTGCATGGGAGGGCAATGCTTGCAGCAGTTCTTGGGATTCCTTGGGAAGGCTCCTTCCTTGAGTTCCTCAGGCTTGACTGCAGAACCCAGAGGAGAAGTGTAGATGTGCCCTTCTCATTTGGCTTCTGGGAGCCAGTGCCTGTAATACAGAGTGGTGTCAGGGGTAAGTCAGGCACCTGTGTCCTCTGCACAAGGCCTGTCCTTCGTGGCTGTCCTTGGGCAGGGATGGGGAGTTCGGGTTTCACCCTGTCTGTGGCTGCAGCAAGGACACTGCGGCGTGGGATTTCACTCCTCAGCTCCCTTCACTGCTTTGGCTTGTGACCTCTTGCAAATATACTCCCTCTGAGCCTACTGTGACGGTGGCTTTTTGCTTGCCAGGCAGGAGATTTGGTTGCAAGGTTACCCTGTTCCTGTGTCTTCCCCACCTCACATTTCCCTCTGCAACCTTCTGGCTGCTGCTGCTGGAAGGGATTTGCAAGCAAGGAGAGGGCTTTGGTGGGGAAAAAGGACTCTGCTCAAAGATGGAAAGGGAGCTGGAAGGAGCCACCAATGCTGTTTTTCCCCAAAGGGACTGGGGTTACAGACTGCTGCTTTGCATCCCCAGGATAAACAGCAAGCAGCAGTAGTTGGTTGGCACATGCACCCTCTCTTTCTAGTGCTAATAAGTCACAGCTTCATGGGAAACTGGCTTTAAAGCAGGCATCAAGATTTCTCAAAGGTACTGGGGTTGCTTCGCAGCGGCAGCTTGGTTGGTCCCAGATCTCTGTGGGGAGGCTGGGCTTGGTTTGTTATGCCTCTGTGGGCGTATTAGTCTTGTTTGCCTCTGATTTACTCGTTCTGGGAAAAGCCTCCTGACCCAGGGACATGACATGCCCCCAGCACTGGTCTGGCTGTGGCATGAGTCCTGTCCCTGATCCATGCCCTGGGTAGGAACAAACGCACACTGTGGTGTTGCCTCCCAAACTGCAGCGTTCAGGCTGCTTTTAAATCAGCCCTCGAGCTGCTGTTGAAAGGCTCTGTGAGCAGATGTGTGAACTGGCAGTTCTGAAATATCCCAGATTCAGTCAAGCATGTTGAAAAGAACATTAAACTTTACCCCATCAGTGGCTTGCTGCTGTATCTGCCTTGCATTTGTAAGGCTTTGGGGTTGGCTGGAGTGGCTGAGGCTGTTTTTCCAGAAGGGGACAGTGCTTTGTGCAGCACTGCTGCAGCTAGTGCCCCCTCCCCAGGGCTCTCTAAGTCTCCCCTTTTACTGGGAATATTCTCTAAGCAAAAACCCAAAGGCTGTTGCTGCACATGCCTGCGCACTTGGGCTCTCTCATCCCTGGAAGGGCCTCTTACATTTTCAGGAAGCCCACAGCCTCCCTGGCATGGGCTTTCCAGGCAGGAGCAAGACCCTCCATGGCAGCAGGTGGGTGCTGGAGGTGTGCAGACACTGAGCACACGGGTGTGGAGCACCTTGTGGGGTGGACAACAACTGCTCTGCATCTCCCAGGGATGCACATCGCTCCTGTACCCACACTGGCAATTAAACTGGATGCAGGTAGGAAGCCAGAACAATGCTGGGGAGTAGTGGCAAGGGATTGTTTGCTTTAAAAGGAGAGTTACTGTAGGGTTTGTGGCTTTGCTGTTCCACAGGCTGCCTTGCCAGGCTTGGACTTCAGCAAAGGTCTAACTTTACAGTTACATTTCTTCAAGTACCGTTTGTGTACTGATATATAGCATCCAAGGTCAGTGGTGCACAAGCAGATACTGTTTTTCCTAGTGATCTGGTGTTAGGATGGGCCAGAGGGTTTTCCTGAAGAAAAGTATTCCCCCTCTGCCAGCTCGGTCTACATCAACAGCATTGGGTGCTGCTGCTCCAAAGGTGTTGTGGGACCCCTCTGAGCCTGTGCACAGCCCTTATTGTGTGTCTGTGCTGATGATTTGCATTTTAAATGTCTAAATCCTGCTGCATGGCTGACTTCAGTGCTGGACCAGGGAGGCTGGAGGATGGCCACCTCCCACCCTGCAACCTCTGTGGCTCCTTTGGATTCTGTGGGCTCCTTTGGATGTGGTGCTCCTGGTAAAATCACTCTGTGGCCAGCCGTCCCACACACAGCTGCAGCAGCAAGGGCTCAGCCCCTCTTCCTCCTTCTTCGTTAGGGCTTCTTGGCAAACACAAGTTGGGGGCTACTTGGGCAGAGCAGCTTCTGTGTCAGTGCTGTTCTCCACACCTTCCCCCAAGTCTTTCACTCTGCCCTTTCACTTGGTGTCTTTGCACCAGTGATGCAAAGGGGTTTATATTTTCTTGCTGCCATCAGGTGCCACCAAAGCCAGCCCCAGCACCTCTGTGAGGGACTGGCTCTCTCCCCGTGGCTGTTGTCACGATTCCCTTCCTGAGAAGATCCCATGGGAGGGGACCTGTTATTCGAATACCCTCATCTTTTATTCATCCTCATTTAGTCAAAATGTCAATTTTTTTTTTTAATCAGGCGAATTCTCCTGTCCCTGTAAACTGCCCTTTTGAAGTACACCAGTGTTTGGAAATGAATGGCAGCAATTAGTATTCAGATGAAGGCATCCCTGACAAGTTTCTTTGCTGAACATATTTCTAACTGTTTAATTACTTGAGGAGCCTCTGTTTAGAACCACAGGGGTGATTTGCACTGCCTGAGCTCTGATGCACGGTGCTCCCCTGCACCGGGGGTCCTGGGGCTGAGCTCTACTGTCATCTCCAACCTGCCTGGAAGCTTGCTGCTCTTTTTTTTTGTGTGTGTGGGTATGTGTGTGGCTCAACTCTGAGAACAAACTGGGAACTTCAGTTCTGGGCTTTGCTACTTCTGCCTCCTGCCATGGCACTAAAAATCCCCTCTGACTGCAGCTCCTGCCCTTCCCGTAGGCTCTGCAGCAATCAGCTCTGCTAAAAGTCTCTCCTTCGATGCTAAAAATTCTATGCTGATTTATTTAGCCAAAAGAAACGGTGGCAGCCAGCTCTGCCTCACTGCTGACCCGTGTCAAATAGCTGCAGCAGCTGTCCCCGGGATCCCGTACCCCTCGGCTGGAATCGCTGGCATTCCCGGAGCGGCTCCAAAGGATGCTCTGGCCCCCGTGCAACTGCCTGTGGCAGTGAGGCAGGAGGCTTTCCAGGAAGATGCAGATGGAAAAGAGGGGCTGTGGAAACAAACCCCTCAATCTTCCTTGTTTTTCCCACAGCCACGCTCCAGACCTGGTATTTCCAGTCCAGGCCCTGCAGCAGGCAGGAGCCAGCCAGGGCTGCTGCCCTGGAAAGGGTGCAACTTTCTGCCATCTGCTTTGGAAAGTGTTTGCTGAAGCTTTAATTAGGGCAGCAGAGCATTTCCACAACTACCTCATCACTGGTCAGGACCAGTATCTCGCTGTAGGAGACACCGACCCTGGCCAGGCCATTCTCAAGGGACAGAGATGCTCTCTGATCCTCTGCACCTGTTTCTTGCTTGGTGGAAAAACCCAACTGATAGACTGAAGCAGTGGCTTTGAGCTGTTCTGTGATAGCAATCCTTTTTTTTTTCCTCCATGCTCAAAGATGCTGGCTCTGTCTCCATGTTGCCTGCTGTTATTTCTCCATGCCCCAAAACTGAGCTGAGGTTCATTTGTGGCCTTTGTTGAGATGGGCAGCAGACACAGGCGTACTCTTGTTTCAGCGTGGTGGTCTGAGGGATTTGCATTGCTGCCCATCTTCCTGCTGGATCATTAACCTGAGTATTATCTGCACCAGCTGATTTCCTTTTTTTTACCACAGGTCCACTTTGATCAATTTAAAGAAGCACTTATCCTCATCTTATCCAGGACCCTGTCAAATGAAGAACACTTCCAGGAGCCAGGTAAATACTGACATGCTCTGAAACAGTACATTTTCTTTGGCAAAGCCACACATGGGGGGTTCTCATTGAGGAACTCAGGAGAGAAAGTGCTTTTTAGGTGCTGAGACAGCCTCTTTGGCTTGGATGCTCAGACCTAGGGAGAAGGGGGAGTTAAGGTCTGTTGTGGTGCCTTGTACAAAAGCATTTCTGAGCTATGATATATTTATATCCCATTACCATGATCTTAATTGCCCAGAGAGGCACGTGATGTCTGCATGCAGACAGCTAACAGCACTTCAGATGCTCAAGATGTCCCATGGCTGCTAAATGGGCTGTGGATTCTCTGTCTCATGAGGCTTCTGTTGGGCAGGAGGCTTTAGGAGCTCTCCAGCTGCAGCAGAGTTATGGGACGGCAGTCAAATAGCTGCTTTAATGCTGCTGCTGATTTTTCTTGGCTAAGGCAAGTGCTCTGGGGCTCTGCAGGACCTCCTCCCGGACATATGCTGCTGGACACACAAATACCCATTGAGCACTGATTTTAATCTTTGTTTAAAGTGCATTCTGTTTGCTTGTGTCTGAGATGAATGGGGTGAATTCAGTCTGAGGTGTCTGTATTCCTCCCAGTCAGCCTGGACCAAAGGTGTTTCTGGGCAAGTCAAGTCCTCTCTGGTCAGAGACAGCAGTGTGTGCTATGATTCCTCACTGCCCTGTTTTCTTGTTCCTTTTGCTTCAGCACACCTCAAAAATATGGCTTTTTAGACCCTCAGCAGGAAATAGGGTCAAAGCTTTGATGGGTTCCCCATAAACAAGAGTCTGATGAGGTTGAGAGCACAGGGGAGATGTGGGGCCAGTGTGAGGACCGAGCTCCAGCTGGAGTAGGGGGGACTGAGGTCTGTCTGGAGTTGCATCTGTATGTAAATCCCTAATCCTGCCTTGGGAGCAGTGAGGATGCTCCCTGAAGGAGAAGACAGCTTAGCAAGAGGGGAGAGAGCAAAATTCTAGATTTAATTTCTTGGAGCATCAATCTCAGCTGGAGCATCCCCCTCTTGAGAGCACAGCTTGTCAGCAAACTTACAGCTTCCTCTTCAAATAGGTGGCAAAAACCTCAGGGCCCGAGAGATGCAATTGGACAGGTTCTCTTTACTTTCCACTCCTCATTTCCAAAGCTCTTTGTGCTTACAGGGAGATGGGTGATGACAGCTCTTGTACTCGGGCACCCTTAATGCAGCTTCCTCTCCTCCCCAGGCCTGGTGAGGGGTCAAATCTGCTGCAGTCCCTCTCAGGGAGGAGCTGCCAGGGACACCCCAGCAACCCAGAACTAATCCAGCCCTCTGTGTTTATTGGGGAATCCTCCAGCTGAGAAGCTCCAGCTCAGTTTAAATACAAATCAAACCTCTAGAAAGGGCTAAATTCGAGGTTATCACAGGGGAAATGACAAATGCAGCCGGAGAGCACTCCTTGGGGACAGGTTTGTCAGCTGGGTTTTGCATGGCAGGTAATCAAAGGGCGTACAGTGCAGGTAGGGAGCCTGTGCTGGGCAGGCCTGGGAGGCATTTCTTTCTTAATGCGTTTTGACAGGTCGGTGAACACCAAAGTCTTTGCTGCTTTTAATTTAGATCAAACTCGAGATTTGGAGAACAAGCTGCTTTGTGGTGTTGGTGTCAAACTGTCAGTGACTGTGGAAGTGCTGGTGTTACAGCCTGCCCCGGGCTCGGGGAGAAATTGAATTAAGGGTTCCAAATTGTATAATTTAAATGAGAATTGAACTGGGGGAGGGGGATGAGCCCAGATGTTGAGGCTGTTAGCTGCATCTGGGGAGTCAAGGAAGCAGCTGTGTGCCTTCACGCAGGGATTTTACTGGGGAGCTTGGGCAACAGGCAAGTCCCTTGGGTCTGTGTCTTTGCTCTCCAAAGTAGCTGCTCCTCGATAGCCTCCAGAGAGTTC
The DNA here is from genome assembly GCA_013401255.1 of Urocolius indicus. Classification (NCBI taxonomy): domain Eukaryota; kingdom Metazoa; phylum Chordata; class Aves; order Coliiformes; family Coliidae; genus Urocolius; species Urocolius indicus. The sequence goes on from WBNH01004370.1 coordinate 34,802, forward strand.
GTGCTCACTGTCCTTGTCCCTGTGGGTGCAGCGCAGCCTGGATGGACACAAGGAGCCTGTGGGGGCTGGGGCGGCCCCTGGGGGGTCACAGCAGGACCTGTGGGCTGGGGACAAGGAACCAAACTGCCCTGGTATGCAGTTCCTGCAGAAGCTGCTATGGGGGTTTTCCCATTTTTGGGAGGCAAGCAGCAGGTGGGAGAGGCATTCAGGCTTGCAGTGAGCAGCTGATATGATTTTTTTTTTTTTCTTGGCAAAGAAGCTAAATTCCTTTTTGGAAGGGAAGACTGGCAGGGAGGATGGTCCTGGCATGCTGCAGGCACTTGGCCTGGGAAGCAGCCCTGAAAACTAAGGCAGACAGAGTTCCCAGCTCTGCTGCCCTCAGCTCTGTCCCCCTGAGGACAGCGGTGTGGGGACACAGATGCAGCTGCAAACCAGAGCATCAGCCAGACAGGCAAACCTCATCGATGCCAGAGAGTGGTGGGGCTGGGCAGAGGAATGGGGAGACTTGGGAAAAGCAGAAAGAAACCCAAATGTGTCTTAAAATGCTGTTTTAGTGGTTATTTCAGCTTCTGCAAGCAGGAGTGTGACTGTCAGGCCCAGCAGTAGGATTGTCTGACAAAGGTGTGGTGTGTGCAGATAAATTCCAGCCCCAGTTAGTGATGTTTGATGGTCTGGAGAAATGCTGCTGTGGGGCTGGGGGCTGAGCCTGCAATGCTGGGAGCCCTGGGGGACCCAGGCTGGGTGCTGCTGTCATCCATGCTCTCTGCCCATGGGTCACTCTGGCAGTGAGGGGGTGGTTCTGGGGACAATAAAATAGATTTAAGGAGGGGAAATACTAAAAAAAAACCAGTTATGTGAGTGATTGGCGAGGGGGAAATAATGTTCAGTGTTTTTTTTCCCTGTTATGGCAAAATCAGTCATCTCTATGCATTGGGAGCCTGGATAGGGAGGGATTACTGGGGTGGAGTGCAGGATTAGGGCAACACCCAGGACAAATTAAAGAGCAGCTTGACTCCATCCTCCCTGCGGTCACAAGTGAGGGTTGTTTTGTCTTCTCAGCAGATGAAGGCAACAGAAGTGCCCTCCTGAGGAGGAGCTGGTGGGGGTGATGCCCTTGCAGGAATCCCACCTGCCAGGGAAATGGGGAAATGTTGCTTGTGGAGCTGCAAAGGTCTGGCTCTGGTTCTGCAAACAGAATTGGCTAGACAGGAATAAAACCAGTGTCACCGTCGGGACAAAGGTGATTTAGGCATAAGCAGTACCTCTGGGACACAATGCCTTGGTTTTGGGTCACAATGCCCTGGACAGGGTCCCCAGCAGCTGCTGCTGCTCATCTCCACCTTGGTTGCTGAGCCCAAAGTGTTAAATGGACTAGAGGGGTTTAGCCAATACCTGGTGTCTAGGGGGATTAGGATTTAGCCGATCCTGTCTGTGCTGTGCTTTGCCCAGTGGTAGGCTGGCTGCTGCTGCTGCTGCAAAGACCATCCCTCCCTCCAAATCTTAAGCAGCAAAGAAATTAATTTTGCCTCTAAACAACGGGCTGGTTGGGTGAGGGTCTTCCTCCTCTAAACCCTCTTTTGTCTGTGCTCAGTGCCTTTGATGCTGGGCCCAGGAAAATGCCACTCGCCGTCAAGCGGAGCCCTGCCCCCCCCCCCCCAAGCATCTGAGGGCAAAGCAGGATTTTGAAATGATTTATCTAGCACAGAAAGGGAGATAATCGAGTGTAAATCTCTAACCATGGAGATGTTTGACTGCAGGGATGGATGGAGGGGAGAGCAAGCTAGGGAATTGAGGGCTTCTGTCTGCAGCACTTCAATCAGGGGCTTCTTGTGGAATGCAGATTTATTGGAGGTGTTTGTGTGGTTTCTTTTCTGGGGGGGTTGAGTGTCACAACCTCCCCCTAGGCAGTGGGGCAGGGAGGTGAGAGGTTTGCTCTCTTGCCAGCACTTCTCTTGCCTCCAGCCTGGGGGTGGTTTGAGGGGCAGATCAGACCCCAGTGTCTAATTAGGTGCCAGCTCTCTACTGTGTGTTTACTGAGCCCGAGGGCTGTAGGAAGCACAGAGGGTTTGACATACTCTCTTTTTCTCTCTCGCCACACCCCCCCCCGCCCCACCCCTCCTTTCTTTGGTGCCTGGTCAGCCATGCAACAGCCAGGGTCTGAGCGCTGCTGGTTGGGGAGCTGGGTACAGGAGGTCAGACTCCAGCAAGAGCAATGTCCCTACAGGGGTAGGCATCTGCCTCAGGTGAAGCGTTGATTTTTTGACATCTCCCTTGTTTTTCCTTGTGTGCCTTTGACAGCACATGTGGATTGAGTGACTCTTCCCATCCTTCCTTGCCAGTTTTGGCTGGAGATGAGAAACTCAGTTCAGCCGCTCAGTGGATGTTGTGCATTCAGGGAGCATGGGCTGTTGCTTTGTGCTCGGCCTTCCCTAAATACTGGGAATGGAGACAATGGGGGCAATGGCTGCTGTGCTGTGCTTGGGTTGGGAAAGCAGGAGGGCAGAGGGGCTTAGAGGATGCTGCATGTGTGGGAAGTGTCTGTGCACCTCTGGGACAGAGATGATGGTGCATGGGGCTTTCTACAAAGGAGATGAGTCTGTACTCTAGGGAGGGGGTTGTGGGATGTGATCCTTTATGCCAGTGCTGGGCCTGTGGCTGATGGCAGGGAGCTGCATTAGAGCTTATGGGGAAGAGCTGTAACCCAGTGTTGCCAAAAGCACCCTAACTCTAGAAGTTGGATTTTTAGGGTCCCTGAACTGGGATCCCCTCAGTAGCTGGGCTCGGGCACAGCCTGTTTCAATGTCTCGGCTTTGCAAGACAGGAGCAAGCTTTCTGCTCTGCTCAAACTACCAAGGGTCACCTTTGCCTCCCAGGGATGTTCTTAGGCTTCACGGCTTTTTAATTGCAAAGGCAAAACAAACACACTCAGATGCTCAGACCAAAGAAGGGGGGAGGGGGGGCGGGGAATCATCTGCAAGCTTCCAAATGCTTAAAACACACCAGTGGGGAGTTGCTCCTATTTCCCTGCCTGCTGTTGTAACACTGGCAGGCTGGCAGTCGGGGAAGGCAGTGATACAGCTGGATTTTCAGCTGCAGCAGTGGTTAAACACTCTGCCAGGGGAGTGGAGGTTGGAGACAGGACTATGCTGAGCATTGGGAAATCCAGAAGGAAATTTAGCCATAGTTTCATGATTTGTTAAATTACATCTGCCTTGCCCCCACACACATCTTTCCAAAGACAGATGGATGGGTGTAGAGGTACATTTCTGCCTCAGTGGAGGAACAATTATTTCTCAAGGGGGAAAAAAAACCCTAAAGCCCCTCCCAGCCCTTTTCTGCAAGGGGTGGGGGGAGATAGCAGAGAGAAAATAAATGAGGAAATGAGTAGCCACAAATATTAGCATTTCAGAGAGAGCTGCTGGATGGAGATTGTTCACCACTGGGCAGGCTTTAATAGGAGTGATAAGGTTTGCTTTTGTTCTCGGGCTCTTACTTAATCAGCCTGTCTGGTTGCGATTTTTCTATCTGCACACTTCATCACACAACTTTCATGTGCGAGTCCCAGCTGCAGCAAATCTTGTTAAAATGGCCTTGTTCAAACACGGGTGCCGAGTTTGTTCCCTAGAGCTGCAATACGGATGGATGGGAGTGCAAGGCTGGAGGAATCAAAGGACTCCGAGGCCTGTGTATTTTATAATTCATTGCATAGCTAAGTTGCAGAATATTTTTTCCTCTAACAAGCTTGAAGCCTTCTTCCATATCTAAAGGAATATTATCCAAGGAGGCATTTGGGGAGGGAGGGGTGGGGGGGAAGTTGAGAGACCTGCTGCTTTCTGTGTACCATTTGTCAATGATTGAGCAGCTTCCCTGTGCCTTATTAGTATTGCACTCTTGCATTTATTCTGTACCAGGGCCTTCTGCAAATAAAATTTTAAAAAGCTGCTGCTCGTGCCGCTGCCTCAGTGCACTGCAAGTGGCAGGAAATCAAGATGATGGAGTCCTGGGGGGGTTTTGACAGGGAGGTTTGCAACCACCAAAACAAAGCATGGCAGAGAGCCTTTCCCTAATTGAATCCCTGGTTAATTTGATCCTCTTGTTTATTTTGCCCCCTGCTCCAGACATTGGATAATTCTCACTGAAAATAGCCCAAAACGTGCTTGTTTATTTTTTTGTTTTGATCCCTGTCCATGAGTGCTCCTGGATAATTCAGTCCCCGAAGGCAGGAGCTTGCTGGGGGAGGATAGAGCTGGGGAATGTGAGCGGAGCCCCCTGTAATTAGCAGCCGACTCCAAGGGGTTATTTAGATCTTGCAGTTGGCACAGGCTGGGACCTGCCCTGCTGTCGCCCGGATCAGCTGCTGGTGTCTCCCCTGGGAGACTTACCAAGTTTCCCCCCTCCACCCCTTCCCAGTTGTGTTCACGCTTTCAATTGAGCTGTGATTTCAATTCACTGAGTGCAGCAGCCATCACTCAGGTGTCTGTGAAACCTGGAGACTGCCCAAGTGCAATGCTGTCTCTAATTAAACCTGCCCATTGCAGGTAATGAAGATGAGTGCAAGGAGGAGAGACCTCATGGATTTTCCATCCAAGATTGTTTGCAAGGATGAGGGCTTGTGTGGTTTTGTTTTGTTTTTTTTTTCCCTATCCTGTTAACGAAGCAAACTTGACCTGGGAATTGGGGAAAGGGTGAGGAAGATGCAGCTCTGATTCCACTTTGCCTCTTTTAGAGCAGGGCCAGTTCCAGCGAATGAGATGCGATGCCACAGTGAGAGTAGCGGTCCTGGAAAGGAGCAGCCACTGGCACCTTCCTGGGAGAATAGTGGTGATGATTCGGTGCTCAAAGTGCTGAAACAAGCCCTGTGTGCTGGGAACTGGATCCCCAGAAGTCACGTTACCCATGTGCTTTGTTCTTGAATTTCAGATTCTTCCCCAGAAGCGCAGCCCAAGTACATCAAAGGTGGCAAACGCTATGGCCGCCGCTCCCTGCCCGAGTTCCAGGAGTCGGGGGAGGACTTTGCTGAGGTGACAGTCATCGAGCCGCTGAGCGAGGAAGCACGGCCGCCCCACATTGCCTCTGGCAGCTGCGAAGAGGTGAGGGGCAAGGGGCCTGACACCGGGGTGGGCTCGTCACTCTCAAAAGTCACAAATGTGGCTTGGTTGTCCTCAGGGCCTTCTGGCGTTGGTCACCCTCCTGGCCTATCTCCAGGGACAAACTCTCTTGCTCCAGCCCCAGATTCCTGTGATGGGAAGCTGGAGAGGAGCTGGACTTGCCAGCCAGCAATTGAGTGAGGACTGTAGCACTGCTTCTGTGGCTAACACAGTGTGGGCTGGGAGCAAAGTGAGCAGGAGCATGTCCTTGCCTATCAAACTAAACATGAGCCAGCAGCGTGCCAAGAAGGCCAAAGGCATCCTGGCTTGTGTCAGCAATGGTGTGGCACCAAAACCAGGGCAGGGATTGTCCCCCTGTGCTGGGCCCTGCTGAGGCTGCAGCTCGAGTGCTGTGTTCAGTGTTGGGCCCCTCACTGCCAGAGGGACACTGAGGGGCTGGAGCGTGTCCAGAGCCGGGCAGCGGAGCTGGGGAAGGGGCTGGAGCACAAGTGTGATGGGGAGCAGCTGAGGGAATGAGGGTGTTCAGCCTGGAGGAGGCTGAGGGGAGACATGAGCACAAGAGGAAATGGGCTCAAGTTGCCCCAGGGCAGGTTTAGATTGGAGCTGAGGAAGAGCTTTTTCCCTGGGAGGGTTGTCAGCCCCTGTGCCAGGCTGCCCAGGGAGGTGGGGGAGTCCCCATCCCTGGAGCTATTGCAGAGCCGTGGAGCTGAGGGCCATGGGTTAGTGGTGGGCTGGGCAATGTGAGGGGAGGGGTTGGACTTGATGTCTTTTTCCAATCAAAATGATTCTACAATCTGCAGAAACTTGTCCATGGCTCTGGCCTCCCTGGTAGCAGGGATGGGAAGAGGGGTGGTGAGGAACAGCTCACCCAGGCTGGCTCATCCAGAGCCACCAGCTTCTCCTTTCAGTCTTCTACTTTTTATTTTCCCAGCAAAAGTCTTGTGTACTCTTGCACAGACGCAACAGGCTGACTGGTCCAGGAGCTGCATAGCTCTCAGCAGCCCCCAAGCCCCATATACACCTGTGCCTCTACTTGCTGAAGAAATCCAGATGTTGTATTTCCCCTTGGTTTTGTGATCAAATTCTGTTTCTCTCTTTGTGCTCGTGCTTTCAACCCCAGGATCTCTTTCTGCTTTCCTGAACAGAAAAGCAAAAAGTGAAGTGTTGCTGGGTTTGGTGGTGTGTGTTGGCACACAGCACAGCAGCATTCCCCAGAGCTGGGCTCCTTTCAGCCTGCTCCAGTTTGCCTAGTATTGTTGATTCACTGTTGCATGTTCAGGAGTGCGTGGTGGGAGTATTCCAGTGCTGCTTTCTCTCCTCCTCTGTCTCCTGGCTTCACTTGTGCTTTCCTAGGGATGGAAGGGCTCTGCAGAAGGATGCAAGGGAGGTATTTCCAGTTTCTAGTGTTATTCTTTTGCAGCTGAGCTTAATAAGTAAAAAAAAACCCAAAACCTCTAAGAAAAGCTTTTCCACCAGAACGAGCTTCTTTACACTGTGCCTGACAATCTTTACTCTGCCACAGGGATGCTCACTAGTCTCCTGGTGCTGGCCACGTGGGCTGCATTGACCTTGAAATCAGTGTTAATCTGTCCCCAGCCTCCAGGGAAGTGATGCCCTTGATAGAAGAGGCCACTCTAATCTTCCTCCTCTGTTTTAGCTGTCAAGGAGGTGTAAAAGGCTTTGCTAGTCTGTCAGGGTCAGTCAACTAACTGATTGGTACCTAAGCATGCAGTGCTTCTTGCTGTCTGAACCAGTCTCCTGGTGATAGCTCTTGTTGCTCCTTTAGAGGTGATTGGGATGGTTAATTCTTTTGCAACTTGAGTAAAATTCAGGTTGAACTTGTAAAATCCCTACTTTCCAACTTTGTCAGCATTACTGTCTTATGTCTAAAAGATGTTCCACTTGGTATGCGTAGAAATGAGTTGCTTGAAAGTAGAGGGTTCTGGGGCTGAAACACTGGGCCTTGTTGGAGGCTCCTGATATGTTCACTTCTTGGGGCTCGGCCCAGCTAACAACCTTTGCCCAGTTTTCCCCTGTTGTATGTACAAACATGCTTCTGCCTCCAGCCCAGGGTGTTTTGCTGGCCTGAGAACTGGGGCAGTGTGGCTTAATTGGTGCTCTCTTTCAGGCGGTGCCAATTAAAAGGTCTCGGTCTCTGTCTGAGAGGCTTCCTTCCCCTTCTGGCTTCTGTAAACAGGAGGAGAGGCTGGGAAGCTGGTCTGTGCGTGGGATAGGCTGCCCAGGGAGGCTCTGTGACCTCCATCCCTAGTGGCTTTTCAGGTGCCTTGGGGAAAAAGTCATGAGCAACTGGGGCTGAATCCAGCATTGACCTTGATGTGAACAGAGGGTGTTGTAGGGATCCCAAGGTTCCCTCTGACCCATATGAGTTTGTCCCCACAGAAGCTACTAGGTTAATGGGTGAGAAAGGAGTGGCTCTGGCAGCTTTATGGATGTTGTGCTGATGGAGCTGCAGCTGTGGAAGTGCCAAGAAATGCCACATGAAAACTATAATGGTTAAAGCTGTGCATCTCTGGCCCCAGATGCTCCTTGAGCTTGTTTGTCCTAAATCTTGATACAAGTGATTGATGTTGTTGGGCTCAGGAAGTGCTGTGACCTTGCTTTCCTTTCAGCCTTGTGTTACACCTAACCATGGTCTGCTCAACGGTGGTGGGATGGGGGGCAGATTGGGTGGCCATGGGGTGCCAACTCAAACTTAGTGGTAGGGCAGCAGCACCCTTTGGTTCATGAGTTCTCAGCATCACATCTCTGAGTGTGCAGCCAGATGTGGCCAGCCTTAAGGCCATGCTGACTTTGAGACCTCAGTGTGGGGCATCTGTCATGTCCCCTTGCCCAGCTGCTGGCTCTGCTCTAGGAAAGGTCTGTCTTATGTGCAAGTTGTAGAAACTGCTGTCGTATCCCACCTCTGTCCTTTCAGTTCTCATTGAAGCCACTCACTCCCCAGACATCTGTTTGCTTATTTCTGCATAGAGTGCTTTCCAGCACAGCCTGGCCTCTCAGAGCAGAACTTTCTGGGAGGGTCAGGCTTGAAACTTGTTGTCTTCAGGTCCTCAGTGTACAATTGTGAGGGTCCTGAAATGCTGTTGTCCTGTAAAGCCAGGATCTGCAGATAACAGTTCAGGATAGAGTGGATTCCCTGCCAAAAGGATGTGACTTTGGTGTTTTGCAGATGGAGATTTGCTGCCTTTCAGGGGTCTCTTCTCTGGCTGCTCAGACCAAAGAGCTGATCTGTGGGCAAAATGGGTTCTGTCAGCAAGGGTATGAAGGCTCCCTTTGCCGCGTGCGGAGCAGAACGGGCTCAGCGTGGGCTCCTGACTGTCATTTTAATTAGCAATATATTCTGGTGGAGAACAAAGGTCTGTCTTGCTGAAGCAGATGGCAGGGGGGGAAGAGGTTGCTGTCTTATTATGGGGAGAGGCCACCGTGAGCGAACAGCGCAGGCTGCAGATGCTCACCCGGGCCCCGAGCGCTGGAGCATTGAAAGCCGCGGCCATCTGCTCCCGGGCCCGGCCAGGCACGCGCCTGCCCAAGCAATAATGCATTCCAGGAGGGCTGGGGCCTGTGACCTGTGGCCAGCTGTAGCCCACCGGGGCTGGGAACACAATGGCTGGCCTGCCATGGGGATATGTCAGCCTCTCTTTGTCCTCCTGCCGGTGGTGGCTGACCCCGAGCCCTCTACGCAGGGCCCTGGCATGGGGGGTGGAGCTGGGGCAGGGAGGGAGGACACACGAGTTCCCTGGGGTCGGTGGCAGTGGGCTTGTAGCCCACAGCAGACCCCTCCACACCATACTCAGCCTCTTTTGGTTGTTGGTATTTTACGGGGTTACTGTGTGCTGTGGCTTGAGGCTCGTGGTTTTGAGGGAAGCCCTTGAAGGGAGCGAGTCAGGTGCTAAGTTGTTTAGATCTGATTCTACACAAAAATATATGTTGCTTATGCAAGAAGACTTGGAGGCACCAGAGCATCACTGCCCAGGTTCCCCTCAGTGCCCCCAGGGAGAGCTGTAAGCAGCTGCAGGGTGGTAGCTCTGTCTGGCCCCTAAAGATACCTTCTTTAAGCACAAAGTTGGCTGTTGCACATAGGCATGTATGGCCTGGGATGGTGTTAGCTCATGCATTTGGGGGAACACAGGCTGTGTTCTGCCTTTGCAGATGGTAATTTGAGGGTACCTGTTGCCTCAGCTGCTGGTTTTTTTTGGTCATCTTGATGGTTTATCAGGCAAACCAGGAATTTGCCACATGAACACTGTGATGGTGGTACTGGCAGGGCAGCACTTGTCTGGGTCAAACCCCACAGCTTTCTAGTGCAGTATTTTATGTGTTCTTGGATTTGTCCAGGACATCCAGCAGACCTGCAGGTTCCAGCCCTGCCTGTGACCTCCTTGCTCCTGCCAGGCTGATTTCTGGCTGGAGCAAGGGTTAACTCCTCTCCATCTGAGGCTCTCCCTGATTCCTGCCCTGGGCCTGGCCCCAAAAGCAGAGAGATGCCTTGGGATGCTGCCTGGGCCAGCAGATGAAACTGAAGCTAAAAACAGTCCAGTGACCTAATCCAGTTTCCATGGTAACATTGTAGATTAATGGCTTTTAGCTGTAATCTGAATGAGACGTATTGAACTTTCATGTGATGATTTAGAGCCTCTTTATGTCCTGGGTGACTTTGACTTCAAATCCGTCAGTCACGTGTGCGCAGAAGTATCCACTGGTAACGGTGGAGAAGTAACATCTGCCCATGCTGCAGAAGTTAATAATGCTGAGCGTGGCCTGTGAGTAAATACCTTCAGCTGGTACAAGGGTAGCAGAGACAAAACAACATGTAGAACATGGGGAAATCATTTTAAACAACGTACTTCTGCCCTGCTCCTAATGCTGTCTGAGCTGATGTGGTATTGCCACAGAGGAAGTATCAGGACTTAAGAACAGAAAGGAGCGTAGTTTTCTCTGGCTAGCTCAGTCTCCTGACCTAGGACTATGGTTAGTAGGTTTGGCTGGGCACAGGCTACTGTTCATGGAGCTCTGCAGGCAGACGGGTACCCTTGTCAAAAGGGAAGGCATCAGGCAGAAAAAGCTTCACTTCCCAGATCACAGGTGCTCTGGGACCTGTCCCCATCACATGGATGGGTTCATGGCAGTTTCGTTGCTGGTTGTGGATGTCCAGGTTCTGTGGCTGGCATGGTGTGATTGCCCAAGAGGGGAGTGGGGCTGTGGGATGGCGGTGTGCCCTGCAGGTGTGTGCCCAGGGCTGCCCATGCTAGGAATGCTCAGGGCTCCCAGTGTGCTCTGTTTGTGGCCCAGCTTGCCAGCTGGATGTGTCTGAGGCCCATGGGCTGCTGCAGGTACCTGTTCTGCAATGGGTGCTGGAAGGAAAGGATAACCCAAACTCGAGTGGTGGCTGTATGCAGTGCATCATATTCCATGCATCCTCATCGTCTCAACCCCTGATACATCTGAGAGAAGCAGCATGGTTTGCTTGGAAGGGAAATCCCTCTCTCCCTATCAACCTGCTGGACTCTGATCTGTCACCTCTCATGGGTCATTTGTGGGGCTTTGGGCTTTTTTTTTTTTTCTTTTTTTTGCTGCAGCTGTGATTTCTCCCCACTGAAGCACCTTGCTGTGCCAGAAAAAAGCAGCATCAAAGAGCCATGGACTGCCAACCCAGCCCGTGGGGAGCGGGGAGATGAAAGCCTGGCAGCATTGCTGGAGCCCTGTAGCTCGTTTGATGCTGATTGTAGAGTCTCTTTCATATGGGTGATGTCTTGCAATAGTAATAACTCAGGAACCTTTTGTTTTCTCCCCAGCACTGGAAGACTCAAGACAGCGAGGAGTATGAGGCTGAGGGTAAGATCAAGCAGCAGAACTTGTATATGCTGCTTCTCTTTTCAGCTTTGAAGATGAGTCAGGCACTGCTAAGAGGGTCTCGGGCTGAGTGCACTGAGCAGCCCTAGCATGGCATGGGGCGGTAGCACATGGGGCAAGCAAGCCCCAAGCTGGGAAGGAAAGCCAAAGTGGGGCTCCTTGGAGGGCACAGTCTTGTGCCTTAGCCTCTCTGCCTTCTTTTCTCTCTCCTGCCTGATGCAGAGGCTGCCCTGTTGCCAGTGCTCCCAGTCTCCCTGGCCCCAGCAACACCTGAGCAGCAGCTGGGGCTGCTCCTGGTCCCTTGCTCCTGTAGTGGAGCACGGGAGGCACTAGATGTCAGCATGGACCAGTCATCAAACCTTTCCTGATGGTCCTGTAAAGGAGAGCAGGGGTGACCCCCTCCCCCTTCTGTATTTCAGCTGCTCTCTGACCCTACCCCTTCCAAAGGGAACACATTTTTTTCTCCTAAAGCCAATTTTGCAGACCAGGATGAGGTAGCAGGTGCAGGCTCTGGCTGGTTGTCTGGCTGGTTTGCATTGAGATTTTTCAGCTGGGTCAGGCTGTGCTCTAGGCGTTTGCTGGAGGTAGAGGAAATGTGCTCAGATGAAGACTACTGGGTTGTGGTTTTTTTTTTTTCCTTTATTCCCCTGAAGGGGTGTTTGGAAGTACTTAAAGCTTACAGTAGAGTTTATGTGCAAAGGGGATGGGAATTTTGTGAGCTCCACCTGGGGGATGACACTTACGGAGACAGGTAACCACTCGCAACTTCTCAGCCTGGTCAAGGTATACTTGAATATGCAACTGACTTAGTCCTTTCCCTTGACTTCCCAGAAGAGGAGGGTTCCCCTTCTCCATCCATGCTAGCATCTAGGGTGGCAGGGCTGCGCTTCCCTGACTACCAGCCCATGTTGGTCACCAGACTCATCCATGTCCCCAGAGATCCTCACGCTGTGCCTGGATGTGGGATTCTCACCTGTGGTGACATGTGATTTCAGCAGGATCTGCTCCTTCTGGTAAAGTCTGATAGCCATGCTGGTGCCGGTAGCCATACCCTGAGATTACAAGTGTTCTCTGCAGGATGATGTAAGGCAAAAGGTCCTATGGGGTCTGAGCAAGGAGGGAGGCTGCATGTGATCCCTGTGGCGTGCAGAACTCCTGAGTCACTCGTGCAGTGGATGGGCAGAAACCAGAGCAGTTCCCTCCATTTCCAGGGCAGCTGCGCTTCTGGAACCCAGATGACCTGAATGCTTCCCCTGGAGCATCACTGCCCACCCCAGACTGGATCGAGGAGAAACTGCAGGAGGTCTGTGAGCACCTGGGAATCACCAGGGAAGGCCACCTCAACCGGAAAAAGCTCATCTCCATTTGTGAGCAGTACGGGCTCCGAACAGCAGCTGGTGAGGTGAGTGGCCACTGGCAGCCCTGCTCAACTTTGGTGTGGCCCCCACAACATCTGTCCTGTGGTTGACCGCAAGCCTAAAGCACAAGTGCTGGTTGATAGATTGCTGCTTAGAAGGCAGTTTTCAGCTCCAGCCCATGGTTTTCCAGCGAGTTCGTTGGTGTGGAACCCTCAGACGTGGGAGGCTGCTGTGGGAGAAGGCAGCTGCTGACCCCATGGCGTGCCTGTCTCCTCATGCAATTGCAGAGGAAACTGAAAGTTAAAAACATATCCTGGATTCCAAGCATGTCTCTTTAATCCCAGAAATCTTCTAGCTAGACAGTAAATATGAGTTAAAATATTCACAGAGGGTTGCTTTTTGACTTTGTGAGGGCCTGTGGGCAGTTTCTGTCCTGGAGGAAGAGTCCATGACAAAATTACTTCTTCAGCAAAAAAAAAAGTCTCTTGTCAATTTAGAGTTGAGTTCTATTAAAAACTCAGACTGTTTTGCATCTTAAAATAACATGGCTTATAATAATTTCCTTCATAAAACATGTTTCTGAGCAGGTTATTCCTTTGCAGCATTGGCAACAAAATGTTTTCAGGATATTAAGGCAGAAAATGGGGGGAAAAACAATAAGTGGTAGACAAAGAAATAGCAAGAGACTAATCTTGACATCTCTGATCCTAATAAGGTTGGTCTTGCTTTTCAGAAAGCAGACTGCCCTGAAGCATAAACCCAGATCTATTGTAACCTTGCAGCCTCTTGCTATGGGTTGCTGGTTTTGTTTTTGCCCTGTCACTTCACAAGCTGCTGGGGTTCTGGCATCTGTCTCTACCTTGAGCTGAGATCACTTTGTCTCAAAAGCAGAATGAAACAAAGGGTATTTTTATGCTGCCTCACAAGATGGAGGCTCCAAGACAACAAGGAGCTTTTACAGGCAGGATTTTTGTAGTGTATATGGCTCTGCAGTCTTCTGCACGAGGGCTTTTGTGACGATGTTGGGCTGATGCAAGGTACCAGGTAACTCTCTCTTGGGAACAGGTTGTTTTCTGCTGTGCCAAATTGTTATTATAGAGGTTTCTGGCTCTAGCAGACGTGATTTCCCCTGCTGCTTACAGATGCTTGAAGAGGTGCTCCACAACCTGGAGCAAGATGACACCATGAGCATAGAAGACTTCTTCTACGGCCTGTTTAAAAATGGAAAGTCACTGACACCGTCGGCATCTACTCCCTACAGACAGCTGAAACGACACCTCTCCATGCAGGTGAGGACCCGAGGTGAATCCTATGCTAAAAGCAAGTTGAGGAGGAGGAGAAATCTTGACCAACCCCCCCTGTAGCGTGTCTCCTCCTTTTTCCTCCCTGTTTGTCCCTGTGGTGGGGCACCTGTGACAGTCCCCTTCAGGGTAGGAGGTGTTGCTGGGGAGTGGGGCACAGCCTGGGATGCCCTGGGGAATGTAGCAATGATGGCCTCTCCCCTGAGTGGGAGTTATGGGTGCTGCAGGTTTCCTCATGGGGTGTTGAGGGGCATAAAACACCCTCATGGTAAAGGGGAAATAACTTATCTTTGCAGTAGTGTGGCTCAGTGGCAGCTCTTGCAAGCTGCAAAGTACAGTAAGTAAATGGTATAAGGTGGATGCAGGGGGTGGAGTGGCTGGAGGCTGTGGGCATGCAGGTCCCACAGCTGAAATTTTTGTTTCTTTTGAGAGAGAGAGTTAGAAATCTGCCTATCTGTGCCTGGAAGCTGAGGGCTATAGCAAAAGCAGCCATGCATATGCTACCTGCAGCCTTTTTCATAGAATCATAGAATTGTTTTGGTTGGAAAAGCCCTTTAAGGTTTATTGAATCCAAGCCCTCCCCTCACCATGCCCAGCCCACCACTAACCCATGGACCTCAGCACCTCAGCTCCACAGCTCTGCAATAGCTCCAGGGATGGGGACTCCCCCACCTCCCTGGGCAGCCTGGCACAGGGGCTGACAACCGTCTCAGGGAAAAAGTTCTTCCTCAACTCCACTCTAAACCTCCCCTGGGGCAACTTGAGCCCATTTCCTCTTGTTAAGCAGTGAATACCCACTTGCACATACCCATGTGGAGCTCCACACCTTCCTCTGGGACTGCTCAGGGAGAGCATTTCTGTGGAGATACTCAATCCATGTGAACAGCACCCATGTTTCTCCATTTCACCTAATGAGATTTCTCTGCCACTTCTTCATGGCTAACCTTTTTAGGGAAGGTGATACTTGAAACCAAAACCAGACAGGGGGAAACAGTTCAGGAGCCTTGAGGACAGCTCTGAAATGGTTCCTCCTGGGATTTATTTTCAATCTGAAGCGCGTGGTTGCGCTGCGGGGCCGTGAGGTCAGCAGCAGTGCTGCTGGCAGCTATTTGCTTGGCAGCAAGGAAAAGCAGACCTTAATCCTTAATCTCCAGGGTACTGTTGGTGAAATGACATGTGTAAGCCTTTGTGGTGGCTGAGTGGCCAGCTGCCTGGCTCTGCCCACACCCCGTCACATCTTCTCCCCACAGTCCTTTGATGAGAGCGGCAGGCGCACAACCACCCCCTCGGCCATGTCCAGCACCATCGGCTTCTGCCTATTCTCCAGCCTGGATGATGGGATGGGCTATGGCTGTGTGGAGGGTGTCCTCGACTGCTGGCACCAAGAGGGCATTGAGAACAGCCAGGAGATCCTGAAGGTAACCAGCAGCTCCCCCTCACTCCTTTTGTTTGCCTTCCTCCCCCATCCCCTTGTCCAGTGTGGGATGCTAGGCTGTAGCTGGATTATTCCCCTCTTTAAAATTCCCAGTGCTCCTGACAAGAGTCTAACTGTTGTGGGAAACTTCTAACAACTTCCTTCATTGAAATGATGGTGCATCTCAGAGAGCTACAAGTTAATGACTGAAACTGTAACATGACTTACAGTTTAGCTCAAAGAGGTCACCTACATTTGTAGAAAGCAATTGAATTCCTTTTCCTTGCTCAACAGCTGCACTTGCAAACCTTTTAGCACTGGGATGACCTGAATTACTGCTTGTGCTGAGGTGGAGGACAGCACTCGAAACCCTGCCCAGTAATTGGTGTTTTATTGCACAGGATAAAAGGGTAATGGGGGTTGCAAATCAGAGACCTGAAGTAAACCCCCGTCACTGTCCACCTCACTAGAAGCCATGGATAAGGGAAGATAATCTCATGTATTTTCTCTGGCTTCCCAGCAGTGTTGATGGCAGATTTCTCTTGGTATTTAATGTCCATGTTGGATAGTGAACATCCAAGTTGTAATTAACTTGCTATTGCTCAGGCTTTAAAACCCACTTGGAGCCTGGGTTCGTGCAGGCCAGCTCTATAACCTGATGCTGTTGTCACCAGGCTGGAGTGGTACACCTTTACCTTCTCCTCAACTTGCTGCTTTCCACGCCTAACTTGCTTTGTTACTGTTGCCACTGGGGTGACTTCTCCACTTTCAGCCCCACCACTAGCCCTCTGTGCTCCTGCAGAGTGAGTTTGAAGGACACTACAAATAGTTGCTGATAAGAACTTATTTCCTAAGAGGTGGGATCCTCACTGCTAAATATCTCCTGTGTTGCAAGAGCTGGTTTTGTTTAACATAAGGATCTTCAAGCCCTTTCTTGCAGCATTTGAATGTGTAAAAAGGCCAGTGCGGTTGGTTAGGTCCTCTAGAGAATTAGTACTTTTAATCAGGCGTGGGCTTAATTTCCTGTTGGTCTGCAGCACACCAAGACACTTTCTATCCCTGCAGCTGGCAGCAGCTCTTTAACGTGGGGAGGTGGCAGAGATGTCTGGTTTATTGCCCCAAAGGCATTTGTGACAGATTAATTAGCAAGCAAGGATCTTTTCTGAGCCTCCTTGTTTTAGTCTGTCACTTCACGTACAAACATCTCCAGGCTCCTGCAGGGCAGGAAGCTCCTTCTGCTGTAATGCTGCGTTGTTTTGCAGGCTCTGGATTTCAGCTTGGATGGGAAGGTGAACTTGACAGAGCTGACACTGGCACTGGAAAATGAGCTGTTAATAACCAAGAATGGAGTCCATCAGGCAGCCCTAGCGAGCTTCAAAACAGAGATCAGACACTTGCTGTAAGTCACCAGGACCCCTGGCACTGCTGCTTCCTTGCTGCCCTCTCCCTTTGGTCAAGTGAGAGCTGAAGTAGCAGCTGATCAATGTTGGTTTGTGGCCCTTCTCTGAGGGGCATCTGCATGGTGCTGCTGTTTCACTTGGAGGAGTGCCTGTTCCCAGCCCTGCTCTGCAGTCTGGAAATGGTCACAGCCATCTGCAGTGGTCATTGATTGCCAAGGAGTGCAAAACTCAGAGGCTGGTGCAATTTGATAAATGGTACTGATTTCTTGCAGTAGCATTCCATTAGGCTTTGCTGTGGGATAGAGGTGTGGGTGAGGTACAAAACCACCGTGTACTCCCACTTTTCTCATTTGAAAGTCAACACAGTTTGACTTTGCACTGGATTTGCTGTGCAGGCTCCTCTATTGAGTGTGTAGGAGGTGGGAAACATTTCCCTCTCTGTGTATTTATTAATTCATAAATTATATGCATGTACTACTGAAGCTCAAATATTTCTCCCCACACACCAGTGGGTCACCTTTTCCACCCATTTGGAGCCCCCTGCTCTAAGCAGTTGCACTCTACAATAACCTGAAAGGAAGCTGCAGCGAGGTTGGGGTTGGTCTGTTCTCCCTAGTAACAAGCAATAGAACAAGAGGGAATGGCCTCAGGTTGTGCCTGGGGAGGTTCAGGCTGGATCTGAGGAGGAATTTCTTTACTGAAAGGATTGTCAGGCATTGGAACAGGCTGCCTAGGGAGGTGCTGTAGTCACCATCTCTGGAGATGTTTAAGAGATGGGTGGATGTTGCACTTGGGGAAATGGTCTAGTGGTTGATAGGGCTGGGGCAAAGGCTGGACTCTGTGATCTCAAAGGTCTCCTCCAGCTGAAATGATTCTAAGCACTGCACTCTCAAGTTTGCATCAGTTCATTCCTATTGTGTAACTACTGCATCCATTTGCCACATGCACAGATTCCCATTGTCAGGGGTGTTCTGATTGTGCTCTAAATCTTTGAATAGTTATTTATCAGTCCACACATCCACCTCCTTGCAACACCCTAGATGACTTGGGTCATTAGGACCGCACATGTCCCGTTTGCTGTTGGCCAACTGCTTGTGCTTGCAAGCTGCCTGCTTGGCTTGTGTGAAACCTCAGCAGATGAGGCTTCCTGCTGCTTGTTTGCACCTGCATGTCTAAATACCTTCTTATGTTCATGGAGTGGTTCTCTAGCTCCTGTCAAGAAAGCTGCTCATTGTAGCAGATCTTACTAACTTGTGATTAAAACCTGACTGCATGTAGTATCAGGATGAAGCAATAATGGTAATAAAATTAGAAGAGCAAGTACATGAGGCAGAAAGGGAACTGTCAAAAGAGCATAGTGCTGCAGTTTTGGGGACTAAACCGTAGCTGAGGAGTTGAGGTCTCAGGACCTGTAGGAATATCAAGATGTGTGCAAGTTTATACCCAATACAGCTGATGATCAAAGACCTTTGGAGAGTTTTCTGAGCTGTCCGTAACAAGTCTCTTGAATGTGCCTTCTGAGCAGCTGGGAAGGGTAGCCTAACCCAGGCTGGCTGTGTTTGCCCTAGGGAGCGGGTTGACCAAGTGGCCAGAGAGAAGGAGAAGCTGCGGTCAGACTTGGAAAAAGCCGAGAAGCTGAAATCCCTGATGGCCTCCGAGGTGGACGACCACCACGCTGCCATTGAGCGCCGCAACGAGTACAACCTCAGGTACGGCATCCCAGGTCACCCCTCCTCTCCAGCACCAACTCCCAGCAATGTTGGTGGTGGCTTTGTGCCTGCTGATGGCCACCAAGCTTCACTCACAACAGTGTTTGCTGCTGGCTTCTTTACGTGAGCTCTTCTTGCCTTTGATGCCTTTGTAGGAAGCTGGATGAGGAGTACAAGGAAAGAATTGCAGGTCTAAAGAACGAACTCCGGAGAGAGAGGGAGCAAATCCTGCAGCAGGCTAACAAACAGCGGCTGGAGCTGGAGCAGGAGATAGAGAAGCTGAAAACTGATGAGAACTACATCCGGGACCGCCTGGCCCTTTCCCTGAAGGTAACAGGGACCAAATGCAGCCCGTGTCTGCCCCTCAAAAGGCAAGAATGCCTAGAAGTGGGAAGCGGGGCTCATGGGCTTGTTGGTAGGTTGTGTTACCGTGCATGTTGAAATGGCCAAAAGTAATTCCTGTAGCAAGATGGAGTTGTATCCATGAGAATTGCTTTTTGGGTCACCTCACTAGGTTACTCTTTGGACTGATATGGCTTTAGTTCAAATCTCTGAGGCCATCAAGTGCGGAGTGTGTGTGTGTATGGCTGTGGGGTGGGCTGTCTGCCTTACTGGCTGTTAGGCTGTCCAGCCAGGAGATAATATTGATGAAGTTTTAAACCATGGCTGTAAAAACAAACAAAACCTCTAAAGCCAGCTTTCTGTTATGTCTTAGATAGTTTATCTGCTGCCTAATGAAAAGGGATTGCTCATCCATGACCTCCCAGATTCACAGCCTTTTCAGAGATTTGTTTTTGCAGAAAGCAGTGAAATCATCATCCTTTGTATCTGACTGCTGCCTTGCCATAGAATTTTCTTTTTTTAAACTGAGCAAAAGTTTAAAGGTAATGGTGTTATCGTTAAAAAAACCCACTACAAGGACTGACAGAGGAAACTAACCAAACCTTGCTGCTGCAAAAGGGATAGAGTATGTGTATGTGTGGTGGATTCACAATTCCAGTCTTCAGCTGCAGCTTGTTTCGGTGTGGTGCTCTGCCTTGACTGAGGGATTAATCTTTTCCTAATGAGTTACCACGTGCTAATGTTTTCTTCCTCCAAATGCTGAGGCTCTTGTTGGGGGGGGTTTGTTTGGACCAGGAAAACAGCCGCTTGGAAAGTGAGCTCTTGGAGACGGGAGAAAAACTGGCTGAGTATGAAAGTTTGGCAAGCAAACTGCAGAGGAACTTGGAAAACGTCCTGACAGAGAAGGTAAATCCTCTATCCAGTACGCCTCCAGAATTAAGTAGCTTTTTGGTTCCTACACTGCCAATTGGACTAGCAGCAAGAGGCTCTGGGGGTCCCTAGCTAGATGCAACCAAGCACAGCCCACCTTGTGTCATGGACTGCCTGCCTCCCACTTAAGGAAATTGCAGACACCTTAGCTGTAGTTTTATACTGCTTTACAGCAAGGAACCTTCCAGTGAAGCAGTCATCCTGCAGGAGTAGTTTTGGATAAACCTGACATGTAGATCCTTTTTAGGGAGGATGATGGATGAGGTGTTAGGTGTTACGTGGCACCTCTGCTGAACTTCACTGAAAATGGAGGTAAACAGCAGACGATGGTTGTATTAAAAGAAACTCCTCAGACTTCTGGCCTCTCCAAAGGCATTTCAGTATCTGTGCATCTAGAGACAAGAGTTTACCTACTGGGATTCTCATCCAGCATCTCTTTCCTGGACTTCTTTAAAGCCGGGATTAACTCTCAAACTGAGATGTGCATATGCTAAGCTAGAAAGCTGTGGCCTGCAGTCAAAATCAGCATGAGGATTATGGTGAAACAGCAGCTAGTGTGTGTTAGAGAGGTTGCTCGTTGTCCTCTACCAGCAGAGGGACAGAGCTTCTGTTTTTAAAGTACTTAGAATAAAACAAGGAGAGGAGTGGACTCAGACTGGAGAACTGCTTCTGAGCAGTACCCAGACTGCTCTGAGCAGAGAGGTGTGATGGAGGAGTAACTGGATCCCATTAATGCCATTTCAGTTTGGTGACCTGGATCCCAGCAGCGCCGAGTTCTTCTTGCAGGAGGAGAGGTTGGCACAGATGAGGAGCGAGTATGAGCAGCAGTGCAGAGTAAGTGGAGCCCTCAGGGCTGGAGACCTGGCACCTATGTGCCCATGTTCACCAAAGACACACTGCAAACAGCAGCTCAGAGCAGGAATACAATGCTGCTGTTTAGGGGCTTTCCCTATGGAATGGCTTTTTCTTACACTAATCCAAGCTCTTGTGAGGATGAAAACCTCTTGTCACAGAGGCAACTGGCTGAGTTAAGAAGTGTCCCAAGGGTGGGCTGGAACTGTGGTCTGTGGAGCCTCCCTCCATTCCCCAGCTCTCCATCAAGCCCAGCTCCTTGCACAGTTGTGCACTGTGTATGAAATTAACTTTGCCCTAACTTGAATTCAGAGTTGCAGGAACTTACAGCAGAAATAAAGACCTGAGTTTTGTTGCCTTCTTTCTTGAAATAAAATTGAGAATGGGAAGCTTGCCTTCTCCTCCCCAAGCCTTGCGTGGCTCACATACTTCTTTAAGGCAAGCCTGCAAGTTAATCTATTTACAGATCTCCTTTCTGATTACTGCAATCATTACCAGCATTTAGCTCATCTGTTCTGCACAATCCTTTTTGTCCAGTACTGGACTACCTTGGCAAAAAGCTGTCAGACCTGAAACAGCACAGTAGCTCTTAGAAAGTTACAGTTTAAAGGCAAAGATTGTCATAAAATATTTGCTGAACTGATACTTCTTGATACTGCTTGAATATGTCATTGACTTCCTGACTACTAGTGGGTATGAATTGTTAATCAAGGTTCACTTTCTGAACCTTTCAAATCTGCATCCCTGTGTGTTTCCACATCCAGGGGTTTGTTTTCCTCAAACACTGTTCATTGAGCTGAGTGCACAGCGTTTGGCACAAACACTTGGGATATTCTGCTGGCAAGCGGGCAGACTCACCAGATGGTAAATGCAGTAATGAGAGCATCTCCTTACTAATATGCTCTTTTGCTTCTGATTTGATTTTGAAGAGGTATTTCTTGACTGTCTGAAAATGTTCCTAAACTGCTGCTTTAAAAAAAGGTCATAGGAAGAAGAAATAAAGTGAAGGGTCCTGCAACCTGTTATACTTTAGAGGCAGAAAATATACAGGCTCTCAGTCTGAAGAAGGTTCTGCTCTCTTACTAAGGAACACATCTGTTACTTGCACAGGTTGGAACCTGGAGAAGGGTGTTATTTTGCTGATGGGAGAATGACTAATTGTGGAATGCTGGCAGGATTATTGAGAAGTCTTTACCTACTGTAATTCCGTCCTAACTGTCTCATCATGGGAGTGTGTGGCTTGTACAGATGCTCTTGGCTGCTTTCACTCAGGCCTCTTTTTTTTCCCCTGTTGTCAGGAGCTGCAAGACCAGATCGATGAGCTGCACTCAGAGCTGGAGGAGTATCGTGCCCAAGGCAAAGTGCTCAGGCCCTCACTGAAAAACTCACTGTCAGAAGAGTTTGATATGGATATGAAAAGTCATAGCAACAGTGGTATTGAGCCTGACCAAGGTAAAATACATCTCCTAAATGACCAGTTTCTGTGTTAGAGGTATTTATGGTAACATCTCAGAGGCAATTACATAAAAACTTTCCCAGGCCTTCAGAGGGAGACTCAAAAAGCCTCCCTTTTGCTGTTTAATGTTCAGTGGAATACAACTGCTATAGTCAAAGCTGAAATGAATGTTGGCAGTTTCTTGTCTGCGTGTGTGTGATGGGAATTTGAGAGCTGCAAGCAGCTGTCTAAACAAATTTAAATGGATGAACTAATTCTGTTGAGAGTGTGTCTCTTGGCTTCAAGAATATGTATGGAATTACTATTTTTAAAGGACTTGGTTCAGAAGACTGCAACCCACTAAATATGAGCATAGAGGCAGAAATGGCGATTGAACAAATGAAGGAGCAACACCATAGGGATCTGCATCACCTCAAACAGGAGCTCGAAGACACAGTAAGCTTATTTTAACTTAAACCTCACAACTTTATTAGCCTCTTCAAATGACTGAGATGATCTTGGAGAAAAACTTTTAATTCCTGGTCAAATTCTAACACTTTTGTGAGTCTGAGCCTCTATTCTCCCTGCTCCTTCTGCATGTTGCTGTGGGATGAAGAGGGCTGAGAAGGTCTCAGCAGATCCTTACACCATCCACCAGCTAATGAGTGGTGAGCCTTTCAGAGATGGCACTTTATTTCCTGTCTTGAAAGCCTGCTGCATCTGAATTAGCCACTTCATTCCCACTGGCACAGGGTAATTGTAGGTTAAAAAGGCTGCAGGCAGGAGTCTGCACTGCTAAATGCTGTGCTTTTGCAGCTTGCTGGTGTTGAAACGTGATCTATGCAGTGGGAGTATGGAAACTGCTGTTATGGTACTTGTGCTGTGGAAAATAGCACTGCATTTTCTGGGTGTCCATCTACAGATTAATCTTGCTACATGTGCAGAAATATCTCCCTTTCCGTGGAGAAATGCTGGGTCTGGATGGCCTTTTAAGACTGGGCAGCTCCATCCTATTGCTTGTCTATGGTGTGAGGGTGAGCTGACACAGCTCTGGGCAGAGCACAACACCTACCACAGGCCTACACTAGCAGCTGTGTCAGGGTCACAGTGTTTCCAAGCCTAGCAAGACCTACCTTGGGTAGATAGCAGCTTTCCAGTACTTGAAGGGACCTACAAGAAAGCTGGAGAGAGGGACTTTTTTACAACAAACTCATCTGGAGTCCTGTGTCCAGTTCTGGGCTCCTCAGCTCAAGAGGGAGAGAGGCCAGCACAGGGCCACCAAGATGATCAAGGGAGTTGAACGTCTTTCATATGAGGAAAGGCTGCGGGAACTGGGGCTGTTAAGTCTAGAGAAGAGGAGATTGAGGGGGGATCTTATTAACAAATATCTAAATGGTGGGTGTCAGGAGGTTGGGACATCCCTTTTTTTCTGCTGTAGCTAGCAACAGGACAAGGGGTAATGGGATGAAGCTGGAACACAAAGTTCCACTTAAATATAAGAGAACTGCTTCATTGTGAGGGTGAGGGAGCCCTGGCACAAGCTGCCCAGAAGGGTTGTGGAGTCTCCTTCCTTGGAGGTCTTCAAGACCCACCTGGACATGTTCCTATGCCATCTGATCTAGATGAACTTGCTTCTGCAGGGGAGTTGGACTGAATAATCTCTGAAGGTCCTTTCCAACCCTACCATTCTATGATTCTGTGTAACGCTGAAGCGTTGAGAAAATATCTCTGTAGAACACTGTGTAGAAAATGAACCAATCCAATCTGTTTTCCTTCTTGTAGGTAAGACGTTATGAAAAGCAGCTAGATGAGACAAAAATCCACTGTGAAAAGGAGCAGGAAGACATGAGGAAGAAGCACACTGAGGAGATGCATGTCATGGAAAAGCAAATAACTGGCCTTAAAAGTCAAATTGCAGAACTGCAAGGGGAGGCAGCAGCTCTCAGGGAACAGCAAGAAAAGCTTGACTGTAAATATAGTGATGAGAAAAACAAATTACAAATGCATTTTGATGAGGAAAAAGCCAATCTGAAAGAACTACTGAGGCAGGAGCATGAAGAAGACTTTAGAGCCAGGCTGGAGCGGGTAAATGAGAAGTTTAGTCAAGAACGGGAAGAACTGATTCAAAATGGTGTCTGGGTGGAAGAAAAGATGAGAGTGTTAGTGCAGACGCTGCAGGAAGAGAAGGGAGAGCTGGAACGGGGCTTTCACGAGCAGCTGAAAAGGATGGTGGAGGTGCATGCCCTGGAGAAGGAGGAGCTCCAACAAGAGCTGCTGAGGAGACATGAGCAGGACCTGGAGGAAGAAAGGTGAGTGTCAGTGCTGGCAGGGTCAGTCGTGGTGCATGTACTGAGCATGATGACTTGGTGTGGTCCCCAGGGTGTGAACCTGCTGCAGAAATTATTCCTGATGCTTAATTTAAGTGCATTAACTGTACAGTGTTGTTACCTACTCTATTCCAAAACACTATCCAGGGTGGCTTTATTTTTTCTGACCCTTCTCAAGCATTTATATTGATTGTTTAGCTCACCCAGAGGCAAAAATAGTGTTCAAGCATAACCAGAGATGATTAATTTGAGCCTGTTCAGGATCCCTGGGTTTGACAAATCCCTGCTTTGTCCTTTAAAGCATTTGGTTTTTCAGAGGTTCTTTTACTGAAGAAGTAAAGAGATGGCTGGTAAATGCCTTTAGCAAGGATCAAGTGACAAAAGAAACCATCCTGGTGTGACAGGGAGAGATTAGGGTAAGAAAATTTGCCCCTACAAATCTGATGACAAGTATAGAAGGGCATATATTGTACATGAAACCCCTTTCTGAGGACATTTCAGAAGTTACTCTCCCAAGGCAATTTAGGTTTGGTGGTTTTTGGAAGTTTCAACCAATTGCCTCAGTTTTAACTTTGGCTCTCAGAAACACCCCTTCAATAGCACTTCAGCCAAAACTCATCCAAAAAAGTGTGGGTTTTTTCAGCTTATTTCAATCAGCCTAAAAAGCCATTTGAATCTCTGAACTAGCTCAGATTTCAGTAATATCTTATGTTAACCATGTTTAGGAAAAAAATGGAAAGTGACTTTAACAGAAGAGCATCTTGTGCAGAAAGTCAGCTTTCTGTCGACACACAAACACTTGTGAACAAATATGAAGAAACAATCCAAAAGCTGGAAGGACGATACCAGCGAGAGTTGCGTGAACTCACCGAGCAGCAAAGAGAGGAGAAATCTCAGTGGGAGTTTGAAAAGGATGAAATTGCTCAGGAGGTTGCTGAAGCCCAGGAGCAACTGAAAGAAAGTCTGGCCAACGAAAAAGCTGTTTCTTCTGCCCTGACCCAGGAGAAAGATCTTCTGGAGAAAAACTTCAAGGAAGAGGTGAACAAGCTTGTGTGCGAGAGAGAGCAGCTTCAGAAGGAGCTGCGAGATCTGCGGAATGCTGCTGAGAAGCAGGAGAAAAAGCTGAATGATACGATAACACAACTCCAAAGTGAGCATGAAAAAGAGCTAAGGAGCAGAGAGGAGCGTATATCTGTGGTGGAGGAAGACGGGAAGCTAGTCAGGCAAAAACTGGAGAGGCTTGACAGTGAATATAAGCAGGAGAAAGAAGACCTCAATTCCAAACTTGTGGCTTTGGAGAGTTTAAACAAAGACATTTGTGTAAGAGCAGAATCCGAAAAGGCAGAGATGAGTTTGGAAATCTCAAACCTTCAAGGGAAAATACAGAAGCTGCAGTGGGAGACCCATAGTTTTTCTGCCCTACAAAATCATTACAGGGTCCTGGAAAATGAGTATGCCAAAGCAAAGAGCAAGATTGCTTCTTTCTCTGGTATGGCACCTCTGGGAGATGATGCGGATGTCCTCCTCGGTCTGCAGAGGGTGCATGAGCAAGCTGTGAAGGAAAACGTCAGAATGGCTGCTGAGATTGTCAGGCTCCAGCACAGGTTGCAACCTCCCAGTCCTGGCTGCTCTCACTCCAGCTTGGAGCCATCTCAGCTGCCAGATGAAATAGCTTCCATTTTTGAAGGGTTGCCCAGGGATTGTGAAGGTGCAGACAAGGAAACAGATCTGTATGTCCTTCCGCTGGTGGAGGCTGATACTACAGACATGGAAGAAATGAGTGAGAGTGACTCTGATTTGGAGAAAGCACGTGTTAAAGGCAGAGCAGGCAGCCGTGCACTTGAGGTGCAGCTGGGCCACGTACAAGAAAGTCAGGAAGCCCTGGAAACTGATGGCAGTCAGGCTTGTGACAAGAATCAAGAGCTGGTTTCTCGGGTGCACCTGCTGCAAAAAAAGAGAGATGTAGAGAAAATTCTTGAGAGAATTCCAAGGCCAAAAATGCTACACAATGATATAAACCAGCAGAAGATTCCTATGCTAAATCACAGAATTGCTCACAGAAATAAAGGGATTGTTTCTGATGCTTTGAAGCTGCAGGTTGAGCTTGAGAAGGCTGAAGAACTGAGTGAAGCCTCACTCCAGCTTGATCATGCTTCTGGGTCAACAAATGGTGACCTGAAAAGTGTAATAGCTCAGCTTTGGAGAAAGGTGGAAGAGTTACAAGAGAGATCACTGGCCCAGGCTAAACTTCTGTCACTGCAAGAAGAAATTCAGGTAGAAAATGAGGATCTGAAGTCTGAAATGATGAAGCTGGTTGAAAGAAATGA
Source organism: Urocolius indicus (assembly GCA_013401255.1). Classification (NCBI taxonomy): domain Eukaryota; kingdom Metazoa; phylum Chordata; class Aves; order Coliiformes; family Coliidae; genus Urocolius; species Urocolius indicus. The sequence goes on from WBNH01004370.1 coordinate 61,173, forward strand.
AGTGCTAGAAGACAACCTGTGTAAGCTGAGAAGCCTTCACTGCCAGCTAGAAGAAAGTAAACTGGAAAGTAGTAAGCTCAGAAAGGAAAACACACAGCTCCTCCAAAAGGTTAAAGAATGGGAAGATGTCCAAGATGCGCAAGGAAAGATAGATGCACACAGTGACAAGTTAAGACTGCAATGCCAGCTTGGGAAGCTGGAAGAACATGCAGCCACATTTACAGGTCAGAAAGAGGAGCCTGCCCAAAGTGACAGCAGTGCCAGAGAAATGTTGACGGAAGAGAAGCTGCAGGAGCAAGCTGCTGCTGTGGTTAACCCAAACAGCACACACTTTCACAAACAGAAAGGGGAGACGAGTGCAGTGACACACACCTTGCACAGCACGTGCTCTGAGCTGCAGCAAAAAGTTGACCTTCTGAGGTAACGTACACTTGCCAAACTTTGTGGGCAACGTGCCGGCCCCACAGTAATCCAACGTGCCGCTTAGAAACTAACCTAGTGTGTCCCACTCGCCTGCCTGCCTGCAGCTGCTGCATTAACCACTGTAGTTTAACTTTGAATAGAAAACAGTGCCCTGGACTCTTAGCTACTAGCAAGCAGCCTGATTAATCCCGGATAACGACGGTTGAAATGCGTGTGTGTGACTTACTCCTCTCTGACCGTGACCTAACATGAATGGTAAAACAGGAGCAACCTCCCCCCGCTGGTTTGTCTGTGGGTGTAGTCACCTTTGCAGTGTGTAACTGATGGTACATCAGGACCCTCTGTGGGGTTTGTTTTGCATCCAAAATACTGTGGGGTAACACTTTGAGACTGCATTTTGCTTCTACTAATATCATTTCTTCCCTCAGTTTGCTCCCTTCTAGTACTGAATGTTACTTGGAATGCTAAAAGTGTGTGTGTCTCAATATTTAACACTAGAGAATTATGGTAATGTTTTTCTCCCAGCAGGAACACTTAAGTGCTAGGAATCCATGAGGTGTGTGATTATACCATCAGAACACAGAGAATATAACAGGTTTTACCTGCTTGTTTTTAACTGCTGTATTTCAGCAAGGATATTTTTTGGAGGCTGCAAACTGTCTACAAGTGACTTAATTATTGTTCAGCATCAGCCTCCTGCAGGAAATGGTTCTTTCAGTTGTTACACCATAGAGAAGTTATTTCTTTACAGTTGCCTCTGGACAGAAAAGGCACTTTACAATACTGCTGCTGTTTCCAGCATGCTGGAAAGAGCTGGGAAGTGGCTTGTTCTCCTAGCAGTCTGCATATCCTGGTGTTAAACTGTTTATAGCTATGATGGTGATATCTGAAGGATTGAAAGGTATATCAGTGAGAAACTCTTCCTGGGTATCTTAGATTTTAGCTAACTTCAAGCTGTACAAAAACATGCACAAAAAGCCCCTTTTCAGCAATCTGGGGATCCCTCTTACTAAATGAAAGGTAAAGTCCATATAATGTTCATGTATATAAACAATTGTGTCTTTGTTTATAAATATCAAAGGTAGATCAGGCTTTTAGTAACTTTTTCTCCCAATGGACCTAGATAATACACAGAAACATTTTTCCCTTGTCTCATCTCTGTGCCACAGATGTGAAGCTGAGAAGCTCAGGGAAGAAAATGCTGTTCTGAAAAACAAAGTGACTTTGCTGAATGAGGAAGGCAGTGCATCCAGCCTGAAACTGAGGGAGCTGAATGGATCCAGAGAGGAAATGCGGTGAGAGATCAATGCCTGTGCCTTCAGGCTCTAGCTGCAGTGCAGGCACAACGCTTACATCCCTTCTCTGAGAGCGCCTTCAAGTGTCAGTCTGTAAAATTCAAAATGGGCTTATTTCATGGTGCTATTGGAAATCCAGTCTATTCCTCATCCTTTTCCCCTCTGCCTCAGCTCCTAGAGCCAAAGCCAAGGCTTAACTGTAGACGTTCAGATGACCCAGTAATACCTATAAGTGCAGGTCCCACTGATGAGCTCACCTGATGCAATTCTCCTTGCTTCAGTGAAGGCCGAGCTTGTTGAGATGATGTAGCCTCTGAAAAGGCAGGAAGAGGTGCAGTGTTGACAGTATTTCAGTGATTTGGTCTTTTGCAAGTAGATAACCATATGTGGTCCTGAGAGTATTCTTCCCTTCTAGAAAAAAAACTACACAGGGTAGCTTGAGGAGCTGAGCTCTTGCCAAGCCTGTGCAGAACAGTGATCTAAGCAATAAATACAGATCTAGAATTACTATTTCTGATGATGTCAAAACCCAGCCCATTCAGTAGATGTGTCTAACAGGTGATCCATGTGTTAATGAGCTTTCTTTGGTTTTTTTCCCCTTAGGCAAAAGATAGAGGCTGTGAGAAAGGAGAAAGTGGCTGTACAGAAGATGGTTGACAACCTGAAAAAGCAGGTATATGGACTAAGTCCACAGCCTTGTCTGTAGAAGTTATCACTCTATAAAAGCTATTGCTTAGGTGGTCACAAAGGCAGTAGAAAGTGACCATCACACACATTTAAACTTTCTGATAACTCTTATGCTGTTTATTTGACTGGAAGACAACTGCAGTGCTACTGTAATTATCAACCTTACAGACTTGAAAGCACTTTCCATGGTCAACTCTGAAAGTTTACTTAATGGAAACATAAAGTCTTTCTTCTGTAGTCTTTGTGGGTAAGGCTCTGCAGCAGCACATGGGAAAGAGATGTTATGTGACTCAGCCTCTACTTATTTCTCAGCTAGCTGAGTCTAGGAGTGCTGCCAGCCATGACCCTTTGCTTGTGTCCATGAGACTGATAGCTTTATTTTAAGGGTAGTTTGTTCTGCTAGGCAGAGTAGAAGACAAAAGTAGCTCTTAGATTCATTGTCCCTCTTAGTATTGCTTAGTAAAATTCTACTTGGAATAATCTACCTGCTCACCAGCATAACCCTCAAAATACACATCATCATGGCATGGGAACACAGGAAGAAAGTGGTGCACCAGATGACTGATATGGTGCTATAATTGGGACCAATTATATGAGAAAGGAGCAGTTTGTGAGGTTGATCATACATGCAACAGGCCATCAGGAAGGTTCCTGCTCCTAAACATGGTCCTGCTTGACTTGGACTAAAATGAGGACATGGAGATAGTTTAAACAGCTAAAGGAAGCAGTGTTACTGGGGTCATGGCTGTTATATAGAGGATAGTTTGACCCCTGTGCCCCACTGCTCAGGGTCACCTTGCTGAGATTCTCTTGTCTTTGCTGAGCTGTTGAATGGGAGGGACACTTGCCAGGTTTCTACTCATCTTAATAGGAAGGAAGTGTTTCGAAAATCTCATCCCCAGCATAAAAGCAGTCACAACTGACACTACTGTCCCAATTCAGGTGGCAGATCTGAAGACCAGGAACCAGCAGCTGGACTCTGAAAATACAGAACTGAGCCAGAGGAACTCCAAAAATCAAGCTGATGTGCAGGATCTTAATCAGCAGCTGGCAAGGGTGCTCAAGCAAAAGGAGAGGGAGGCAGGGAAGTGTACCCTGGAAGAATGGGAGAAGGAGAGACTGGTGCTGAAAGAGGAACTGGAAAACTCCAAAGTAAAGGTACAAGATTACACTGTTTCTAATGGTGTGAAACAGTTGAACTTTCAGGAATGCACAGGGGCCATAGAACTGATGTCCCTCTCTCCAGCTGCACGTGGCCTTTCAAAGCTGAACCTTCCCAAGTACTACCTGCAAACATACATGCATGCAGCAGGGGTGGAGAAGGAAAGCGTGGCTGCAGCCAAAAGCAGAGTGGTAGAAATGTGCAGGTTTGTCTTAAAAATGGAGCTTAGTGATGCTAAATATTTACCTGCATTTTCTAGCACTCCTGTTCAGCCCGGTACCATCCCAGCTCTAATTCCTGTCACTGCCTTGCATCATCCCCTGGTTAATCTTTGAATCTCTCAAGTTGAAATCCAAGCTTTTTACTTTTTTTTTGCAGTCATCCAATGTGGTAGCTTCCTTGGAGATGGAGCTGTCAAAAATGAAAGTTCAGGCTCATATATTGGAGCAAGAGAACCACATCCTTAAGCAGGAGCTGGAGAAGACAAAACAGGTATGGCATCCAACTTGAGCACCATTAGATAATATGCCCCACTCTCTTTCCCAAGTAGGAAATAGTTAATTTTTCTAAAGAAAAGTTGTAACAGTACAAGACTATAAGTCCTCTTGAAAGAGTCACCAGACACCAGGAACAATTGTTCAAATAAGGTCAGTTTCACTGAGCCTTTGCCAAAAGGTCTTCCAAAGAAGTGGATCTACAAAGCCAGGCTTTGACAATGAGGACAAAGATTTAAAGCTGTAATCAAGGACTAGACAGGGCTTTTCTAGACTGTGAAGATGGGATAGGCAGGGCAACCTTTTCCGGTGTAACAGGTGATGTAAGGATTAGTCTCTTCCTGCATGTCCTCTCAGAGAGAATTCCTGTTGCTAAACCCATCTGGAGCCTTTGACATCTCAGAACTCTGAGGGTTTGCCTATCACCTGTGTAAGCACAGCTCAATTGACTGTAAATATATGCTAATAAACACAGATAATGAAAGACTACAAATGAGTTAGCTCTCCTGATTAGGGCTCCACTGAGTAATTGCAGCCAATGCTTAGGACAGATAATGGTCTTAGAAAGCAAAAGCAGATGAGGCCTATTCAGTAAAGAGTGGATTGTAGCTTGAGCATAATTAAAGACAGAAGACTGAGTGAGTGAAGATAGAACAGCACAGGAGAAAGCAGAGTGTGAAGTCTATTACGTCAAATGGGAAAAGGATCAGAAATCAGCAGTACAGTGGGTTGTTTTTTCCCTTTCACAAAAAAAGGCAGAGAAAGACCAGCCCTAAAGTAAATCCAAGAGATAACAGGCAGCTAGGAACCCTTCCTACTGCTGCTGCAGGAAGGATGGCCTGCAGCATGTGAACAGTACTCATGGTCACTCCTACCAAATTGCAGTATGTTCTTCTCTTCTGCTCTGTCAGAAGTGGGATGCTTGGCCAGGAGAAGGAAAAGCTTTGTCTAACACTCACATGCACAATTCTGAAATGGTACAGAAATGCAACTGAGAGGGATTTGTTTTCCACAGCTGCCCAGATGTCCTGACCTCTCTGACCTTCAAAATGAAGTTTCAAGCTTAATTACTAAAAATGAAAAGCTGCAGAAAGAAAAAGAAGCCCTGAGTGAGGAATTAAACAGATGTATTGATAAGGTAAATCCCTATTTATGTGCTGTAATGAGCTGTTAAAATTCTTACATCATTATCTTTATCACCCTAACCTGTAAAACTACTTTGGATTTATATGGGGTTTTGGTACCTTCAAGCCAGACAAAGGCTTCATTGTCACTGCCCTTTTCTTCCTAGCTGATCTTAAAAACAAAGCTTAAACCCTGGAGCACAGCTTTACTGTAATTTGATTATGTAGAAAATTGCAGACAGTGCAAGGAACAGAGGCCTGGACAGAAACATTGCAGCAGGACAAGGAAGACAGTGTTCTTGCACTTGTATTGCAACTCTAACATACTGTAACTCTGAACTCGAGCACTGTCACTGCTACGCAAGCTCTAAATAATGATGCCATTGTGTGGAGAGCTCAGGCTGGGAGCTGAGGGGTTGTTTTATTTACTCCCCTGTTACTTCCTTTGCGTAGCTGTAACTCCCTCTAGCTTAACTCTCAAAGTCAAATTGAGGTAAAGGAAATCCAGAATGAGTTAGGCTTACTGGTGTAATCTCATTTCAGGTAGCTAAAGTAAGCTGCTTGGAGAAGGCGATTGGCAGCTTGAAGCAGGAACAGAAGTCCTGGGAACAGCAGAGTCAGACACTGAAAACGCAGCTCACCGTTTCCCAAGACAAGGTATAATAGTGGCGTTTGTTAGAGCCCTGGATCAAAAGCATTCTTACTGTCTCTTGTAGTGCTTTTTGTTGTTTTTTAATAAAAAACAGCCCTCTTGTAATGTGTGCAAAGATGTCATGCTGCTGAGAATGGCTGCTTTGATGGGCTTTCAAAGTGACGTTTTTAAAAGACAAGAGGAAACTTGTTAAATGCAATGAGGGACTTTTTTTTTTTTTTTTTTTTCCCCTGAGAATAAGCCATGTTGTTTTGCATCCACAGCCAAGTTCCTTTTGCCAATTCATTCTGCCCAGCTCTTCCTAAAATACTGCAGAGCCTCTGCTGCCACTCTGTGCTCTTCTGGTGATGGCTCATCTGCTTGGCTGACTATGTTTGGGGTTTCTTGTTGGCTGTGGACTGACAATAAGAATAAATAACTTCAAATCTTCTCTTCCTAGCATATCACAGTAATTATTTGAGGCTTGGAAGATCTATCCTCGTTGAATGCAGTGTTCACAGAATCATAGCATGGTAGGGTTGGAAGGGACCTTTAGAGATCATCCAGTCCCAATCCCCTGCAGAAGCAGGTTCACCTAGATCAGGTGGCATAGAAACGTGTCTGGGCAGGTCTTGAAGACCTCCAAGGAAGGAGCCTCCACACCCTCCCTGAGCAGCCTGTGCCAGGGCTCCCTTGTCTCTACAGTAAAATAGGTTTTTTCTTACATTTAAATGGAACTTTTCGTGTTCCAGCTTCATCCCATTACCCCTTGTCCTATTATTAGCTACAAAAGAAAAAAAGGATGCCCCAACCTCCTGACATCCACCATTTACATACTTGTAAATATTAATGTGATTCCCCCCTCAGTCTCCTCCAGACTGAACAGTCCCAGTTCCAGCAGCTTTTCCTTGTATGAAAGATGTTCCAGTCCCCTGATCATCTTGGTAGCCCTGCCCTGGCCTCTCTCCAGCAGTTCCCTGTCCCTCTTGAGCTGAGGAGCCCAGAACTGGACACAGGACTCCAGATGAGGCATCACCAGGGTGGAGTACAGGGGGAGCAGAACTTCTCTTGACCTGCTGGCCACACTCTTCTTGATGCATCTCAGGATGCCATTGGCTTTCTTGCCCACGAGGACACATTGTCTTGTGGCTATATTCAAAGTAGATGGGTACTGATGTGGAGCAACAAGTCAGAAAGTCTTGTAGTGTTTTTATAGTGGGCTTGAGAGTGTTGTAACTTCTTCGTTCCTTCCATCAGAGGCTCTGAATGTGTGATGTGGTGCATACTCATCCCAGCAGACACCAAAGCTGCATTTCTGCTTGTTACAGGTTCAGAGTCTTGATGAAGCGCTGCAAAATACCAACCTCCAAGTGTCTCGACTGAAATCCGACTTGCGGGTGACACAACAGGAGAAGGAAGCTCTGAAACAAGAAGTGATGTCTTTACACAAGCAACTCCAGAATGCCAACGAGAAGGTAATGGACCTCAGGTGCATTGCACACTCCTTGCTGCTTTTCTATAGCCTGTAATGTAGCCAGCTGATGGCTTCAGGTTGGCTTGTCCACTGAAAGGACACAAATGGTCCTGCAACCTTGAGCAACTCAACTCTTGAGTTCTGCAGCAATTGATTTTTAGATGTTTTTAAACAAGCTATGTAAAGTCAATCATTCACAAAAGCCAAAGGAAGCTGGGTGCAGAAAAGCATCATCTTTTAATGATGCTTTTTGTATTTAGTAGTTTTCCGTTTTAAAATGGTGAGGTATACTTAGTCCTGTCAGATTTGTATATGATGTGCAAGTGATGATAAACTCATCTTTAAGAAAGTTACTGCAAGTTTTGAATGCAGGGACAAGAAAGTATCAGTTCATCTCCTGAGTCTCCATTCTTCCCTGAAAGAAATCTTTGGGGGGAAAAAGAACCACCCTGAAAAATCTGTGGAAAATGAATTTACATCTAGCAAATCTCTAAATATATTAACAGCCAAACTAGTAATTGATGAGGGATCTAATTGTCACTCAAATTTGGTTCTGAAAGGCACAGTATTATATAAATCAGCCTCTCTTAATTGATGAACTGTATCTGGGAGGCTGTAGACAGCAGTCTTGGGATTGGTATTATGAATTCAGTTACTAATTTGGCTTGTTTGCCGTGTAATTAAGGAATATTTAATGTCCACATGGAGAAGAGTCTGTTTCAGAATTGCAAGACAGGAACTCAATTACAGCTATTACTGAATAATATATAATACCAAGTTGTATTATTTGCTTGATGAGGCTGAGAAATGGAGCCCAAATTGCTTTTGTGGCGTGGAACTCTGTGGGCTTCTACCAACTGTTCTGGTGTACAGCAATTCTCTGTGGTGTTAGCAAAGGGAAGCATTCGAGTTTGCACTGTGATTAGCATGTTGGGGTTTTTAGTGGAAAACAGCATGTAGGCTGGGAGGAAGATGGGAATCCTGTGACTCTTGAGTCTGTAGTTACTGGAAAGCCTAGTTAAAACCCACCTGAGTAGAAAAAATGTCTGCTTCTTTGTTTAAGGCCTAACCCTGCAATTCTGTCTGTCTTAAGAACCGGGTTCTAGAAGGGGCTGTGCCTTCCTCAGGGCTGCAGGACCAACCAAGGCAGCTACACTGGGATCAGCTGGACCAGCTGATGAAAGAGGAGCAGCAGCTGCTCAGGCAGGAGAATGAGAGGCTGCAGAGAGAAGTTCAGAACACTAAAACAGACCTGACTCACTACAGGGAGAAGGTAACCTGAGCATAAGAGAATAGTTTTCCTTTCTGTCTGGCCTGAGTACGCACTCCTATGTTTCAAATTGCTCCTCTGAAAAAGAAAATCCTGGAAACTCTTGTCTAAGACTCAGTCAGTCTGACTTACCTTCATTTTTTTTCTTAACAACTTAATCTTCCAAGCATTCTTGGCTAACAGGGTTAGGAAGATTATGTGCAAAAAGGGAAAGACCTTTTGTTGATCGAAGTTAAAATGTAAAAAATACACTAGAAGCTGCTATGAATATGAAATCAGTTGGTACTTGGTATTTTAGATTAGGTAGATGCAGTTTGATTCTTTTTTTTTTTTTTTTTTTAGTGGTCAAGAATGTTTTTTCACATTTCTTCATCTGTGACCTCTTTAGATCCGACAGCTGGAATCTACTGTCCTCTCCTTAAAGCATCAAAAGCATCAGAGCCAGTCAAGTAGCATCAAAGCCATAGAGCAAGAGAAATTAAGCTTGAAGAGGGAGTGTGAACGCCTTCAGAAGGAGTTGTCATCTGCCAACAGGAAGGTTAGTTTGAGATGGTAAATACATGACTCAGTGCAGTACTATCCATCTCTGAGAGCTAATAGGGGTGAGCTGGAATTTTCTTCTTTTACTCTGAACTTTGTGTTCTTTGTCTCTCACCACTCCTTGTCCTGAGGAGAGATGACTGTCTTCAGGGCTTCTGCATAGCATGCAGGGGCAGGTCTGTGCCAATGTGCTGCAGGACTCCTATAAAGGGTTCAGCGATAGGACATGGGAACCATAAACAGATGCAGCCTCTTGTGCTCTGCAATGCACTGTGGCTGTATGCTGGCTTTGCTACATCTAGATTAAAAATCAGTTACCCTACCTTGTCTTTTAAACATGGTGCCATGTTTTCTTAGGCATCACTTTCAGCAAAGCATTACACTGGTCCAAATATTTATGTCATTTGATCTGGAATTGTCTTGATGTGGAGTGTTTTGTGCCTTGCATATTAGGGGAAAAAAAAAAAAAACAACCCCAAAGAGATAAAATAAGAAACTATTCCCTTTCTAAGGAAACTTCTTGTCTTTAATAGATCAGTCAGATGAATTCTCTGGAACGTGAACTGGAAACCAGCTCGGAAAATGAAAGACTAAGAAAAAAGCAAGTCAAACTGGATGATCAGTTAATGGAGGTACTTGTCAATCGGTGTTGACTGTTCTGAATAGTGTGGGGCTTTATCATTATCTCACTGGACCTATGAATTTATTTAAAAACAACTTATAGACATGTAGGAAGTGAGGAAACTAAACTAGAAGAATGAATCTCCCTTATTGCCTAATCTCATTTTTCACAATCGAGATGTCAGTGTGACAAACATGCTTCTCGTGAAGCATTCATCATCATTCATGTAAGGCTTTGGATATAAAACCAAATAGCAAAGAGATTTGTTTCTGTGCTTGAGGCAAGGATAATGCTTTCCTCTTCCTTTCTATAACACATAATCTCAAGTTTCCCCACTAATACCTGCATAGTGGTGCTGTCAATGTAGAAACCTGTTCTTGCTCAGTATGAAAATGACTTGCTGAATTTCAGCCTGGCTATCTCATCTAGATCGTGACAGAACAACTATTTTCCCAGCTTGCTGTTGATCTAAAGGCATGAGTGAGAACTTCAATTAAGATTCTCCCCAGCCTGCAGTGAAGGTGGATGTTTGTCCAGTACTGCTGGAGGCAGATCATGCTGGGTGTTACAAAACTCTGCAATTCTGGGGTGTCCTCCCATACAGGAAACGGGCAAGCTTGACTGTGTCAAGTTGGTGTGTCCCTGCAAGTTGTCTCTCAGGAGCCTTGTCTAAATTTGATGTCCTGAATTTGAGTTTAAAATTTAATATTAAATAAAAACCCTCCAATTTTGACTTGGTCCATAAATCAAAGCATCTTCTAGATGAGGCTTTTATGAAAAGATGTTTGTTTCTCATAGAGCAAATGGGAAGCATGTTACCCTCAATCTACTATGTAATTAGCTAGCAAATTGTGAAAAGTTACTAAGAAAACAGGTTATGTGTCCTGTGCTTTTATTGATATACTCTTACTTCAGCTTTGGCAAAATTCCAAACACTGTTAAACCCTTTAGTGTAAGCACTAAGCATGGAATTGTCTCCTCCTGGAATCTGTATTGCAGACACACAGGACTCTTGTTACTCTTGGTAACACTTTCCCAGCAGGTGTGTATAACTGTCACTTAGCACTTTATGACTTCTAACTTTCTCTTTTGTGCCTGTTCTCCTTTTGTCTGTGGCTAACCTGGCTAGAACTCAGTGGTTGGAAGTAGCAGAGAAGGGTGCAGTTCTCTTTCTGAAATAGTGTGCGAAGGTAGAGCAATTTTTTTTCAACATACTACCATGGCATGGAGAAAACATTTCTTTTCTTTCATTTTTTTTAATGTAATTCCATGCATCTTTGAAGTAAAGGAGCCACTGTTCATTTTCATGTAAAAAAAAAAGTTTGCTTTGGCAGCTGCACAAACTTCTTGGTGATTTTGTATATTGTGCAAGTTGATTCTGTACAGCAAGAAGCTGGGTACTTCTAAGGCATTGCCATGAAAATGGAGGAAAAACAACCCATTGCATTCAAAAATAACAAAATTCATTGGAAGAAAATGAAAAGTGGCTCAACTCCTTCCTTCTACCCCATTGACTGAGGCTTGAAGGTGTTTGTGTATTTACCTCTGATAGCTGCATGCTTTTTCACCAGACTGTCAGATGTTTTCTTAATATCAGCTGATATGTCACCATACTCAGTGTCACCCCCTAACAGTTTAGCAGTTCATTGTTGCTCCTCTTTCCCTCACAGCAACTGTATTATTTCATTAGCCATGCAACTGGTATTTATTGTTAAGATGATGTTCACTGTTTCTTCAGCTCTTTTATTGCTTGTGTTTCACAACATTGCAGGAAACACTAAACAAATTCCAACAAAAGCTCATTAATTTCACTGCTTATCTCGTCAGTAAAAGAATAACTCCTTTAGAGACAAGTGGATTCAAGAGAACCTCCTGATAGCTTAAAGTTATAGTTTTACTTTCAAGTACTTACAAACCTATTTTGTGTTTACCTGGGCCAGCAGAGATGTACAGGTGTTAACATGGCATTGTGAAAAGTGTGTTTTGTTAAGTTACAGAAGAACCCAACAACTGAAATATGATTATCTATTGAAGCCTTAATTTTGCCACTTGTGAAAGGAAAATTAAAACCACTAAGATAAGGCTATACACCTTTTCCTAAGGGAACAAGAGTAATGGTTTTCAGATAACAGGTGAGAATGTTGTAATGTGGACAACTGAATTTTATGGGAAGAAAGTAGTAATCTTACCCAAAGTCAAGCTGCAAATCAGCATGTCGGGAAACAGCAAGGGGTTTACTATACAGTTCTGGTCTTTTGATTAGTATTATAAACTTTTGCAATGGTGAGAGAGTCTTACTTGGAGTTTACGTCAGTCTAGAAAAATGCTATAGTCACATGAAACAATCTTAGCTCTTAATACTGTCTGAAAGTTTGACACTGAGCCAGTTTTAACTCAGGCTCTGGTGGTTGCAGTGCTACTGTAGTAAGGCAGTGCCCAAAATATCTCTCTTCTAGCCACCTTTTAGTAACTGTCACAGCATTGCTTGAGAGCAGCACTTGATGTAGGGAAGCGAAGCCATTTAGGACAAGGCACAGAATCCCAGAACCATTTAGTCTGGAAAAGACCTTTAAGATCAAGTCCAATTGTTTCCCCAGCACTGCCATGATCATCACTAACCCATGTCCCTCAGCCTCACAGCTCCACACCTTTGGAATCCCTCCAGGGATGGGGATTCCACCGTGGCCCTGGGTAGCCTGGGCCAGGGCCTGACAATCCTCTCAGGGAAGAAGTTCTTTGTAATTTACAATCTAAACCTCCCCTGGGGCAACTTGAGGCTGTTTCCTCTTGACCTGTCACTTGTGACTTGGGAGGAGAGACTGACCCAACCTGGCTACAACCTCCTGTCAGGGAGTTGCAGAGAGTGATCATGTCTCCCTTCAGGCTCCTCTTCTCCAAGCTGAACATCCCCAGGGCTCTCAGCTGCTCTCCATCAGACTTGTGCTCTGCCCTGCTTTGAGCTGCTCTCTTTACTGTAGCGAGGACTGTTAGAAATGCAATCCTGTTGTCCCACAAGATGCCAAATTTTGTCAACTAAAAAACTTCTCTGGCAGTGTAACTTCCCAAAGGACAACCATTATGCACAAGCTATTTGTCAGTAACGTAAAGGCAGTATATACTTAGACTTGCTAATGCATTTGGTAACTTTTTTAAATGAAAGCAAGGCTTAAATTTTGAATTAAACTACTTAAGATTACCTCATGCATTCACAGCTCAAGGACCTCTCTAAGTATACTTTTGCTTATACAGCACAGACACTCAGAAGTTCTCCAGACTTATCAGACTTGGCTTGTGGCATGGCTCAAAGTGAAAATCATAGAAAGTGGTAAGATTTCTACAGTTAGTAGTGAGCATGAGGAAAGAGAGATTGGATTCTAAATACTGATATCTGAATGTAACAGAGCAGCTGGCATGAAATTACTTATTTTTGGGAATGTTATATGTCCATCATAGATAAAAGACTAGAAACAATCAGCACTGGTGCACAACTTCTTCAGCTGGGCTTATGCTAGTGCTCCTACTTATAAGTGGGTGCTACTTTTAGAAGAGCTGCTGAGATCAAGGTTGAAATTAAAAAGGACTATTGAAGCTCAGGCAAGCCCATTCAGTTTGACAGGATTTCATCAGAAATGCAGTGAATTTATAATTCAGGTTTGAAGTTATGAACCAAGGCTCAGATTCCTTTAAGCTTCAGAACTGCATGCAAAGATGCATTATTTTCTTTTCATTGGAAGGAGAAAAGTTGTCAATTTAGCTTTTGTTCAAGAGTAATCTGATGCTGAGAGATACCTTGTGCTGTGCTGCTTTCTCCTGATGGCTGATGCACTTTACTCCTCAGATGCTCCACTCGAGCAGCAGTGTGATGCTTAGCCAAACACCGCACTCCCGGGAGCTCCAGCAGCAAGGCTGTGCTATGGTGCCCAAGGAACAGTTCCTGCAGCTCCAACACCAGCTACTGCAAGCAGAGAGGAGGAGTCAACGTCTTCAGGAAGAACTAGAAAGGAGACCCTCTGAAACAAACATGCAACAGGTAAGGCTTTTGTTATTTTACAAGTTACAGCTTTAAAAGGATATCTGCCTAGTTTTCTTAGTTTTAAAGTCTAATGAGATCCCTTCTCTGTTTATGCCAGTTCAAAACTTAAAATTCTTTCAAAGATATGTATAACCCAAACCCTTGTTATTTAGCATATTGAGCTTGAGCAGTAGCTGAACTCTAAAGTTCTCTTAATCTTTCTTGAAATAAAAACCACTCCTGTGCACATTCAACTGGCTTTGCTGCTGCTGCTCGATGTGCAGCAGTGGCTTTAGGGGTCTTTTTGATTTGCTTTCTTTACCTAATGTCCATGTCTAGAACCACTGTGTTCAAAAAAAAAAAAACCAAACTCTACGTCCTATATTGCACAAGCATATACTCATCACACAAAATACTGGTGTAGGCCATGGCTGTAGTAGGGCAGAATACAAACAAGTGAATCCTTTTTATGAGGTCTGCCCATCTTCATGATTTGGCCATTAGAACAAGACATTGTTTGGAGAACATCTTGACTTACACAAACCTCAACACTGGCATTTGTGAGGAAGAACACTCTAAGTCCAAGGACTATTACATCTGCCGCCTGTATTGAGCAGAGTCACTTTTCATGATGTTTTGGGGTTTTTAGCATGTAAAACTGAATTATAGGCAACGGGCAGGAAAAAATTTGCAGCTCCCATAGTAAAGGGAAACTTGGGGTCTGGGCTTCCCAAATGCCTTTTTTCTTCAAAAAGTAACTAAATCTCTAAAGCTTTGGCTGGGGCCATAGGTCTTAAAATAATAGTACCATTTTATCTTGAAAAGATAAAGCTCAAAATAACAGATTAATAAAAGTGTTCGTATTTTATTTCTAAATGATTGTTATTAATCTGCAGAGGGGAAAAAAACCCTTTACATTTTAAACTCAGCTTGCAGTTACACTTTAAAAAAAAAATATATAGTAAGACCAAGGCTTCAAAGCTCACAGATCTCTGTTAAGGTATTCTAAAAAAAAAAAAAAGGCATTATAGAGAGAGAGAGAGAGTGTACATGAAGGAACAGTTACTAAGGTTTCCAAAACTTGAAGCAAGAGTTCTTTAAGGCAGCAAGTTCCCCCAAAAGAGCTTTAAGAGCAGATAATGTAGGATAAGTGACAAGAAATGGATGGTAAGGTTCCCTCCCTTTCAGCTGAGTCCCAAGGGAAGTGTGTTCCTGCAGGCTGATGTACTTGGTCACGTACAAAGTGGAGCATGCAGTTTAATTTTGAAATCAATAAAAGCCACATTACAGCAGCAGCAGCTGCAAATGAATGTGCTGTGTATTGCATTAGGAGTGATGACTTTGTAATTTTGCCTGTGAAAGCCCAAGAAACAATTTGCAAACCAGTCACATCCTGGAACTTGTAGTTCTACAGATAAATCACTTTTATGTTTCCTGTAAGAGCTTTTGTTCTGGAAAGCTTCATCAATTTAAAAATACTCTCAGAGAGGCTTTGCAAATATTTGCTGTCAATGCACTAATGCACTTGAAACTTTTCACTTTTTTCCTATTGGTTTGGTTTTTAGCTTAAAGGGAATGGATGTTCTGGTTTATAACATCTCCTACAGCTTTACTAGATACCTTTCCTAATATTGTTATTACACATGTGCATTCTACAGCTAGAAACAAGGCTAAATTTGCTTTAGCTTGTCTCAACTTTGACATATCTGTAAGTGCATCTTGCTTTTACATTCTATGATTTTTTTTCCATCATCCTGATTTCTAGGGTTAACACTTAGTTGAGCTTATGTCCATTTTAATGTCCCCTTTAGCATCTTGAAAACTTGCATCCTAATCCCTCTTCATCTTTTCACCAGTGAGTACAACGTCAGGTTATCCCCATGCTTTCCTTGTAAATTTAATTGCCTTGTTTTGCTGCTGCTGCTTTGCACTTCGCAGCTTTCTTTGCTCCTGAGTCCTTATGTGCAATAAGGTGTCCTAAGTTATCCCTCTCCTTTTGGGGATTATTTTGTTGTTCATCATGCTTTCCAATTTTCAGTGGTTTATGGTTATGGTGGTCTGTGTTCTCCTTCATTTTACAGTCAGTTCTGAGCTGTTGTCTTCCAAAGGCTACAGTCTTACTTGCAAATTCTACTAAATTAAAACTCCTGAGCCTTTTCTACTGTGTTTAATCTGTCTGGACTCTTTTGGATTCCAACTGACTGGTTTTGCTGTGTCTAGTGCTGTGTGATTCTTACCTACTACATTTGTTCTCATGTTCCTTGCTCAATCACTGTTAATGACTCAACCTTTTCCTAAATTCTCTTAGAACCTCTGCTAATTAATATTTTTGTTCACAGTACATAGAGTTCATAGAATCATAGAAGGGTAGGGGTTGGAAGGGATGTCTAGAGATTGTCTAGTCCAACTCCCCTGCAGAAGCAGGTCCACCTAGGTCGGGTCACACAGGAACACATCCAGGCAGGCATTGAAAGCCTTCAGAAAAGAAGGCTTCATAAAGTTGCTCAGCTTCCCCTTTCTTCAGTTCTTTATTTCAAAATTCAAATCACTTCTGAGCAACAACTTGTGTTCATCTGTCTCAGGAAAAGACTTACAGATAGGTTTAAAGTAGAAATGCAAGTAAGTTTCAACAGCAGGTCAGATGTAGACCATCTTTCACAAATACCATTTGGCAACATGTGAGATTATATACAGAGTAGAGAGAATTTCACAGAATCACAGAATGCTAGGGCTTGGAAGGGACTTTTAGAGATCTAGTCCAACCCCCCTGCAGAAGCAGGTCACCCTAGATCAGGTGACATAGGAACATGTCCAGGCAAGTCTTGAAGATCTCCAAGGAAGGAGACTCCACACCTTCTCTCCTCTAAGAAATTGAACTGCTTTGATAATTGCAGTTAATCACTGCCACTGATATTTTAAAAAATCCCTCAAAACCATGGATTGAGCCATCTGAAGAGTCCTTGCATCCAGAAAATGCATCCTGAATATCTCCCCGACTGCCTATGTGTAGTGCTAAAACTAGTGGTTAGAGAAAATACCACATACGATACTCTGCATGGTTTTTTTGTGTGTGTGTGTGTGTCTTGTATTGCTTGCTTTGTTTGTGTCAGTGGTTTGCTTTAAGTTATACAAACGTATTGAAGAGAAAAAAATCTCTGGATATCAGGGTGAAGTATCCCACTTGCCTTCTTTCTCTAGGCCTTGCTACCGGAGCAGCGAGCAGTGCATGCAGATTCCTACCGGAGGATCGGGCACCTCTGACAGCTTGGCTGCTTATGATCTCATGCCTTACCATGATAAACACACACAAACACACAAACTGGCATAAGCTAAGAAACTTGAGGATCAAATTATTTTGTGCTTTTTTTTTCCTTAAAAAAAAAAAAAAAAGAAAAAGATAAAGAAACCTCCACAGAGCTGTTTCCTATTTATTTGTCTACAAGCATTTTGTTGGAAGTTCATAAGCTGTCTCTTTTTTTACACTTGTTACATATATCTTATTTATGTTATTTAAAATGTGGAGTTGTTCAGTGGGGAAAGAAGACTATTTTTCTCAAATGCTACTAATTTTATATGAGACTTGAAGAAAAGCTGGGGTATTTATACTGCCTTTTTTATATAAGTTGTATAAAGTTTTTAACAGGGGAAGGTGACACTTTTGGATGTAAATGCAAAAATAAATCTCTTTTTAAACCTAATGTCTCTTGTCTTAAATAGTATCTTAAGAATAAGAAGTAACAAGTCTTAGACAAAACATTTGTCTTTGATACTGACCTACCAGGTCTACTGGGAAGGCCTTATAATAGGGAGTGTACTTATGTGTGTAGATATTCAGCTTCTCTGTAGCAGATGTACCTGCACATAGAATCCTAGAATGGTAGGGTTGGAAGGGACCTCCAGAAATCATCTAGTTCAACTCCCCTGCAGAAGCAGGTTCACCTAGATCAGGTCACGTCTAAGAAAAGAATTGGGCATATTTTACTTCTTTGGCCATAAAGTCCAAAGGCACTGCCAGAGAAAATTATTAACACTTTTTTCTTGGATAACATTTCTTAGTGGGTTTGTTTTCCTATCAAATTACTAGCTTAAACTAGATTCTTCGTACTTTGAGGTCAGACAAAAACTGCTTGAAGGCCTGAGATTTTTTTACTTGGGAGCTATGAGCCGTTTGAGATGTTTGCTTTCAAAGACCTTTTTGCTCCTATCCTTCTAATGATCTTGAAGGTAACACTTGAGCTGGCTTCTGCCATTAAATATGACATAATATGAAGTTAGAACATTCTCAAATCAACCTTAGGGCAAAAAACAGGGATCACAGGTATTGAGATGACTACAATTCTTAGTTTCCACTCAGCTACTTACTCAGAGCTCCTGCAACCAATATGATGTGTAATGGTTGACCAACTTTCTGAATTTCAATCCAAATACAAAAGATAGCTCAAGGTAATTTGTCTAGAAAGTGTGTTACAAGTTCTGTTTTGTAACACTTTTATAATCCAGGAAAATACGCAGTTCAGCAACACTGTAAAACTGCCTTTTATGTAACTCTTCTGTCACCTTTTTTGACTTTTTTTCACAAGCTAAGTGATCTTATAAGCCCCTACATAAACTGAAGGTGTTGCTGGTGGTACAACGAATACAATGTTGAGTGGAGAACTGGAAACTGCAGTCAGTCCTCTAAGGGGATCTTTTCACAGTGGTTTAGATGAGCAACTAACTACCCGAAACACTCCTCTGTCTTTTCATTTATCCACCCCCCACATCTGAAGGTACTTTAGTACTGAAAGTGTTTTGTTTTGGAGAGAAGGTTAGTGCTTTCACAAAATCTCTTCAGATGACTTCCTAGCATTAGAATAAGAAGATAGCGTTAAAGAATCCCTTCCCTTTCTGTAAGCCAAACAAGCTTTCTGGTACTCCCTGGTGTTTCTAATTTGTCTGGGAAAACTTCCCTCAACCGTTGCTGTAATGAGCACTCTCGTGATCCTGAGTTACGATGCTCGTAGTTAGACTGTTACCTCACTGAAGAAAAAGCAACAGTATTTCAATGTGACTATTTGGAAAAGCGTTATTTAACAACTAATCAAAGGTTAGTAAATTAAGTCTGGGATATCGTCCTACAGGTTTAAGGTACTACTCAACTTACAGGGGGCTTTGTTATGGGCGAGTGATACTGTTGAACTAATGGGTTTACATCACTTTACCTGAGTTGTTTTTTCTATTGTATTATGTTTCTCACCTTCAACAGAACTATGGCAGAACCTAACAACAAGGAAAGGAAACTATCCAGAGCTATCACAGTCATGACAGGACTTAAAATTTTATATCAGTTTTTCTTAAATCTGGTAATCTCCAGGGAAACTTGGACTTGAAATGCTAGTTGAATGCTGTGAGTGTCCTTTAAGTGTTGCCATAATATTTTGCTCCCATGAATGGTTTATTAATTTAGGCAACTCTTTAAAATAGTTGCCACTCCACATTTGAGTCTACTTTCTTCAATATAAAATGGAAAAAAAGTACTGGTGGATCTGAACTGGGGGATTTTTAACTCATTCTCACATAAAATCTTGCTTTGCAGGGGGGTCAGGAGCAGCTTCTTAAAATGATGGAAGAACGTATGATGGATGTTGAGCAGAAACTAAGGCTTGTGAAGAGGCTTCTCCAAGATAAAGTGAATCAGCTGAAAGAACAAGTAAGCAGTCATTCTCAAATCATCCCTATTCTTTCTGGAAACATCTATGACGGCAAAAGCTGTCCAGTCTTTCTTGCTTAGAGTAGAGCTAAAGGTGCTTTCCTTTCTCTTTTAATGTTTCTGAGTTAAAGTACAGCACAGTTGCCCAGAACTTCTTAAAACTCCAAACTGGTGACTGAATCTACTCCTCCTTCATTTCCTAAAAGCTAAGATTGTTTGTTATGTGGATGCACTTAAAGGTGAGAAACAAGCATCAAAACCCAGCCAAGTATCCTAACTGGAAAAATTGCCTAGGAAAGGAAGAAAAGGACTTTCCTGAGGACTCCAGACAGAATTCAGATTCAGTTACTGATTTCTCAATGCCCCCTGCTCCGACACATATGTCTCTTGACATAGTTTTGGAGATTTTTGTTCTTGGCCTGGTCTACCTTCTTCAGAAGCCCTCAGTAGTATGTGAAAGGATGTCTTCTGAAGACTTAGATTTGTGTGACAGGATAAAAATGCCTGTTTTGTACTGAAGTACAGTCTCATCTTTCACGTCAAGGAAGCGCTATGCTGACAGGGTCTCCCCCCAGAGGGCTTTTCCCAAAAGCATGGAGACAAGTGTGAGGCTGCTCTCCCCAGTTTTATAGGAGTTGCTGGTGGTCCAGAGCTCAGAAGGAGGATCTCTGGAGGATCACTGGGCTTGTAAGAGGACAGAAGTTATAGCGCAGTATTCACCTGACAAGATCAATTTGAAGCCCTGTAATATCTGCCTGATCTTACAAAGTCTTTGTAGTTTCAAGATATTCATAGTATTCAGAAAGGCTCCACAAATGTATGTTTCAAACAGAGGAAAATAAGAGGAATGGGTGGGTTGTCTTCCTTTGATGTTTGAATTACCATAAACACGTTCACCTGCTTTCCCAGCACTGTTCTTTTAATTTTTATTTTGCTTTTAATGTACTGAGTATTTACGTTCTTCTCACAATTCAGCTCTCCAAGAACACTAAAGCAGATGCAATGGTTAAGGACCTCTATGTTGAGAATGCACAATTGCTGAAGGCTCTGGAGAAGACAGAACAGCGGCAGAAAACTGCTGAGAGGAAAAACTATTTACTAGAAGAAAAAATTGCCAACCTCAATAGAATAGTGAAGAACCTGGCATCCCCGGCGTTTAATTCAGCATCTGAGATAAGGTCATAGCAAAGCCATGAGGTATATGCACCAGTCCCATGCACTTTACTGAAATGTTAATGTTTCAGCTTTTCACTGTGCTGCCTTTTTGTACTGATGAATTTCAGTTGACAGATGCCTCCAAGGAGAGGGCAGAGCTAAATCCCAAACCAGACACTGCCAGAAGAGAACTTTTGTTTAATCCCAAACTGTTTTTCCCTGTAAGTTTTGCCTAAAAGTAAACTTCAGTGTGTAAAAAGAAGACTTTTGTTTTTCTAGGGTAACTTATTTTGATATTTTGGTTCTAATTTAAAAGAGAAATTCTGAATTTACTGTAACAAATAGATAATTCCTGTCTAGACTGAAGTCAAATTCTAATTCAAACTTACTGAATTCAAAGCTGAAAACGTTTTTGGCTTTCCAGAATACTTCATGGTCCAAGCCTAGTAACATTGATAGGTCAGTCTTCAACACTTCAACAGCTGCTGTTGAAAGCAAGCCTTTCCTGATAGGATCTCTCCTGCCTGCTGGTCCTGGCTTCTTTAAAGCAATATGCTCCTTATGCATTAGGCTTCTGAGTTATTCTTCATGGCTGTTTCTCTGCAGAGCTCAGATAAAATAGTTTTCTTCGAAGTATGTAGACTACTGCCTCCAACTAAGTGTAACTATTTCATCTGAAGAAATTTCCCAGCTGGCAAACAAAGACGACTACTTTTTTTTAAGTCGTGCTGCCAGACATCTTAAAAATTGTAGAGGCCTTAATTTTTCTTGTATATATAAGTAAGTTATACTAAACAAAGGAAGAGCCACTCCACACAAGCGAAGATGGGAGGCTTGTTTATGTACTTGGTAAATTCAGTCAAGCAGCAGAGTATGTTTATTAAACAACCGGCAGAAGAATGATTTCATCAGTGAAATGCTGTTATTAGGCCTCACAAAGAGGGACTTTTGCCACTAATGCAGCACTCGTTTTGACCCGAGCGATGCTTTGGAAAGACCTGTCTTTTGTAGTAGATCCTAGGACAGAATCTAAGTTTGTCATCCCAGAATGGTAGGAGTTGGAAGTAACGAATTGCCAAGAAACATATTCAACATGGAGTATGAAGAACTCAGGGAATAACAGCCTAAATCAGTTTCATCCCTCAATGTTACATATATATGTGGATATTAATGTCAGTAGATGAAGATAAATGTGTCCAGGATAAACCAAACTGTATTTAAGTGTTAACTTAGTACTCCCAGACCAACCAGCAGAAGCGTTGCAGTCACACAGGTCAAAGGCTTGCAATGTCTGGTAATACCTCCCGTTTAACCTAGCGATGAGACTGAGATAAGGCAAGTTTTCTGGAACACCTTCAAGACTGAGAGGGATCTGACACAGAAACAGCTGAAGAAGAGCCTGCATGCTCAAATAACTTGTGTATAACCTGTTGCTGCAAACAGTCTGTATGCCCTACCACTGCCTCGCCTGCCCCAGACCACTGAGACACACTTGAACAAGGCAGTAAAACTGGTGACAGGGGCCATACTGGCCATACTTGAAACTGGGCCTCTTTAAATATGTGTGAAGTGAGAATACAGAGGAAGAAGGTGAGATGTTTTGTCTCCGAGACTGTTAGCAAGGTGCTACTTCTGGCAGCATTTGTAATGAGCCAAAAGGCCCCCAGAAACTGGGCTAACTCTGTCTGTGAGCTGTGGGGTAATGTATAGAAAATGACTTCCATTTGGTATGGATCAGCATGTGGCCATGGAGGATGCCATCTGTGTCTGCCAGGTTACTTGCTGTCTTTGGAGAGTTGAGGGACTGAACTTAGACATACAGGGTATGACTCCTCCTCCTCCTTTTCCTCCTTTGCTTTGTGCAGTCAGTATAGCGGAAAGGGAAATACAATCATGTGAGAGCACGTTGGGAGTTATCACAGAGTCCTTAAACGATGCCACTGCTATGCCATTCTAAATGCCTAAGCTGGGGATCTAAGAAATCTTAGATGCAGGGACTTCCACATCCCGTTTTTCAGAGGCTGCAGAAACGTTTCCACAGATCTGAAATGCCTCCAATGGACAAATCACACTCCAAGCTTTTAAACCTTTGTAGTAGCGAGGTCTCCTTTCTTTTCCTGTTCATCAATAAGCGGTGTCAGTTCCAATAAATCTCTCTCTGTGTGGGTGCCAGGGCTGTGTGGTTAGCTGGGCACGGCCTAAACCCATGCCTACACTATGGGAAAGAGCAGAATTTCACACTACTTCCAGGAAACAATGCAAATGAGGTTCAGATGAGCAGAACTGTATTGGGGAAAACGTCATTAGGTAGCACAGTTTTAACGCTACTTTGTATCTCGGCTTAGGTTTACTTCTAGTCCGTGACCAAAGTCTGAACACTGCACAGAGGGAAGGAGTACTTCACTTAAACTGTTGTGCAGGTCATTTCACATTACTCAATTTTAAAGGCTAGACTGCTTAACTAATTATTTTAATCTCCTGGTAGTTTCCAGGTTTTTTGTAAACCCAACATCCAGACATTTTTAGAGCACAGCACTAAAAAGGGAGCCCGGATGTTGGAACAGAATGGAGAAATTGAGGAAAGGGACTTTGCCCTCTTCCTTTCTCACCCTTATCCTGCCTTGCTCTACTTTTCTTTCACTTACCTTCAAAAAAACTAACCCACCCACAAGAATGAGGAGGAGAACGTGTTTAGCAAATAGGTTTTTTTAGTCAAAGCACCACTTTCACTGGAATACTTGTGTTAGTTCTCAGAAGTGCCTTTTTTAATTGCATATTCTAGGGCTTTTCTATCCTGTGCTGCTTTTGTTGCTACAGGACAATTGAGGACAACCCCTTCTCAAATGAAGGGAACACAGAGGAAGGTAGAGCTGCTTACAAATGAGCGTTACGTGGCTTCTTGGTTCATTGTGTCAGCTCAGAAGATAAGCAGATAGTTTTACAAAGTCCAGGCTACTGAATATAAGCATATAAACACGTAAGTTATTAAGCATTAGTGGTCTTTTGTGCATGAATGGGTCTCCTATGCAGTATAGGCATTTTAAAGGTACCAAAGTATTTAATGATATCGTACCAGTCAAAAGTCACTGAATTTCTAGGCCTCATTCATAAGACGGGTCTTATGAATAGTAACTACTTTATCACCAGAAAGGTGTTCAAAACGATTCCAGCTCCTGCTTTATGAATCACTGTGAAAATCAAGGCACGTACCTTGGGTTGGGAGTTTTGGAAGAGGAGAAGACCCCATATTAAACTGATGTGTCTAAACTCACACAGCTGAAGTGTTACTTGTCAGTTTAGAGGGATTTAAAAGTACACTTTTTCACACAGGCTCCAATTACTACTTGAAAGCCAAGGAAAATGGTATTCTTTGAATTATGATTGAAAAATTGAACAAAGGGTTGTACCACGTGGCTAAAATAAAGTAAGGTAAAGCAGGGGACAGCCTGGAATCAGCAAGAGTAAAATCCTTTTGTTTTCTTCCAGAAAATGACATCATCTCTCAGGTTTTCTATCATTTACCTGTTGAAAGTCTAAAAGTCTCCTGTTTATTGTCAGATGCTGTCATGTCATGGCAAATAACTTCTGTATCAATGAAAATAATTGTGTATTTTTTTTCTATAGAGTTTCTTTCTGGTGTAAAATATTGTCTTTACAACATCATGTAAAACCTAAACGTTATTTATAATGAATGTAAAAAAACCCCACAATTACTGTATGATCCATACTTGTGTCTTTTGGTTTTTATCCTACGTAACGGTCATAGAATCACAGAATCATTTGAGCCCTTTTTAAGCTCCTGGAGTCCAAGCCCTCCCATCGCCCTGCCCAGCCCATCACTAACCCATGGCCCTCAGCACCACGGCTCTGCAATAGCTCCAGTACATTTCAGTGTCCTCCCATGGAAGTTGTAGGTGCTTTGAGCAGTATCTGCTAGTTCATCCAATGCATTCACAAAGCTGTCATAATAAAAAGGACAGTTAGGTCGCTTTTTAAAAATATGGTTGAAGTATAAAGTTGATTAAAGCATAAAAAAACCTGACAGGTACTAAACAGGTACTAAAGCTTATTTTCAAGCATACCCTGCCCTCCGGCTGCACGCTTGTTTAATGTGTTTACATGGAAAATAGGGAACGCTGCTTGTTGCATGCCTTTCCTCCTTAACCTCCTCACACTCACTCTTTGCTAATTGCTGACCTCATCAACGCTTACAAGTACCTAAAGGGGGGATGTCAGGAGGAAGGGTGACACTTTTTTTCTGTAGTGCCCAGTGCCAGGACAAGGGGTGATGAACATAAACTGAAACACAGGCAGTTCCACTGGCACAGGAGGAGAAACTCCTTTGGTGCTGAGGTGAGGGAGCCCTGGCCCAGGCCGCCCCGGGAGGGTGTGGAGGCTCCTTCTCGGGAGGTTTCCAAACCCACCTGGACACGTTCTTGTGCCCCGGATCGAGGGGAACGTGCTCTGGCAGGGGGCTGGGCTGGATGGGCTCCGCAGAGCCCTTCCCACCCCACGCGTTCCGGCATTCTGTGGTGCCGAGCCGAGCCGAGCCGTTCCGTGCTGTTTTGTGCCG